>CAMZMU010000056.1:36294753-36678945 GCA_947311845.1 Poa pratensis | reverse complement strand
AAGAAAATAACAGCAAAATTAAACCATATTTGAACATATAGAATCCGAAACCTTCGAATGTTCACACCTCCAAATTTCAATTATTTACACCACGATATTCACAAGTATGCGGAGAAACCTGCCTTCCAAACCTTAGCATTTAAAAACCGTAAAGAAGAAATCACGTACGAATGTTTCTCACTATTAACAATGTAAAAATTTCATATACTTACAAATGTTAATTTTTTTTAAAAACATAAATACATTCAAATCTAAACCACTTTTTACTGCGGGCATTTCCAAATTTAACTTTTTGCCATGACAGCATTTACAAATATGACAAATATATGAACATGCACGTAAAAAAAAATACTCACTGCTTATGCCACAAATTTGCTAAATATTTGCAGCTCACGCTTTTACGACATTTCAAAAATATGTATTTCACCCTCTTCTATAGTCAAATAAAATCAGCAGAAATAACATCAATAGTATCATTCAATATGATAGACCGATTTTTTTTTGTACAAACCATCCTACTTAAATAGAGTTTGCTAAATCATTTAAATACAAGTACCCATCTATACCATGAGCTTAGATAAATCGAAATTAAAATACCACAATTGTAAATATCGAGAAATAGTTGTTCTACAGTTATTTCCTAAGCCACTATGTTTGGAAACCAAGTTATAAAATATAACATGATTTACATAATTTTAAGCACTTTATACATATTGTTTTACGATATTTGAACCATTTTGCGAAACTACTAAATACCGCGAAATCAGTAGCTTCGACTATATCCACCAGAAAAAATTGTCAGGTTTTACCTGCAAGCTTCTTTCAATTTCTGTAATAAAAGAGTAGAACCAACAAAAAAAAATACTATAAATACCCATCGCCAAAACATAAAAAAATATATGAAAATATTAGAGGAAAAAAAAGGATCACCTATTTTCCACAAAAGACAAATAAATTCGAACAATTCAAATTGCCCTACATTTGCACAATTTTATGAGAAAATCAATCATATTTCACCATTCCAGCTCAAATTACAAGTATCAATATTTACATAGTGTCATATGACTTCCAAGGCTCCTGATTCCGCAACCACTACAACTTGAAATGTGGACATTTCCAAAAAATGAAATTCACCACATTTCCCCTGGTTTTTTCCCCCCGAAAAACTTTCGTACCTTCCGAAAGACAGCTTCAACAATTTTCAGATCTGCAAAACTTCAAAAATGTAGACATTTTCAACATTTCAATTCCACCATATAGCCACATCATACAAATTTGAAATTCCAAAAAAATCGAATCCTTCCAAACACATAATGCATTTTCTCTAATTACGTAACTACATTAGATATCTATGACAAAATACAACCGCATTTAAACATTCGAATTTGGAAAATATTTCGAGATAATTCGAATGCATTTTCTCTAATTACATTTAAACATTCATAACACAATACAAATATGTTTGACCATTCCAACTTGCTAAATATTTTTATATTTTTTAAAACATATAAAAAAACAGGAAAAAAATACTAACTATTTATGGTAAAATACAAACAGATTTGAACATTCCAATTTGGTTAATATTTGGATACAATATGAATCGATTTTCCCTAATTGTAGAAACAAATCCAAAAAATGTGCATTCCCACTAATTACATACTTACAGGAAAAAAAGATGCATAGTTAACCATTTTCCCTAATTATGGCTTGATTTTAAATTTAAATTAATAAGCACTCAAACAATTTATTCCCTCCAATTATTGAGTTCGATTAAATATTTAACACAAACACAGCCATATCATACCAACTCAACTAAATTAATATTTACAAATAATATTACTGAACTTCCTTCAATTATGTGGTTCAATTTAATAAATGTTCAACTTGAACTTAACTCTCTCTAATTATGTAGTCAAATTTAAATAATGCTTCATTCCATTCACATTTAAAGAAATCAAAATTTGTTTCCTCTAAAGATTGATTCAATTTAATAGATGTTAACACAACATATTCCCTCTAACCAACAAGCTAAATCACATATTTACGGCGAAATAGACACATAATATTTAGACATAACCAGAATATATTCTCTCTAATTATGTTGTTTCGTATGAAAATAATGGCAAAATAAAACCATATTGAACCATTCAAATTTGCTTAGCATATTTGCAAGTAATATACCTTAAATCCCTCTAATTATGTAGTTACATTTAAAAAAATTGTTTACATTAATGTTTTCAGAAAATACAAACACGTCTACTCTAATTATGGATTGCTTCCAAATTGAATTCCACCTAACTACATTATACAAATTAGAACAACCACATTCCCTTACAATATATATACCGCAAATAAAAAAACAAACAAATTATTACAACATATCCTCAACAAAGGCGCGTCGTGTCGCCGCGCTAAATTCAACTATCTAAATATTTGAATATTCTTCAAAATATATAAAAAAAATTCGAACGAATTACTATCTACTCATAACAAAATAAAAAACATGTTTGCAAATTGTAATTTCGCAAACATTTTAGCGACTTTTCCTAATATTCCACAAAATATGACAATAATGCTCCCAAAAAATAACCGCAACATACTTATAGCGAATTACAAATATATTTCAACATTTCAATTTCACCAACATTCCTGACATCGTACAAACAAATTCAAAAAAAACTCACAAAATATGACAAGAATACTCATAAAAAATGCTATCTATTCATGACAAAATAAAAACATGTTCCAACATACCAATTTAGCTAACATTTTGGTTAAAATATATATATATACTACAGAAAAAAAAACATCAAGGGCGTGCCGTGCCGGCACGCCAAATTCCACTAGTATCGATTTGAACAGAGGATTGAGTGGTCTTTTTCCCATTCCCTGTGATAGCCAAGAGCGCTGGTAGGGAATTGACTGATTTGACACGTGGTGACGGACGCGTGTCCGTACCGAGGTTGCTCATACAGTCACACCTTCCACGTCCTTCCGGAAGCAGCAAAGCCAACCCAGACCGGATTGCTCTCCAAGGCAAAGCCCAAACTCGGGACCACAAATAGAATCGGCCCAATCCCGACTCCTCACCAATCGCCAATCCCCGTCCCCGTCCCCGAATTCCCCAAGTTCGTCTCGCACCCATGGGTTGGCGTTGGCACGACGACGACGGCGGCGGCCGCGGGCTCGGCGGCATCCCTGACTTGGCCGGACGAGGCGGCGGCGGCGGCGGCGATGGGGGGCACGTCGGCACGCGCCGGGTGGTGCAGTCCCGCTGCCACACGGAGGAGGTGGAACCTGGCCGCTTCGTCCGCAAGTGCGAGAAGACCGAGCAGCTCCTCCGCGACTGCGTCGGCAGGTTAATCCCTCCCACCCTCGATCCGCCCTTCATCTCCTTATCGCCTCTCTGCATATCACCGCGCTGTCCTACCGTGTATGGAGTCGGATTTGCGTTAGGTAGGCGTAGTTGATTTGATGATTTGATCCACGCGTTGTTTGGGCACTGGCCATGATTTAATGAAAATGGCAAACAATCTACTGTACAATATTAGAACAAGGATTTACGGGTCCACAGTTGGGGCCGCTATTGATGGCTATGGAATTGCCATCCAGTTTTAGGTCCCGACCATATGGCTTCAGTTATGTCTGCTGTTAGCATCCTGTCCTGTGCCTTTCAGTTGACATGACAGCTTTGATGGCTTCCAATGTGACAGCAAAATTGCCTGATGACTATGCAGTTGATACTTCGTACACTTGATTTGAGAGCATGTTCCGCTAAGCAGATATGAAATTCACCGTGTATGTTTTACATACATTCAGTAACAAAATGTTGCATGTTCTAGACTCCATAGCTTTGTCTTGTCGGTTTAGGAACAGCAGAACATAGTCATCCACCGGAGATAGCATTTCTGTTCTGCACATAGTTTTCATGTGGTGTGTCAACCAGAAGCAAGGGATCTTTCGTGCCCATAAAAGACTGCATATTTTCATTGGAAATGCATATGTGATAAACATTGGAAACTCATATCTACTTAGCATGTTTAATGTTTTGTTAACTTTCTTGCACATGGCTATCAAATCGATTGGTGAATGAAGCCCAATTTCATCTATTCCCATTTCCTGCACATAACATTTTTACTTCTGTTATGGTATGGAAAAATTGCTTGGTACCTTTATTCCTACATGGCTTATCTGAATTAACCAACAATTTCCTCTGTTAGGCCCTCTGAACTGGTGGAATCAAAAACCGAGAACACTGAAGAAGATGTAACAGATGAAATGACAGGTGCCTCACATTCTCTTGGCTTCCCAACAAAAGAGCCCTTTGCATTTCCAGGACTTCGCAGTGACATAGAAGCTATTGAGAAAGAGTTCACTGGGAGCCTCGGTAGCTTTATGGAGGAAGCTGAGCGGATGACGAACGATTTCTTCAAATCCTTTGGGTTTCCTTCCACCCATGACGGGGACTCGAGAGCACTTCCTAGGCGACCCGTGGAGAGGCATATTGAGCAAGGTACCGCAAAGAAAGCCAATGAGAATGAGTACTCGGAATTTGGGAGCCAGATCACAGATGTGTAACAAGATACAATCATAACACTTACTGTCTCGGAGCTGAAGTCTTGTGTTTCGCTGGATGCCTAGGGCCCTAGTATGGTTTCTCTTGAACATTGGAGTGTCATGGTTGTAATAATGGGAAGACGAAGAAGCAATTTGTCAGACTTTAAAATTTGACGTAGTTATTCCAAGTATTTGACTTGTAGTTGTATGGGCATTTTGTATGGTACTGTTCTCAGTCCTGTCAGCTGAAAGAATGAGCTCGACTACTGTGCATGTTCTGTTTCCTGTTTCCGCCTCTTTGGATTGTAGGATTTTTGCAGAAATTTTGTAGGGTTTGAACCCTATGGATTTTTTCCTATGAAAGTTCTTTGGATCATAGGATTGGGGTCACCAAACTTTCCATCCTATGGACCCAATTCCATAGGATTCTCAACATTTGCTCAAACTTTCATTTTAATTTTCCTTCGCAAAATTCAATGCAGTTTTCACTCTATCTCTCTACTCTCTCACATCAAACCTTCAAAATTAATGTGTTCAATTCATTTGTACCATCCAAAGCATCTGCTAAAAAATTCTGCGTTTCAAAATCCTGTGGGAATCCACTCAACATGACATCTCAATTCTACGTTTTTCGTATTCCCACGTTTTTAAAATCCTGCAATTCAAAGAAGCCATTCACATACAAGGAAATGCAGTCTACGGCAGGTACGGAGTTGTACTGCGAAATGTAATTTCACTGTTGCAAATCATATAACCTGCTACACCAGGCGAAGATCTGAATCTGAACAGTGCAACTGATAAATCTGATTGTAAGATGTTAACCAGATGTCGGTGCTGTTATAAAAACCACGAAACCGACTAGGGAACATGGAAGGCATACACCTACATGGGCAGGACGAAGTGTAATTTTTCATATTCTAATACATCATCAACTCAATCTCCATTTCATATTCACCCCTATGCGAAAATTCGGCAACACAGAACAGTTCTCTATTTATCTGTACATCACCCAGTTTCACAGTAGATGTGCAACTTGTTCTGTTGACAAAAAGCACATGATGTTTGGTAGCTGGGGCTACAAGCGCTTGGAGTAACCAGAACCTGCACACTTCTTGCAGAGTATCAGCCCTGCGCGAAAAATATATATGGTGGAATGTCAGAGAAGACACAGGCAAACCAAACGAAGACTTGTCTCTGAGAACGAATTAGCATTTTCGTGATCTGTCAAGAGCTCGCCCTGCGAAATGCTATAAAAAGGGATATGAAATAAGGGCAGAAGACAACCTGCTCCTCTGCATACCCGGCATTCGACTACTCCATTGTCCGCCTTCATTTTGCCATCATTGCAGAAGACGCACTTTGTGCCCCCTAGGTAGAACAAGAAACAATGTTTAGTAGTAGTACGCATGTTCAAAATATTATAAGCATGTCGCTACGATTATGTCAAACTATCGCAAAATGTTTAGTACTAGACCCGGCATACCCGGCATTCGACTACTCCATTGTCCGCTGTATATGCATTGTACCAATGAGGCAATGGGAACTATTTTCTCAATGCACGAGCGAAGTGACTATGTTGTGAAAGCTCATATGCTGAGTAACTCGGTTATGATTAAAGAGAACGCAAGCTCATATGTTGAGTAACTCGGTTATGATTACAGAGAACGCAACCTCATATGTTGAGTAAACTCGGTTATGATTAAAGAGAACTTCTTGAATGGCCTCACCAACAATCAAAAAGGCAACATAGTTCCATTTTAATTAAAATGAACGACAGTCATATGTCCATCCACTGGCCGCGCTCTTCCAATGACGTAGCACAGTAACAAATGAACAAATTGGTTAAATTTTAAGCTGTCTTCAGCCTTGTATTTTGTTTCTTCCTTTTGGCTAATTACTCCCAAACATCAGTAGTTGTAAACTTAGTTGCTAGAATTTACATATTGGCCATAAATCAGTAGTTGGATAGGTGTAAACGTGCAAGCTACAGTTTTAGCTCAATCGCAGGCAATGCACCAGGGGAGCAATTTCACGAAATTAAGAGACAAGAGCAAAGAGAAGTAGTAGTAGTACCATTTCCAGCGCACCTCTCGCACGGAACAGGGTCACCCTGCGAAGGAAAAAGAAGAAATCAGAGCCCGCAACAGCCACTCGTGGCTTATCGATACAGAAAGGAGAAGAGGAGGTGGTGGACGGAGACCTTGAGGCCGAGGACGAGGGACAGAGAGACCGCGCCGACGACGGCGGCGGCGATGAGGAATGTCTGCGTGTCGGCGGGCCCCAGCAGGGTGCCTCCTCCGTAGTAGGCTGCCGCGGCGATGGCGCGGGGCCGGGAAGGAGGAGGAGCGGGGGGCGTGAGTAGGACGGGAGGTGCCTTGTGCCGCCTGGAAGGGAGGATGGGTGGAGATGTGGTGCCTGGGGATGAGGAGTGGCGAAAAGCCGGGGAGGTGCACGGCGAGGTGGCCCGGAGAAGGGACGCCATGGAATGGAAGCACCGAATCTCTCTACACAGTACACACGGCCCTTCTCACGGCCCCACCCCTATCTTTTTTTTTTTTTTTCTACTTGTATTCAAACTAAAGTACACGTACAGGAACACATACAAGCAGAATACCAGAAGGAAACAGACGCAGACACAGCTGCTACAAACTTACAGAAAGAACCTCGAAGAAAATTAAAATGGCACAAAGAAATCCAGAATCCATCTTCTTCCTCAGGTCCTTCTTCTTCCTCACGCTCATGGAGCTCGAAATCCGCCTGTCGAAGTCGCCGGCACATAAGGGCCGCCGCCTCCACGAACGCACCACGGAGCAGGAGCAACTTCTCGCCATCAGGCGTTGATGAGCCGCAATATCGACCAGCTCGAAAGAGCCAGAGCACAAACCGAAGAAGGCACATCGGCCGGGGACGCACCCCAAGCTTCTCCTGCACCAAACCTGGGCCCAGCGGCGCCTCACCTCAACAGAGGTGGCCAGGTCCCTCTCCTTCTCTTCCCCCACACCAGCAGCTGCACACGCGACCCAGCACCACCCACCACATCGCCATCCCCCCTCGCCACCACGGTCGGCCAGGGACAACGGAGCAGCAGAGGACTGCCTTCTTCCTCCACACCAAGCGCTCCTGTATAGGCAACCAGGACACCCAGCCACCGCCGGGACCAAGCCGCCCCACCCCCAGAACCTCCACATCAGGGCCAGAGCCCACCCTGCTGCGGCGAAGCAAGGAACAGAGGACAAAAATTCCAAACACCGGCCGACCACTTCGCAAAATCGACCTAGCTGGAAGCACCTACTCTCACCGGATCGATAGATCCGTGAGAACCTACGACCAGCAGCATGCCGGCTCCGCCAGAGGCATCGCCGGGAAGGGGATCGAGCACCGGTACCCTTATTCCGAAGCAGCGCCCCCCTCCCCCTCACGGCGGCGCCACCCAGAAACCTAAACCTACTACCTACACACCGGGCAAAGAGAAACGAACCCCCAATCTCCCCCTGCCGCCGTAGCGAGCGGAGGAGGCCGGGATCCGCCCTCCCGCCGGCGACGGAAAGGGGAACTCGACGGGGCTCCTTTTTCACCTCTCTCTACTGTAGAGGGAGGAGGAGAAAACGAAACCCAACTCTACTCCGTATTATTTTTTATCTGCCCCACCCCTATCTCTCTACACACGAATGTTTTCATTTTGTTCGTTTACGCGTGGACTGAATTTTGATTCGAAACTATAACTAACACTTTAGTCAAAAGTTAACAAGTACGTACTCGCTCCATTCCAAATATAAAATGTTTTAACTTCTTTTCCGATTCACATGTATCTAGACACGTTTGAGTGTATATACACACTCATTTCAGTGAAATTAGCTAAAACATCTTATATTTAAAAACGGAAGGAGTAGTAAATTGACTAATCATATAATCAAAAACATAAATATTTATAATAACTATAAACCCATAAAGCATATAGTTTTATTATATGGTTACTAAATTTTATAAATGGTCAAAGTTACACCAAGTTGACTTTTCACGAAAAATATACGCCTTATTTTGGGGAAGGAGGTAGTGGTGCTTACTCCGTGCACAATTTCATAGCGCCCTAAATTTCCCTGTTTCAACTTTATCGTAAGTTTTTCTCTAACAATATATGAGAAAAATAGCATAACAATTATACTATTTAAAATTCCACCCGAAAAAATTTAACAGTATTTTACTAACCAAAATCATGGTCAAATTTGAACCTCAAAAAATATGTGTGCCATGTAGTTATGGACAGATAGAGTAAATGACAATTGAATCATCAGCAATGATTACAGCTTCTCCGCCTACCTGTGGTCAATGTTTTATGTGTGAGCCGCAATCGTGTATGGCTATATACATCGTGGGGGAGTTTGCTATCGAACTGGCTCCTTACTGCATAAGCGTGGGCACAATCGTTGACGCGTGTGGGCCTCGCCTCCTCTCTCTTTCTGTATGTCTTCCACCAATTAGGGTATTCTCCTCCCGTAGCCACGAAACCCCATTGTCACTCCCAAATTATCTCCTACTTCTCTTCCCAGAACCTTGCCATGACCGGTGATGAGCTCTGCCACCTCCTATCCTTCCTACTCCACTGTTATCTGTCCTCTCCGGACCGAGACGAAGCCGGTGACGCCACGGCTAGCCGCCATGGAGACGAAGACGGCGAGCCAAGACCTCGCTGGAAGCGCGCTCGATGCTGTAGCGGTGACACTAGCAGAGGTGAGGAAGAAACATAACATGGAGGGGTGTGGTTGCTGGCGTCAAAGAACAAAGTGGTGGCGCTAGAACTTAAAGGAATGGTCGGGGCAGCAGAGGAGGATATTGGGGCAGGGCAGGTGGCAAGGCGCCGCGACAACACGTCAGCGTCGGGCAGGGAGACCAGCGGTTTGGCTGGTGTCTGTGGCGGATGATTGGAAGTAGTTGCGGCAGTACCGTGTCGGTGCTTCACTTCTTCGTCCTCTCCGACGAGCGACGATACGCCTCCCTCTTTTCTTCTTCCCCTCCTCTCCTCTCGCTGCTCTTATTCGGAATTTTGCTAGTAGCCACGGGTGACCGGAGGCCCGTTCGCTATATATGCAGAGGTTCTACTAACATCAAATGCAATTTTATGGTGCAACAACTATGGCTTAAGCAAACAATAATTGTGAGAAGGAAAAGATAGGCTTCTTCCCAAACAGAAGGGGAGGTATGTTAACATTGGCTTAAGCAAAAGATGTAAGAAAACTAGCGGACCATTTTGTTTTCACGCTCTAGATAAAACATACTCTGACTCTCCCCTCGGTCCTCTCTGTGCGGTGTGTACATAGTAGGGTTAGGTGTTCTGCTGGCGGCGCTGTGGGGGTGGAGGCGGCGTCGGAGAGAATAATGGTGCTGGAGCGTCGTCCCCTCTACGTCGGCGTTCTTCGGGGCTATGGCGTGGCGCTTCAAGCTTTTGGTGCTCCTAGATTCTCGGATCTGTGGAGTTCCTGCTGCTGTAACACCCTGATTTTTGGCCTTTTTAAAATTTTCCCAAATTGCATTGTTTCATTATTTCATGTGCATTTGGATTTAAACCTCCGGAAAATTCTTTTAAAATCTTGAACCTTGCAAATATGAGAAATCAAGAGGGATCTTGTGCTTTCCATTTTCCTCCCCCTTGGCACTTGCATTTGTGATTTTATCTCTGGATAAATATTTAATTGGGAAATTATTTTTCCTTTTTGAAAATTACCCTTTTATTTGACCTTACAAAGGGTCCCCTAGTTTTATGTCTCCAAAAATTCTGCAAAAATTAGGGAACCTTCCCTAGTTGATGTGGATCACTTTTATAAAAAATATGGGGCCTTGACTTGGAGAATTTTCCCTCCACAATTCTTTTTGTATTCTGCCCATTTTCTCAAAACATTTTAAAACCTAACCAATCTAATTCCCCTGGAAGAATCCAAGGCATGTATAAGCTCCTAATCATCCCTCCTACCTCAGGACAAAAGGGCATATCCATCTAACACCATCTACCCCTCCAAAACCATTAAAACCCATTTTGTCCAGTGCTGTTTTTCACCAATTCTAGTCGCGCCAAGTTTTGATTTTGCAAAAACCATAGTCAGGAAAGTTGTTGGATTTTGCGTTGGGCGTACAGTGGTGAAAACCTCGTTGCATTTGGAGCTCGGAGCTGAGAGAAACCTGCCGATGCCGCTTCTGACTTGAACAGAACGGTGGTCACCGCCGGCACGGCCGTGCCAGGCGGCGCCGCCCGTTTCTGGTCGCCGGAGATTCACGCTCCCTCGCGTTCCAGCACGTCTCCCGCACCCCTCACTTCCCTCTCCACCCCTCTGCATCCACGCGTCGCCGGAAGAACGCCGGACGGCGGCCGCGCGGACGCGCCAGGCACTAGCCAACGCACCGTCCAGACGCTGTGCCGCCGGGACCCTTCTGTCAGCGCCTCCTCCGCCGCACGGACCGGTCCGTCGCCGGAGATTATCCTCGTGCGCCTCCTGTGCCACCGTCCCTTCCACGCCATGGCGACACCTCACTGCGCCATTACTCCGGCCGCCGCGCGGAGACGCTATAAAATGGCCACCCCAGCACCATCCCACCACCGCACCACCTCTCCCACTCCCTCAGTCGCCCTCCACCCCAGCCACAAGCCCAGAGGAGCCATCCCTCGCCGGAATCGCGACCACCCGAGCCGCACTGACCCTAGCTCGATTCGCACACCCCAGCCCTCCCCCGATCAGTTCCTTCCAACCGTAGCCTCCCCAGGTCATGGCGGTGACGATGCCGTGCTCGCCAGGGTGAATGGTGGCCGAAATCGCCGTGTCCATCATCGACCGCACGCTCCCGCCGCCGGAGAAGAAGCCCTGGTGCCGTCCGAGGTCGCCGTGATCCGCGAGTGCGCAGGACGAGCTGCGAAACCCCTCCCTGATCCGCGCTGCTTCCTCTCCCTCCCCTCTTCCGCGCCCCAGCCGCCGCAAACCGCCGCCGGTGAGTTCGCCGGAGACGGCCCCTGCTCTTTTCTTTTCCGCGCGGTGAAGGAGAAATAACGATTCGGTTATGAGTCACTGACCAGTGGGTCCCACTGGTCAGGTTTTTAAACATTTCCCTGAACCGTTTTCTGTTTATTTTTTTCTATTAAAAAGGGCAGATTTTAAACCCAAATTCAGAATGCAATATCTCTCTGAAAAATGGTCAGAAAAATATGAAACCAATTTTGTTGGCTTTGTTTGAATTTTCTCTTTCAATGGACCAGAAAAGATTTATTTGGAATTATTTGTTTTGGCATTTATTTAAATACCCTAGGAGGGATTTTTGATGCATTTTTGTCTTGTTCTTTTAGATTCGAACCTCTCCGACGGATTAGGAGTTACCTCTGAACCCGAAGGCAAGCCACCAACCCAATTTCAAACTTGGTCGAACTTAGGAAATATTTTGACTGCTGAATTAATATCTGTTGCACCTCACATGTCATATTGCATTTTAATTATTGCACTCCTTTGTATTGCTTATCTGTGCAACACTCACGTTCCCGAGACAATGGCCGGTGGTACCGCCTCAGTCAAAGGAATGGGGGAATTATTACAACTGTGCGTCTCGCGCTTGCGGGGCTTTGTTTGCTTCTTTCTTCTTCGCCGAGGTGAGGAGCGGACGAATGTCGTCTTATGATCCTCGGAGTTGGGGGCATTCGCCAAAAGAGTTATTTGCCTTGTCCCTCCGTCAAATATGGATGGCATAGACCATCCGGACTGCGACGCTTGGGAGCTGACTTTCCATTTGGTTCTTATTGCCGAGATTGCTGACACCACGTCGGGTAACCCTCGAGTGGAATGGATGCTCTCTCATTTTTATGAGTGCTTTTCGGTTCATTCTTTTACGGTGACACCGGCCGGGTCTCCCGCCACCGTCATCCGTTTGAAACATTATGCTATTATTCTGTGAACACTAACCCCCGAGTGACACCGGCCGGGTCTCCCGCCACAGTCACCCGGGTATTATTATTATTGTTATGTTGTTATCTATGCATGCAAGTGATATATTCTGTGCTGTTATTGTTATGAGGTTACCTTGTGTTACTTTGTTAATGTTGATGTCTGTAATCAAACAAAATGACTAAGAAGATAATCACCTCCCTCGACTAGATTGAGTCACATAGTGCCACTCACCAACACCACTTGCACAACCATGCGTCGTTCACATGGGCGGACCATAACTGAGTATTTTATCAGGCCTCCTTTGATGCCACCCTTTTGGCAAGTCTAGTCGGTTACCTTTGTGGTCGGGGCTAGTCTTGTGAAGGTTCCGGAGCTAGGCGTCGCTCATCTGTTGGGGACGTGCCGGATTCACTTCTTCATAAGGCGTAGAGTTATGTCGGTGGCTATACAGGGAGTGTCCGGGTAGGATAAACGGTTGTGGAAGTGTGGGTTTGTGCTGTCGCCATGATCGGTTCTAGTACTTCGGTACCGGCGGTACAAGCCTAGACTTCAGCGTGTGGATAAATGTTGCAACCTCTCGAGAGTGTAAATCTAGATTCTAGCCTTGTCCCCAGGTTACGGGACGATGTTTGGGTCAAGTCACACTATGAGTCAGTCCAGTCGAACTTGGAGAAATAATTAAGTTGAGACCAACGAACACAGGAGATTTTGGGAGTCAAGCCAGAGTTGGCTAAGGACTCGGATAGTTGTGAATTAAGCCAGAGTTGGCTAGAGGCTTGGATGCCTAGTTGTGATTATGAGTTGTCAAGTGAGAAACGTGATCTCACTTGATATCGAGAAAACACCCCTACTAAGGTAAGTAGGTAAGTTATGTCCAACCGTTAAGCTTGGACTCATCCTCGCAACCGACCTCATGCCATGTTACTTTCTGAACCATGCCATGCCATATAGATAGACCTTGCTTGTTTTTGGGCTGATGTCTTGCGAGTACTTCAAGTACTTACCTGGCTTTTCATGTGGCCAGACCCTGCTGAACCAGTCGCCGAGTACCCGCTCTATGAGAACTAGGAACCCGTGTCCCAGGCAGGACCCTGTGGAATAAGGCCGCTATCGCCACGCTACTATCTTCGCTTCCGCTACGACTTCCGCTAGAGGCTCGATGTTAGAAAAATAATGTACATACTGTTGTGTGCGCCTGTTGCGCAAGAGCTGGAGCCTCACCCGTGTTGTAACCTTGTATTTGTGCAAACTCGAAGCCTTATGAATATATTTGGTTTTGCCTTTGTTTATCAAGCTGTCATATATCCAGTGTTTCTGGGACTGGTATATGGGGTGACTCGATCATCTGGATCGGGGTGCCACAGAGCTTGGTATCAGAGCCTAACTGCCTGTAGGATACCCTAGTTCTTGGACGACGTAAATAGAACTCGTTGTGTTGCCAACTTTTTCCAATGTTTCTCTGTCTGTTTGTGCTTTAAAACTTAACGCTCACTTTGATTTTTGTCTCTGTCACAGATGGCAGAGTTGCTCGCTGAGACTACCGCCGTGTACGTTCCCGGTTTTCCGCAGTTTCTGAGGGAGATCTGGGCCACCTCTACCCGGCGCACCTCCCCCGACTTACCACGTGTACCACAACCGTCTCGACAGGGCCACCTGGAGTTCACCGCCACCGTCCGCCTGCGTCCGCAGCCCGTGTCCGCAGGGATCGAGCACGGCCTCACTTCCGGTGTCTGTACACAGGCGTCTCGAGCCATACAGGAGGCTGCAGGAGATGCCATCCTGTTCCTTCGCACCGTCGACCCCGTCATGAAGCAGTGCACCCGTTACGCCTACTTCCCGAGGTTGGCTTTAGACAACGGGGACACCCTTTTCCCAACCCAGGTGACCCTAGCTCACCCTCTCCGCCCTTATTCAGTACACCACCTATCTCCACCAGTACCTCCACACCACCCTTCTCCAGTTTGCCTCCCTTCGCGCCAACGTGGCCTTGGCCGAGATGACGCGAGCTTCTGGTTCCGGCGTTCTAGTCGCCCACCTCGTCTCCCCACCTTTAGGCTCAGTTCCCTCGAGCAGATCAGGAGGGGGCTTGCCCGCTACTCCTCGTCTACCGCTCCGACGCCACCTTCCCGCACTCGTAGCAGCGCCACTACTACTACTCGCACACTCCCGTTCGGTCTCAGCGTCGTCGCGTCCAGGCCGAGCCGCAGAGTCACTCCGGAGACTCCCGTGACGACCGCGCTTCACCCGACTACAGTCCCGCGGAGGAGCCCCTCGACACCGCCACGCCAGCGACACCCCTCGAGATGGAGTTCTAGACGCTCGGAGACGACATCGCTTAGTGTACCATACTTTCCGATGTATCACGCGCTTGAATAACGTAGTGGGAGAGTTGCACTCTGCAGCTTGTACCCTGTGCTTGTACCTTGTATCATGTACGAGTAGCTTGTATCTTTACCTTGCATCTTTGTAAAATAGCGAGTGCTTGAATCTTGTAACCCCATCATCCATTGTATAACATCATGCTTGTGTTGCTTTTGCAAACTGTGTTTCCATTTGGTTCTTCCTTGGATGTTACACCTCCCCATATGGATGCTCATGATACGCGCCATTACATGCAACAGTTCAGGATGAGGCCCAATAATGGTGCGAGTGGCAGCCAAGGAACCCCGGTTCGTCGTTCCGCACGACAAGCTGGCGAGGATCCCGAGCCTCCGCAACCACCTCCTCCTCCACCAAATCAGGAACCAAGCCCAAGTCAGTTTATGATGATGATGGATGAACGCCACAACCAGCATCTGACACAGATCATGAGAGAGTTTGGCACGTACATGCAAGCCCGTAATGTTCCACCCCCAGGCCGCTCAAAGCTGCAAGACTTCCAGCGCACACAACCGCCCAAGTTCGCGTATGCTGATGACCCACTTGAGGCTGATGATTGGCTCCGTGCTATGGGAAAGAAACTGGAACTCGCTCGCGTGGACGAGCAGGACCAAGTGCCCTTCGCCACCCACTACCTTGAGGGCCCCGCCAGCATTTGGTGGGACAACCAAAAGGATGCCAGAGGCGATGGACCCCCTGTCACTTGGGCAGAATTTCAGGAAGCATTCCGCAGGGCCTATATTCCCTCAAGTCTCATAAAGATGAAACAGCAGGAATTTTGGCACTTACTCAAGGCAGCAAGTCCATCAGCGAATATCTGACCAAGTTCAACAACCTTGCTCGCTATGCACCCGAGGACATCAACACAGAGGAAAAGAAGAAAGACAGGTTCCTTCATGGGATGCATCAGACTATAAAAACACAGCTGAGTGTTCTGCAGTTTCCAGACTTCCAGTCCATGATCAACACGGCACTAATCTCAGAAAAGAGCACCGCTCAATCTATGACTCCCACAAGAGGAAGTTCGAGCCCCGTAAGAACCAGCATGAAGGAGGATCTTCAAAGCCACCCACATGGCAGCCCAACAATCATACTTCAGCTCCTCAGAACTCTTGGAACCAGCCCAAGAAGGAAGGATATTGCTAGCTCTAAGTTGACGAGGGAATATCTCCCCGGCAACAGTGCCAGAAACAATGCTTGTACGTCACACGTCAGTTGGGAACCCCAAGAGGAAGGTATGATGAGTGCAGCAGCAAGTTTTCCCTCAGTATGAAACCAAGGTTTAATCGAACCAGTAGGAAAACGAGGTTGCTTCGAAGGTGTTGGTGAAGGAGTGTAGTGCGGCGCAACACCAGGGATTCCGGTGCCAACGTAGAACCTGCACAACACAATCAAATTACTTTGCCCCAACTTAACAGTGAGGTTGTCAATCTCACCGGCTTGCTGAAAACAAAGGGTTAAACGTATCGAATGGAAGATGATGTTTGTTTGCATAAAACAGTAGAGAACAATGATTGCAGTAGATTGTATTTCAGATGTAAAAGAATGGACCGGGGTCCACAGTTCACTAGTGGTGTCTCTCCAATAAGATAACTAACATGCTGGGTAAACAAATTACAGCTGGGCAATTGACAATTGATAAGTGCATATAACATGCATGTGTGAGTTGTGGTGTCTACTATGAGATTCATTTGGGCATTACGACAAAGTACATAGACCGCTATCCAGCATGCATCTATGCCTAAATAGTCCACTTTTCGGTTAACATCCGTACCCCTTCCAGTATTAAGTTGCAAGCAACAGACAATTGCATTAAGTAATGTGCGTAATGTAAACAATACATTCATCCTTGAATAAAGCATGGCTGTTTTACCCCTAGTGGCAACAACACATCTACAACCTTAGAACTTGCTGTCACTATCCCAGGTTAAATAGAGGTTGAACCCAACTATCATGCATAAATACCCCCTCTTGGAGTTACAAGTATTCACTTGGCCAAGGCTTCAACAAGTAACGGAGAGCATGCAAGATCACAAATGACATAGACATGATAATATAATATTCAGCTCCACATAGGTATCAATATAAGTCAGATCCCAGCAAACACAACATGTAGCATTACAATAAGATGATCTTGATCATGATAGGCAGCTCACAAGATCTAAACATGATGGCACAAGTGGAGAAGACAACCATCTAGCTACTGCTATGAACCCATAGTCCAAGGATGAACTACTCACGCATCACTCCGGAGGCGGGCATGGCGATGTAGAGCCCTCCGGTGATGATTCCCCTCTCCGGCAGGGTGCCGGGAAGAGCTTCAGAACCCCCCGAGTTAGGGTTGACGACGGCGGCGGCAGCGAATATGTTCTGGATGAAAGGCTCGGTGCTTTAGGGTTTTCGCGTCTCGGGGAATAAATAGGCGAAGGGGCGATGTCGGCGGACCCCCGAGGGGCCCAAACCACCAGGTGGCGCGGCTGGGCCCACTGCCGCGCCGGCCTGTGGTTTGGCCACCTCGTGGCTCTTCTTCGTCTCTCCTTCGGACTCCGTGTACGTGCTGGAAAAATAGGGACTTGGCCTTTTGTTTCGTGCAATTCCGAGAATATTTCCAAAAGTAACTTTCTGAAACCAAAAACAGCAGAAAATAGGGAACTGGCACTGTGGCATCTTGTTAATAGGTTAGTCCCAGAAAATGCATAAAAGTGATATGAAGTGTATATAAAACATGTAGCAAATGGTATAATATAAGCATGGAACAGCAGAAATTATGGATACGTTGGAGACGTATCAGATATCCCCGGGAAGGATTCTACCACAAACGCCCATTAGTGGATGACTGCAAGAGGGAGAACTCCTGCTTCAAGTGCGGCAAGACAGGACACTACATCAAGGATTGTCCTCTCCACAACGGCAACAACAGCAACTCCAGCAACAACCACCCTGCGGTGCGATCAAGCCACCTCAAGTTGCCCGTGTTCACCACATGTCAGCAGAGGAAGCTATGAAGCTTCAGACGTAGTGCTTGGTACGTGTACTATCAACACTAAACCCGCACTGATTTTATTCGATTCTGGAGCTTCCCATTCTTTCATCTCGAAGGATTTTGTTGCCAAACACCGTTTTCCCGTTTCCCCTTTGGGCCATCTTTTGGTGATACAAACCCCCGCCTCGGAGATGAAAACAAACACCATGTGTCAAGATCTGACAATCAGCATCAATCAAGTGAAATTTCCCGCTCAGCTCAGCACTCTCAATGTGCCCGGCCTCGACGCCATCCTGGGTATGGATTGGTTAGTTCAGCATGCAGCTCAGATCGACTGTGCAACCAGGGCAGTTACTCTCACCAACCCGGAAGGCATACGAACCACTTATGTGCCAAATAAGCCTCACCAGATAAATGCAAAGATGTTTCTTGCTCAAGCCCCGGAGATAGGGGAAGTGTATGTGGTCAGTGAATACCCGGATGTTTTTCCAGATGAATTACCCGGAATGCCCCCTGACCGTGATATTGAATTTGCAATTGAAGTTGTACCGGGAACAAACCCAATATTCAAGAAACACTACCGTATGACAAGTCCCGAGCTAGTGGAACTGAAGAAGC
Source organism: Poa pratensis (assembly GCA_947311845.1). NCBI lineage: Eukaryota > Viridiplantae > Streptophyta > Magnoliopsida > Poales > Poaceae > Poa > Poa pratensis. The sequence goes on along the minus strand of CAMZMU010000056.1, from coordinate 36,660,492 downwards.
AGCTTGATGAACTAATCAGAAGAAATTCATCCGCCCGAGCATTTCACCTTGGGGATCACCGGTTTTGTTTGCAAAGAAGAGCGATGGTACCCTCCGATTATGCATCGACTATCGCGCTCTCAATGATGTCACCATCAAGAACAAGTACCCACTCCCAAGAATCAATGATTTATTCGACCAACTCCGTGGTGCCCGAGTATTCTCCAAGATTGATCTCCGCACGGGTACTATCAGCTGAAGATTCGAGAGAGCGATATTCCCAAGACCGCCTTTACCACGATATGGACTGTATGAGTGCACAGTTATGTCCTTCGGTCTAACAATGCTCCAGCCTACTTCATGGGCATGATGAACAAGGTATTCATGGAGTATCTCGACAAGTTTGTTGTGGTGTTTATCGACGACATCCTCATCTACTCCAAAAATGAGGAGGAGCACGCCGAACACCTCAGAATAGTTCTCGGAAGAATGCGTGAGCAACAACTTTATGCCAAGTACAGCAAATGCCAGTTCTGGTTAAAGGAAGTGGAATTCCTAGGACATGTATTATCTGGAGCCGGTGTGGCTGTAAACCCCAACAAGATCTCCGATGTATTAAACTGGAAGACTCCCACCAATGTGTCAGAAATCAGGAGCTTTCTAGGATTGGCTGGTTACTACCGAAGATTTATTGAAAACTTTTCCAAGATAGCCAAGCCCATGACGGAATTGTTGAAGAAAAACGCAAGTATGCCTGGACAGACGAGTGTGAGGACAGTTTCAACGAGTTGAAGACCCGGTTAACCACCGCCCCAATTCTGGTATTGCCCGATGATGCCAAGGATTTTACAGTATACTGTGATGCCTGCAGAAATGGGCTAGGAGCCGTACTCATGCAAGAAGGAAAGGTCATCGCATATGTGTCAAGGCAACTCAAGACCCATGAGCTCAACTATCCCACCCACGACTTGGAGTTAGCCGCCGTCATACTCGCCCTGAAGACTTGGCGACATCACCTTATTGGTCGAAGATGCGAGATTTACACGGACCACAAAAGCTTGAAGTATATCTTCACCCAGCCTGACCTCAATCTAAGGCAAAGAAGGTGGCTAGAAGTAATCAAGGACTACGACCTTGGGATCACTATCATCCCGGGAAGGCCAACGTGGTAGCCGATGCTCTAAGCAGGAAGCCCCCTAAATACGGCCAAGTCTGGAGAAAGAGTTCGCGAAGCTAAACTTGTGCGTGGGAAACAAGGCCTATTAAGCACCTTGGAGGTAAAGCCAGACCTGGAGGAAGAAATAAAGACCGAGCAGGCCAACGACCCCGGCCTAGCAAGATCAAGGCCAAGATACCGCTGGGTCAGGCCAAGGAATTTTCCTGGACAGCCAAGGAGTACTCCGCTTCGGTACCCGCCTTTGTGTACCCTACAAGACCACACTAATACAGCAGATCCTCAGGGAAGCCCACGAGTCTGCCTATTCCATTCACCCGGGAGCACCAAGATGTACCAAGACTTGAAGCAAACATTCTGGTGGTCCGGTATGAAGAAGGATATCGCCTACTACGTCGCAAGCTGCAATGTATGCAACCTAGTGAAGGCCGAGCATCAGAAACCCGCCGGATATCTCCAACCCCTTAAGGTACCCGAGTGGAAATGGGACAACATAAGCATGGATTTCATTGTCGGACTTCCCAAATCCAGCCGAGGGAATGATTCTATCTGGGTCATTGTCGACCGTTTGACGAAGGTATCTCACTTTATCCCCGTCAAGACACATACCGCTCGGACCAACTGGCACAACTCTATGTGAACAAGATTGTCAAACTCCACGGAGTCCCGAAGACCATTGTGTCGGATAGAGGTACACAATTTACCTCCAAATTTTGGACAAGCCTACATCATGCCATGGGAACAAAGTTATCCTTCAGCACAGCCTATCATCCGCAGACAGACGGTCAAACCGAGCGGGTTAATCAAATCCTAGAGGATATGCTCCGCTCGTGTGTGCTCGCCTATGGAGCAGGTTGGGAAGATAGTTTACCTTATGCAGAGTTCTCATACAACAACAGCTACCAAGGCAGCCTGAAGATGTCACCCTTTGAAGCCCTGTATGGGAGAAAATGCCGAACCCCACTAAACTGGTCCGAGGTTGGAGACCGCAAGATCTTTAAGCCCGATGATTTGATGAGGCAGAAAAGCAAGTACGTCTGATTCGGGACCGGCTCAAGGCAGCGCAATCCCGCCAGAAAAGCTATTACGACCGGCGACACCGTCAGATTCACTTCGAAGAAAACGACTATGTCTATCTTCGAGTAACACCTCTCAAGGGCCTGAAAAGATTCCACATGAAAGGAAAGCTTGCCCCAAGATTCATTGGACCTTCAAGATTTGGCAAGGAAAGGATCAGTAGCCTACCAGCTGGAACTGCCAGAGGAATTGGCTGGAGTACATGACGTCTTCCACGTATCCCAGCTAAGGAAGTGCATCTCACCCCCAACCAAGCAGGCTGACTTTAAGGAACTGGAGTTGAGCAGCGAACTGACTTACGAGGAACACCCCGTCAGAATCTTGGATGAGTCAGAACGCCGCACTCGCAGCAAGGTCACCAAGTTCTACAAGGTTCAGTGGGACAAGCACACAGAGGAAGAGGCAACCTGGGAGCGCGAAGATTTGCTAAAGACAGAATATCCGTATCTATTCAACGAGCAACAGGAATCTCGAGGACGAGATTCATCTTAAGGGGGGAAGGTCTGTAACACCCTGAATTTTGGCCTTTTTAAATTTTCCCAAATGCATTGTTTCATTATTTCATGTGCATTTGGATTTAAACCTCCGGAAAATTCTTTTAAAATCTTGAACCTTTGCAAACATGAAAATCAAGTGGGATCTTGTGCTTTCCATTTTCCTCCCACTTGGTACTTGCATTTGTGATTTTATCTCTGGATAAATATTTAATTGGGAAATTTTTTTCCTTTTTGAAAATTACCCTTTTATTGACCTTACAAAGGAACCCCTATTTTTATGTCTCCAAAAATTCTGCAAAAATTAGGGAACCTTCCCTAGTTGATGTGGATCACTTTTATAAAAAAATATGGGGCCTTGACTTGGAGAATTTTCCCTCCACAATTCTTTTTGTATTCTGCCCATTTTCTCAAAACATTTTAAAACCTAACCAAACTAATTCCCCTGGAAGAATCCAAGGCATGGATAAGCTCCTAATCATCCCTCCTACCTCAGGACAAAAGGGCATATCCATCTAACACCATCTACCCCTCCAAAACCATTAAAACCCATTTTGTCCAGTGCTGTTTTTCACCAATTCTAGTCGCACCAAGTTTTGATTTTGCAAAAACCATAGTCAGGAAAGTTGTTGGATTTTGCGTTGGCGTACAGTGGTGAAAACCTCGTTGCATTTGGAGCTCGGAGCTGAGAGAAACCTGCCGATGCCGCTTCTGACTTGAACAGAACGGTGGTCACCGCCGGCACGGCCGTGCCAGGCGGCGCCGCCCGTTTCTGGTCGCCGGAGATTCACGCTCCCTCGCGTTCCAGCACGTCTCCCGCACCCCTCACTTCCCTCTCCACCCCTCTGCATCCACGCGTCGCCGGAAGAACGCCGGACGGCGGCCGCGCGGACGCGCCAGGCACTAGCCGACGCACCGTCCAGACGCTGTGCCGCCGGGACCCTTCTGTCAGCGCCTCCTCCGCCGCACGAACCGGTCCGTCGCCGGAGATTATCCTCGTGCGCCTCCTGTGCCAGCGCTCGCACGACGCACCGCCACCGTCTCTTCCACGCCATGGCGACACCTCACTGCGCCATTACTCCGGCCGCCGCGCGGAGACGCTATAAAATGGCCACCCCAGCACCATCCCACCACCGCACCACCTCTCCCACTCCCTCAGTCGCCCTCCACCCCAGCCACGAGCCCAGAGGAGCCATCCCTCGCCGGAATCGCGACCACCCGAGCTGCACTGACCCCAGCTCGATTCGCACACCCCAGCCCTCCCCGATCAGTTCCTTCCAACCGTAGCCTCCCCAGGTCATGGCGGTGACGATGCCGTGCTCGCCAGGGTGAATGGTGGCCGGAATCGCCGTGTCCATCATCGACCGCACGCTCCCGCCGCCGGAGAAGAAGCCCTGGTGCCGTACGAGGTCGCCGTGATCCGCGAGTGCGCAGGACGAGCTACGAAACCCTCCCTGATCCGCGCTGCTTCCTCTCCCTCCCTCTTCCGCGCCCCAGCCGCCGCAAACCGCCGCCGGTGAGTTCGCCGGAGACGGCCCCTGCTCTTTTCTTTTCCGCGCGGTGAAGGAGAAATAACGATTCGGTTATGAGTCACTGACCAGTGGGTCCCACTGGTCAGGTTTTTAAACATTTCCCTGAACCGTTTTCTGTTTATTTTTTTTCTATTAAAAAGGGCAGATTTTAAACCCAAATTCAGAATGCAATATCTCTCTGAAAAATGGTCAGAAAAATATGAAACCAATTTTGTTGGCTTTGTTTGAATTTTCTCTTTCCAATGGGACCAGAAAAGATTTATTTGGAATTATTTGTTTTGGCATTTATTTAAATACCCTAGGAGGGATTTTTGATGCATTTTTGTCTTGTTCTTTTAGATTCGAACCTCTCCGACGGATTAGGAGTTACCTCTGAACCCGAAGGCAAGCCACCAACCCAATTTCAAACTTGGTCGAACTTAGGAAATATTTTGACTGCTGAATTAATATCTGTTGCACCTCACATGTCATATTGCATTTCGAATTATTGCACTCCTTTGTATTGCTTATCTGTGCAACACTCACGTTCCCGAGACAATGGCCGGTGGTACCGCCTCAGTCAAAGGAATGGGGGAATTATTACAACTGTGCGTCTCGCGCTTGCGGGGCTTTGTTTGCTTCTTTCTTCTTCGCCGAGGTGAGGAGCGGACGAATGTCGTCTTATGATCCTCGGAGTTGGGGGCATTCGCCAAAAGAGTTATTTGCCTTATCCCTCCGTCAAATATGGATGGCATAGACCATCCGGACTGCGACGCTGGGAGCTGACTTTCCATTTGGTTCTTATTGCCGAGATTGCTGACACCACGTCGGGGTAACCCTCGAGTGGAATGGATGCTCTCTCATTTTTATGAGTGCTTTTCGGTTCATTCTGTTACGGTGACACCGGCCGGGTCTCCCGCCACCGTCATCCGTTTGAAACATTATGCTATTATTCTGTGAACACTAACCCCCGAGTGACACCGGCCGGGTCTCCCGCCACAGTCACCCGGGTATTATTATTATTGTTATGTTGTTATCTACGCATGCAAGTGATATATTCTGTGCTGTTATTGTTATGAGGTTACCTTGTGTTACTTTGTTAATGTTGATGTCTGTAATCAAACAAAATGACTAAGAAGATAATCACCTCCCTCGACTAGATTGAGTCACATAGTGCCACTCACCAAGCACCACTTGCACAACCATGCGTCGTTCACATGGGCGGACCATGACTGAGTATTTTATCAGGCCTCCTTTGATGCCACCCTTTTGGCAAGTCTAGTCGGTTACCTTTGTGGTCGGGGCTAGTCTTGTGAAGGTTCCGGAGCTAGGCGTCGCTCATCTGTTGGGGACGTGCCGGATTCACTTCTTCATAAGGCGTAGAGTTATGTCGGTGGCTATACAGGGAGTGTCCGGGTAGGATAAACGGTTGTGGAAGTGTGGGTTTGTGCTGTCGCCATGATCGGTTCTAGTACTTCGGTACCGGCGGTACAAGCCTAGACTTCAGCGTGTGGATAAATGTTGCAACCTCTCGAGAGTGTAAATCTAGATTCTAGCCTTGTCCCCAGGTTACGGGACGATGTTTGGGCCAGGTCACACTATGAGTCAGTCCAGTCGAACTTGGAGAAATAATTAAGTTGAGACCAACGAACACAGGAGATTTTGGGAGTCAAGCCAGAGTTGGCTAAGGACTCGGATAGTTATGAATTAAGCCAGAGTTGGCTAGAGGCTTGGATGCCTAGTTGTGATTATGAATTGTCAAGTGAGAAACGTGATCTCACTTGATATCGAGAAAACACCCCTACTAAGGTAAGTAGGTAAGTTATGTCCAACCGTTAAGCTTGGACTCATCCTCGCAACCGACCTCATGCCATGTTACTTTCTGAACCATGCCATGCCATATAGATAGACCTTGCTTGTTTTTGGGCTGATGTCTTGCGAGTACTTCAAGTACTTACCTGGCTTTTCATGTGGCCAGACCCTGTTGAACCAGTCGCCGAGTACCCGCTCTATGAGAACTAGGAACCCGTGTCCCAGGCAGGACCCTGTGGAATAAGGCCGCTATCGCCACGCTACTATCTTCGCTTCCGCTACGACTTCCGCTAGAGGCTCGATGTTAGAAAAATAATGTACATACTGTTGTGTGCGCCTGTTGCGCAAGAGCTGGAGCCTCACCCGTGTTGTAACCTTGTATTTGTGCAAACTCGAAGCCTTATGAATATATTTGGTTTTGCCTTTGTTTACCAAGTTGTCATATATCCAGTGTTTCTGGGACTGGTATATGGTGTGGCTCGATCACTTCGATCGGGGTGCCACTGCTGCTCCCGAGCGGATGGCGTGGCGACGCCGTCGTTCGTTCTTTGTGGGGCCTTTGTTCCTCCTCTCCGTCGTCGTCGGGTCGTCGTTTCCTTCTGCGGCAGCTCTGGGAGTGTGAGGTGGTTCTTCCGGGTGAGTTCCTTTGTCTCTTGTTCTCTGGCCTGCCGTGGTGGCGTGGGTAGAAGGAGATGGATGGGCTCGATCCGTTTTTGGTTGGCGTGGTGGTGGAGGTGGTTCTCTACGGCGTCTTTGCTCCGGCCGGCCGTGGCGGCGAGGGGAGTGGTCGTCTGGAGAGCTGGTGGTCTTGGTGGCTGGCCTGGCCGATGCGGTGCCGGCGGGAAGATGGGTGGTTTGTGGAAGAAAGTGCCATGGCTGTGTGCGTTCAATGAGCTGGGTGTTCGTCGCGTCGCGGCGGCCGGGTCTGCAGTCTACTACTACTTGTGGAGGTGCTTGCTTCCCTGGGAATGAAGGTACGGCGGCGCTGGCGGAGGTTAGGCGTTTGGGGAGATGGGGTGGATCCGATCGTGAATCTTCTGGTGGCTCGGGGTGTTTAGTGCAAGTTTCTGGGTCTTGTTGTAATTTCTGTTTACTTCTGGACCTTTATGTAATTTGTACTGAGCTTCCTTTTATATGCATCGGATCCTGTTCAAAAAAAAAATACTCTGACTCTCCATTCAATATATGAGACTATTTTATTGTCTAAGTTGACAGTTTTGGCAATAACTAGTCCAATAAATCTAGTTTATTATGCATAATAGACATCGTTAGAGTCGTGTTAAAAGTACTTCTATATGATTTTGTAACAACTAACTAAAAATTGCAGAGAAATTAGCATGAAGGGACACTCAAAATACCTTTTATATTTAGAACGATGTGGTATATTATTAAAGATATCTAACCACTATTGTGTCAAGTCTAAGACAACCAAATGTCATGAAGAAAGTATGTCCATTAAAGCTAGTACAACACCTTAGACTATCGAGACAAACATATAGATGGTAGCATGCATACTACACAGATAGAAAAAATGATGTGCCAAGCTATTAAAGAGAAGAGAGACAAACGAGACTACGTCCCTAGATAAGTGTATTTTTAGTTTTTTACCAAGTTAAAAAAATTGACCAACTTAATAAAAAATACAGCAATATTTAAGACATTATATTACTACATTACAAAATGCACCTAGTGATACTAGTTAAGGGTACATGCTTCGCATGTTCTGGCAAATACACAGATACATGATATTTAGTCAAGATGCATATATACATTAACGCACGCACACTTACGTTAGTGATTTATCTTTAACACGTGCCTAGACAATATGATAATATCACAGACACATGGAGTTACTTGTGAAACCAAACATGTGTAAACGCTACTCTCTCCATGCCAAAATTTTGAATTCTAAAATTGTTGTACAATAAATACTTTAAGTTTGACCGAGTTTATTGAAATATATATATCAACATCTAAAGCACCAACTAATTATCGTCGATTCGTCGTAAAATATATAGATTTAATGTTGTAAATATCATCATATTTTTGTTTTAAACTCGGTCAAACTTAGAGAAAATTGACTCAAAACAAACATATAACTTTAATTATTTTGAAAATTCGTAGGTAGTACATTGTAAGCATCATGGTTTCAACTATGATGAGTGGAGTTGTTCCACTCACTAATCAGAGATTATCATTCTATTAAAACAAAAAGAATTGTAAGAAACATCAAATACTTATTCCTCTTATAATGAAAATATCAATTTGCAGGTTATTTATCGGTGATATGAACTGCGGGTAGCAGATTGATTGATCAGATTTTATGCATAAAAATATTTGTAAAAGCTAAGGTAAAATATGTCCCACATAAGCACGGACCAAGACAGTTTTATAAGAAAACTACAAGCTGGTCCATCTAGCTGCAAACGATTTTCTCATCAATTATGTCTGGCATTTACCGAGGCTGCATGCATCGTTGCCTGCCCGCTTGCTACTGAACTCCCGGAGGCGCTTCTCTCTAAACAAATAAACTCCTGGAAACCAGGGGCGAGCGATGATGATCACATGTGTTTGTGTAATATATGAAGATTTCAAGTATAAAGAAAAAAATCATATCAAGTCTTTTTTCGAATAAAAAACATATCAATTTATTAACATATGTTCGGCAATAAGACAATAAAACTAAATGTATATAAATGACCGTAAACAGTAAAATTAGTAAGAAAAAATCGATATGTTTCGCCTATTCGCATGTTTAGATAGGCAACCAGATTTAATATAAATAAACTTTGCGTGAAAGATCATATGCTTTCTCTATGTTTTTAAACTAACAAATAGAATGACCGAAGCAAATAGGGAATAGACCGAAGCAAATAGGGAATAGATCAGATTACAAATACGCACATGTATGTACCGTGTACATACCTTGACTAATAATCCAGTGGAGCGAACGTTACGGCAAGCGAACTGCGGCAGCCGGCGATCAATTTCCGTCGGCGGCGTATTCGGCTGCAATCAATTTCCGCCGCCGGCAGGTGTCCTCGCACACTTGTAGGCAGATCGATCGATCTGATCGACTGGTGAGATCACATGATGGCCAACGACCAGGGTGCACGATCAATGTAACTGGTACATGGGCTGTTTTTTTGTGATGGGCTTCGGTGTGTGCATAGCTACGTTAACTTTGGGCTTTAAGTATTACTAATTAGCTGCTTATATACGGCCATTAGCGCATATTTGTACACATACTAGTACTGGGACCCGTAGTATGTGTATGAGGGGGGCGATCGGTTGGGGTGGTTGTCGGAGATATGCCCTAGAGGCAAATAAATAACAAGGATTTATTGCATTATCTCATTAAGTTTATAATTAGTTTTATACCATGCTATAACTGTATTAATCGGAATTGTTAATACACGTGTGGTATGTGAAACAAACCAGAGTCCCTAGTTAAGCGGAAATTCGCATTGGCACCCGGGAGCATATGCTCCCGGTATTTTCAAAAAAAAAAATCAAAATTTGAAAACTTATCAAAAAAATTGAAAAAAATCATGCACGTACCCGACCATGGTACGCACCACCGTGTTTTTTTTCGCGCCGAAATGACATCGTACGCGCCCTTGTCATTTTTGTACAGGGAGCATACGATGTCATTTCGACGCGAAAAAAATACACGGTGGTGCGTACCATGGTCATGTACGTGCATGATTTTTTTCAGATTTTTTTGATAAGTTTTCAAATTTTAAATTTTTTTTGAAAATACCGGGAGCATATGCTCCCGGGAGCCAAAACGGCGCTCTCCTAGTTAAGCCTCTATATAAACTAGTCCATCAGTCAATGGATGATCGTGATTTCCCGATCATATTGATTCATATAAGTTGATAATGGAATTATTTTATTGGAAGAATAATTTGATGGACATTACCCACCAAAGTATTGCATAAGGATCGTATCACTAAGTTCAACACTGCAATAGGAAAGTAACGTGATAGCTTATTCCTTAGACCGTGAGATTATATCAAGTCGCTGCTTCTGCAAAATACTTTGATCGCATCAAACGTCATATCTTATATAGTGTGACAATAAAGGTGACACTTTCGGGTATTGGAAGGAAGTAGTCGGGGCGAGTGATCAAGAGCGGGATTTGTTCATCCGTGTGATGGAAAGATACTCTGGGCCCACTCGGTGAGATTATATCTATAAAAGCTGCGCAGCGTATGACTAGGTCATTGGAGATATAATATCACGGAACGAGTTAAAGCAACCTTGTCGGTAACGAGATAAAACACAACATAGGATGTTGATGATCGTATCTCGGACAAAGGTAGTATCAATGGAACAAAGGGAATGAACATATCATGTTAACGGTTCAACGACGATTTATTCTGGAATGCACAGGGACCGTCATAGCCATCCAGGTCTCCCTGACGGTCATTGGCGAGCGAGGGGTCTCGACCATGTCTGTTGTATTTTCCGAACCGTAGGGTAACACACTTAAGGTCTTGACGACGCTTGGAGATCGTTTTGGAATTATCGGAATAATAGAAATAGAGAGAGAAAATGAACCGGAATGGTTTCGGTGGAATCGGAAGGGTTCCGGGGAAGACCGAAGGAAGTTCGGAGTGGTCCGGAAGTTGTTGCAGAGTCACGGGAGATTAAATAATATGTAAATATATTTAATTATGAATTATATATATTTAAATATTAATTTAATATTAATTAAAGGAGAAAATTGGGGCAGCCCACCTAAATGGGCCAAAACCCCGGAGGGAAGGCCCATATGGTGGCCGACCCCAAAGGGGGTGGTGCGGCTGGGCCCTAGGGGCCCATGCGGCTGCAGCATGGTGCGGCTGGGCCTCTTTGGCCAGCCGCACCACCTCCCCCTCCTCCTTTAGTCCCACATGGAGAAGGGAGGGACTTAGGCATCCCTCCTTCTCTTATAAATAGTGGGGCATATTATTTGGAAAAATACACCAATAAATTCAGGATTTATTCCTATTGGCCGAGGATGCCCCTCCGCCCACTTCCACCCTCTCTCCACCTCCCGCTGTGCGTGATCCCCTTGTAAGGACAGCGCGCGCGTGAGAAATCTATACCGCAGTACGCCGTCATGCTGCGGGATTCCACCCAAAAGTTTTACTTCCGCTATCTCGGCTGGATCGGAGAGCCCGGGAGTCATCGTCAAGCTCCGCACGTGTGCGAGTACTCGGAGGCGCCACATTCTTGGTGCCAGGGCGTCATTGTCGCGCCACCTTCGGCTTCGTCTTCGTCGCGCCAAGTTCTTCGCGACCTCGAGGTCGGCTACGTCGTCTTCATCGACAACGCTTGTTGCGGGAGCGTAATCCCCGCTATCGGTCTACAAGGGTATGTTACCGATATCTCCTCCGTTACCGCATTACTAGATAGATAGATAGATCCTTGGCTAGTATTTCGGAGTTGCGATAGTTAGAAAAATTATTGTTTTCTGCTACGAACCCCAACAGTGGTATCAGAGCCGATCTATGCGTAGTATTGCTGGTACGGTTAGAACACATGTTGAATGTGGGCATCGATTCTATAATTGTTACCCTCTCGCGTGCACTTGCTAATGTTGTCGGCATCGATTTGATGAAGCGGCCCGGACCGACCTTACGCGTACGCTTACGCGAGACTGGTTCCGCAACTGACATATGGCTTGTACCATATATGCGGCTAGCGGGTGTCTGTTTCTCTCTCTTTAGATGACTTAGCATTTTCAATGGAGGGCCCTGAAAAGGGTGTAATAGAGACAATTATTTAATCGATGTTGTGGTTCTATGTTCGTAGGTAAGAAACGGTTCTTTTGCGAATGCCCTAGAAGCCACGTAAAACTTGCAAAAGATAAAGTAGAGAGCGTCTAACTTTATTTTGCAGGGGGCATTTTATATGACATGGCTACGGTAAGCATTATAAATTGTTTAACTTGTCGACGGCAAAGGAGGCGCCGCGGACTCGGAGTCCTGCCCAGATGCGCCATGGAGATCAAGGCGCAGGCCATGTCATATCGCACTTCATTTCATTATTTGATATTGTATTGTTGTGTGTATGTCCTATTGTTTGCTTATATATTAGATATACGACGGTAGCTATAATAGGATGATCCCTAAATAAAATACCAAAGTTGTGTTCTCCCTTAGTGTGCACCACCGAAAGTTCTCCGTTACGAGGCAGGCCGTGACGATCGAGTGTCAGACGTATCTGCATTCACATAACGTGGGTGTAAGCCACGTTGCACATGCAATGCACTAAGGTTTTAATTGGCGAGCCTAGTATGTACAGACATAGCCTCGGAACACGTGAAGATCGAAAGATCGAGCATGAGTCACATGAATGTTGTGATCGACATTTCGATGACTACCCTTGCAGCTATGCCGCCGGCCGTGACGATCGGGGGTGGTAGAGTGAATTGGGGTCGTGTAATTGCTGAGATAATTTTAGGGATAATTTTCTTAGCAGAGTGTATTTTGATAATATGATTATAAAATAAACTCATATTTTATAAACTTAGCCTTATACGTTCTTTGCGAATTATCTCTGTAGATCATGCCTTATCCTAAGGACGAAAGTCTTGAGTTCAATCATTTCATTAACAAAGAAAGTCTTCGAAACGATGGATCCAACTTCATGATGGTACAGAAACCTGAAAGGCGTCCTCTACCAAAACGACATTTCTTACGTGATAGAAGAATTCTTAGGAGATAACCCAGGAAACTCCGCAAGTGCAGAGGCGAAAGAAGATTTTCGTCAACGTCGTGACATCTTCGTGAGTGTTCAGTATACGATGTTCTGCTGCATGGATCATGAGTTGAAAAATGAGTTTCGCCACATGGAGCCTTTTGTGATGATAAATGCTCTTAAAACTTGGTTTGTAAACCAAGTGAAACTTGAGCAGTTCGAGCAGCTGGATAATTTTCTTTCACTCAAGATGGAAGAACATACCTGCTTGGAAACACATTTGTGTAGGATGTTTGACATTCACGATGATCTCACAAACATGTGCGGCTACTGGATGGCGGATACTTTTGCAATACAGGCAGTGTTGCGTTCTCTACCTCCTAGCTATAAGGAGCTTGTCGATGAGTATGTGATTAAGAGTGAGTCACTCCTCTTCATGATTTCCTGGTTGAAATCAAAGATGTGAAGGTGGAACCCATTGAAGGAGAGATTGATGACACGCAAGGTATATTTGATATACAAGTTATAATTGTTATTTCTTGCACTTGTTAATATTAAAGTATTTGATGCTTATGTCTGTTTTATTGAAACACACCAGAATATAACAGGATAGTTGCAGAGTACGACATGATGTTGCGGAATGATGGCAAGCAAAGGTTGATGGCCGAGAGTTTCACGCCCATAGTTATCAGTTTTTGATTAGTAGTTTTGAATAAGAGTTTTGTAATCGATTTTGAGAGTGATTGTAATAAGTGTGTCTTATTCGGTGAGACAAGTTATTTGTAAGGGAACAAGCAAGTTGTTTTATTATGAATAAAGTTTCTTATGGTCACATTTCGATTATAAACAAGTTATTCATGTATTAATCTCAATGATAGCGCGGTGGATATAATTGCAAAATAAATATCCTAAGTCAATAATTATATACACTACCGAATTTTTATCATATTAGCGTTGCAAATATTTTGGATATTTTGATCTTGTGTATTTTCATGCGACATGATGATTGAAAATATTGATATGTCAATATGAGAAGAAATTTAATTTGAAATCATGCAAGATGATTGTTAAATTAAATGAGTAGTGAAAATATTATTGTGGCCTTTTATTGTATATCTAAGTAAATAAAAGTATTTGCTAAAAGATACAATTGTCTGAAATTATTTGATTAGATCAAAAGGATTTTTTGGAGAAAAGAAGGATATAAAATCGGGCTATTATAATTGGATTATAATAACAAAGATTTTAAAGATTTATTTTATCATAAAGACTTGTGAAATTTCGGTTCACAAATTATAATATTATAATACATCAACATGTTGATTTATGTGAATATTATAATCATACTCTATTTTGATAAAGTATGGTCTTAAAAGGATCTCTTAAAAGATTAGATTACGTAGAATATTTTTGTTAGAATTAGTAAACTCCCTTATTTTAAATTTTCACCTAAATTTCGTGTGAAACGACAATATACTAAGTGTCGTGTTTATAGGATAAAAATATACACGAAATGGTTCTTTGTAAAAATATTCATAGTAGGAATGAATATATATTTCATATGGCAAACACCAACAAGGGCAAAACTAGTATTGCTAACTTGGTGATTCATTGAAAAACAAGTTTTCAAGAAATGATATGGAATAAAGGTAAAAGCTTAAAAGGTAATTGACCTTATTCGCATTGTGTGAGAAGTAATGTTTCGGAAACATGTTCCGGTAACAAAACTCTACAAATGGAAATGAAAATTATGATAAAAGATCATATGTTTTCATTAAGGAGCTTTTTACAAATAGTAGGCATTAAAGAATATTTTCTGTCCGGTCACAGATTAATATTCATGGTTTAATGATCTTGTTACTAGAACAAGGGATACCTACGAAATACAAAGAAATTAAGGTGATACCAAATTCGAACCATGACTAATGAGTCATAGATCCAAAGGGTTACATTTAAGATTATGAAAGTAAATGTTGCTTGAATCTTATCAAGTTAAAAGTTGCTTGATTTTTCACATGACAAGTTGTGTGAAAAGAATGAAACTATGAGAAGGACATAAAGCTAATTTTGTCATAAAGAATGTCTTGGACAAAATCAAAATTGTTTTGACTACATCAGATGTAGACATGCCTAAGTCTTTTGGATTTGTATTAGACAAGTGTAATACATCGTATTTGGAATTTTTCGAATTGATAAATGATCAAGGATTTCGGTATAGACCGAAATATCGAAAGAAATTATATTTGTATAATTTAAGTGGGAGTAGGACAGCTCATCATATTTAATATGTAAGAGACGTATTATTGAGTGGGAGCTTGTGAGCTACACAAAATAAAATGTGATTGACATTTTGAGTGGGAGCCTCATAAGTTACACAAACTCAAATGTAGTTGACATTTTGAGTGGGAGCTAAATCGGGTGCTTATATGTGAATGACATATAATAGACGGTATCAGGAAAATGAATTAGAAGTAATTATGGAATTACGATAAAGTCATATGTATTTAAAATATGAGCGTCTGTTTTTGAAATGGATCAGGGAATTTTAAATAGAAATCGAGGTGTTTTTCTAGATTAGATTCTGAAAGGTCAGAATAAGAGAGGATAAGGAAATGGTCCTTATAAATCTAGAGAAAAATAATTATGATTGTAATATATGTTGCACCTCTATGCCATGATAAGGTGGCAACGTATGGAATCATATTATATACTCGACGTGACATAACTGGTGTTCTTACAAGAAGAACAAGTGCTGAGATGAATTTATGATTCATCACAAGTAAAACCAAGCTTATCCTCATTGTTTAAGAGAAACTGAGGATATATGTGGTTATTTCAAGTCTGTGAAGGATGATGAGTTTAACAAATGTTATGTTAAAAGGATCAACCTAGATGACAGAAAGAAATAAGGATCAAATCGTTATAGGATTAATTGTTAAGGCATTAGACTGACAATAGAATGTCAGGATCTACTTAGGTAAATATAAAAGTATATAGATACTGCGAAATTACATAGGATTGGTGGAGAAAAGGTATTCTCTAAAACTGAGTGTGTTTTTAATGCGATTAACTGATATAGGATCAGAGTTAGCGCAGGGAAACAAAAGTCTCACTTAGTTGCCAAATATGTATATTTGTTATAAAGATAGCATGATGATATCAAACAAGGTGATGTCAATGATTCGCAAAGATCTTACGGTTATGAAAGGTTCTGGCCGAAGGAAACCTCTTCCATTAAGCAAGCATTATCATAAACGCTTATAAATAAGGTTGTATGATTAGTATAGAAATGCAGCTGGATTTATTTGAAATCTAGTGCAAGTGGGAGACTGTTGGAGATATGCCCTAGAGGCAAATAAATAACAAGGATTTATTGCATTATCTCATTAAGTTTATAATTAGTTTTATACCATGCTATAACTGTATTAATCGGAATTGTTAATACACGTGTGGTATGTGAAACAAACCAGAGTCCCTAGTTAAGCCTCTATATAAACTAGTCCATCAGTCAATGGATGATCGTGATTTCCCGATCATATTGATTCATAACAGTTGATGATGGAGTCATTTTATTGGAAGAATAATTTGATGGACATTACCCACCAAAGTATTGCATAAGGATCGTATCACTAAGTTCAACACTGCAATAGGAAAGTAACGTGATAGCTTATTCCTTAGACCGTGAGATTATATCAAGTCGCTGCTTCTGGAAATACTTTGATCGCATCAAACGTCATATCTTATATAGTGTGACAATAAAGGTGACACTTTCGGGTATTGGAAGGAAGTAGTCGGGGCGAGTGATCAAGAGCGGGATTTGTTCATCCGTGTGATGGAAAGATACTCTGGGCCCACTCGGTGAGATTATATCTATAAAAGCTGCGCAGCGTATGACTAGGTCATTGGAGATATAATATCACGGAACAAGTTAAAGCAACCTTGTCGGTAACGAGATAAAACACAACATAGGATGTTGACGATCGTATCTCGGACAAAGGTAGTATCAATGGAACAAAGGGAATGAACATATCATGTTAACGGTTCAACGACGATTTATTCTGGAATGCACAGGGACCGTCATAGCCATCCAGGTCTCCCTGACGGTCATTGGCGAGCGAGGGGTCTCGACCATGTCTGGTGTATTTTCCGAACCGTAGGGTAACACACTTAAGGTCTTGACGACGCTTGGAGATCGTTTTGGAATTATCGGAATAATAGAAATAGAGAGAGAAAATGAACCGGAATGGTTCCGGTGGAATCGGAAGGGTTCCGGGGAAGACCGAAGGAAGTTCGGAGTGGTCCGGAAGTTGTTGCGGAGTCACGGAGATCAAATAATATGCAAATATATTTAATTATAAATTATATATATTTAAATATTAATTTAATATTAATTAAAGGAGAAATTTGGGGCAGCCCACCTAAATGGGCCAAAACCCCGGAGGGAAGGCCCATATGGTGGCCGACCCCAAAGGGGGGGGGGGGGTGCGGCTGGGCCCTAGGGGCCCATGCGGCTGCAGCATGGTGCGGCTGGGCCTCTTTGGCCAGCCGCACCACCTCCCCCTCCTCCTTTAGTCCCACATGGAGAAGGGAGGGACTTAGGCATCCCTCCTTCTCTTATAAATAGTGGGGCATATTATTTGAAAAAAATACACCAATAAATTCAGGATTTATTCCTATTGGCCGAGGATGCCCCTCCGCCCACTTCCACCCTCTCTCCACCTCCCGCTGTGCGTGATCCCCTTGTAAGGACAGCGCGCGCGTGAGAAATCTATACCGCAGTACGCCGTCGTGCTGCGGGATTCCACCCAAAAGTTCTACTTCCGCTATCTCGGATGGATCGGAGAGCCCGGGAGTCATCGTCAAGCTCCGCACGTGTGCGAGTACTCGGAGGCGCCACATTCTTGGTGCCAGGGCGTCATCGTCGCGCCACCTTCGGCTTTGTTTTCGTCGCGCCAAGTTCTTCGCGACCTCGAGGTCGGCTACGTCGTCTTCATCGACAACGCTTGTTGCGGGAGCGTAATCCCCGCTATCGGTCTACAAGGGTAGTTACCGATATCTCCTCCGTTACCGCATTACTAGATAGATAGATCCTTGGCTAGTATTTCGGTGTTGCGATAGTTAGAAAAATTATTGTTTTCTGCTACGAACCCCAACAGTGGTCTGACCCCTGCTAGCCCCCTGTCTCCGCCCCTGCTGGAAACGCTCTCTCTCACGTGAGCTAGCTAGAAAATTCCAGAGAGCCCGGCAGAACCACGCGGGCGACCGTACAAATTACTGAGAGGGGCGGTGGGTGCGAAGCGCGAATCCCTGCTTCGTGGACCGTTGGATTGGGTTATTGAACGGCTTATATGTGGCCACGTGGTTCTCTACTTAAAGCCAATAAATGTCAGCCGTCTGATTGGGGTGATCCAACGGTGTGTATGATTGGATATTCGTACACTATATAGGAGTATAGATTAATTTGATGTTGTAAAAACTGTTGTGTTTTTCTATAAAATTGGTCAAACTTAACAAAGTTTGACTTAGAACAAACCTAAAGTACACTTATTTGGGGACTCTTCTCAATGAAAAAAACTACATATTAATAAATGAAGTTTTCTATGCTATGTTATGACACATTTGACACTACCTACTATGTTACCTCTACAGCACATATGTATGTAGTTGGAGAACTGCTCAAGATATCGGTCGATATTCCGAT
This sequence comes from Poa pratensis, assembly GCA_947311845.1. Lineage (NCBI taxonomy): Eukaryota > Viridiplantae > Streptophyta > Magnoliopsida > Poales > Poaceae > Poa > Poa pratensis. Next base: position 36,642,051 of record CAMZMU010000056.1, on the reverse strand, counting down.
AAATCGGCCGATTTATCGCTTATCGGTGTCTAACCGATAAGATAAATTTACCGATAAAATCGGCCGATATGCCGATAAACCGGCCGATTTACCATTTATCTTGGGTCGACCGATAAGTTCACGATAAGCGATATGTCCAACATTGAGTCGGAGGCATTGAGGTAAGGAGGGAAATAAATTCACATATCAAAGCGAACCAATTTGTGGTTGGATGGTTAGCATGGTAGTTGTATCCTCGTTCAATCAGAGTTTAAAACCCAGGTTTGGCACCAGTGGGTCGCATTTGGACAAAATATTATTCAATGGGAGATGACGTTCCAGTCGACAGTGAGCCGTCCGTGATGATTTCGCCAAGACCTGATCCGCCGGCTCAATACATTTGTGCTCATAGAGGTAGGATGTGCAAGTTTCCTTTCATATGAGTGAGTGTATGCTCATGTAAGTGGGCGTCTGCGTTTGTACTGTGTTTCACAAAACAAAAATCACATGTCAATTCCAAGGGTATTAACAGTATTTTTGGAGATTAATCCCACGTGAGTCGACTGATTTGCTTCCTTACGATTAATAATTGTACATCCACTCAATCCTATGTAGGAGATTTCTAAAGTTCTAAGTTTTTCCCAATCAAATGTCCATGCGATCCCGCTGATGCGAAATGACCAACACTCTTCCTGTGTTTATCTGATTCCTGCTATTTAGTTATTCCGATGCCTATATCGTTGGGCAGTGCCTCCATAGCTGGATCAAACATGTGATGAACTTGACATTTTATTAAGAGTAAAGATAACAACAAGTGAGGATGGATGGTGGTTCAGACGAGGAATCAACCAGATTATGTCAATGGACGAGAATACCACCATAAACCCCGTTGAGAAGCAAAAAAGAAATCATTGCAGAATGTACAGCTTACAAATATACCTAGAAATTGAACCAAGAAAAAGGCTACTATAGAACCCTGTACAGCCAACCAAATGGAAAATTTCTTTCGGCAAGCCACAGTGCATCCACTGTATGCAACATCCCATCCACGGACACGTCCAAAAAAATAACGACTCAGCACAGCACCACCTCGTAGCCCTACGTCTGTATCGCTACGGGTCAAAAGCACACCATGATCATGGACCGAACCGCCACTTCATCGGCAGGGTGTGGATAAATTAAGATGGTGTTCTTGGCCCTTCATTTCAAGACACTGTCAGAACAATCAGAGCATCACGTTGAAGTGAATATATCACCATCTTCAGTTGAAGATCTTCACCGGCTTTTCAAAAGAATGGCGGTTCTGCAATTGTTTAGATCTACTTAAGAATACACCAAGTGGTAACATATCAGCTGTGTGTTCGCAATCTTTATTGTTAATACCTGACTGGCCATGTAGGCTCTTTTTGTGGACATGTCTGAGTGCTCCAGTCCTAGGGAATGTTCCCATACTCCTCCATAAACATTTTTCTGTAGGAAATACAAGAAAAAAAATCAGACGAGGCACATATTTCTGTCTAACACCCAAAAGAGAACGTAATTTACCTGGAATCGGCTCAATACAATATCTGTGTCCTGGAGGTATTCTGGGCGATTGTAGGCAACATGAGCAAATTTCCACTGAAACAAACCAACATAACATTGGATATCATCCAAAAAGATGCAAGAAAACAGAGAAAGAAAAACACCAACAAGAGTGGAAACTGGAAACGCCCAAATATTCCCTCAATTGAAATAGTGTACATTCGACAGACGTTGACTCTAAGCACTATTGCATTGATTTTCAGACGATTATATTCGACGGAATAAAGGAATCAGCTGAATGATAGCTGCCAACAGCAGCCAGTACAATAGCTATGCCCAGGTGTGTTAATAAAAAGTAGTGAATAGGAAAAAGAACGTGCAGAAATTGACCATACACGAAATAAATAGTTGAGACCCCACCTTAAGGAACTGCTCGTCAGGAACCTGAAATTTCTTCTGAATGCGCACTTTGATGTCGGACAAAACCTCGCCATCACGAATAAGGAAGAAAAACGGATCTCCGTAGCAATGAATTTGCTGCAAAGATGGAAGTAACTGATTCAGTGACAGGGACTACCTAGGAAGCTTTATTGTTTCTCAGAAGGTGTGCAAGAAGATCAACATACACAGCAATTGAAAAAGTTGCAAATGTCACAATAGGCACCACATGTGTTTATTTTAAGGATGGCACCGCAGATGTTGAACGTGTCTATGCCCTTTTGTTTTGTTTCAATATCTTTTGCAGAACCTTCTCTATCATGGCAACAGGCAACCACACAAATTTAATCGAGAACCACACAGATTTAGTCGAGACTTTTAAATTTAAATGGACGCGGCTAATTCTCGCACCGAATTGCATATGCAATTCATGTGCGATTGCAACCCATGTACAACTCTCAGGTGCACAAATCACGATGTAAATCCAATGTCTTAAAGAGTCGACCGAGATCTAACTTAAGTCTCGGTCAACCGAGAATTAGAAAAAGGTAATTTAAATCATCTGAAATCAGCAAATATGTAAATGTTCAGACGAAATGATTTTGGAGATAACCATAATCCGATGGCTTCAAGGTGTACCAAATTTTTATACCGAAATGAGAAATAGCTTCTTGGGCTTATAAAAGAGACCTTTTGATGGATTATTCGTATAAGCCCAAAAGCTTAGGTTTTTGGACAGGCCAAGCCTATGCTGAATAAACTGAAGCTAACATATGGGACATTCTTTTATATCAAAATTCTAGATCCTGTATGACATAACAATACTGCGCACTAGTTTCTTAGGCTTATACAAGAAGACGACTTTCGATAGATTATACATTATACGTATGAACCCGAAGCTAGCATTTTGAAGAGGCCACGACTATGCAAGTTAACTAGCATCCCATATCGTACTGCTCCTCAATAACTTCCAGCATAGGTTTGCCAAAGTAAATTAGCATACGTTGGATTCACAACCATATATGGAATCCATATCCATACATGCAGCTAAGAAGCTTTAGGACTGCAAAGAAGCATTAGAAACAACGGTACCTGGTTATCCTTGAAGAAGTGAATAACGTGAACCAAATGGTCTCGTGGACCAGCATTTTTCTCTTCTTCAGGAATCTGACAATAGATTAAAAAAATTGAAAGTGCTTAAGAGGCATGAGATGGCCATGGACCAAGTTACTCCGTTCCTCAAACCAAGAAAAATATACAGAATTGAAAGTACTATGACAGACCAATTGCTTACACGAATTACTCGCAATGTGTAAAATAAGAGTAAATAAACTGAGCTTGAGCCTTTAAAAATTTTAGGAGACTTAATAAGATTATTGTGAGTCTAGAAAAGCGATGAATATAGTCCATACCTCCTCGACATGAAGAGGTCCATGTTGATCGTTAATTGAATCTATTTTCTCAGCAGGCTGGTACACCTGAAAAATAAGGCAAATGACTGATAATGAATGCAGAGGTCATTCAGATTATGTTAAGTATGTAGATCATCTTAAAGAGACTGGATTCATAAAAGAGAGATGGAACTTTAAAGAAGTAAAATGAAATCATGCCAAGATCATTTGTACTTTCCTTCCAGATAGCCAAAACCACGAATTTTATGCATGGATATTCGTGTCGCAATTTTACACTTGATTTATTTATATTGCACACAATTTGCTACCAAAAAAGTGGAGGTTGTAGCCCCTGTATGAAGTAATCTACTACCGACCAGGCAAGGATTGGTGCACTGCCTTCCTAGTTCCTGCCTACATACTGACTTATCACACTAAGCAGTGCCGGTGCAGTCTTTAATGGTGTGCATCTTTCAGCAATTGCAATGTACGGAGTATTAATTAAAAACGTATATACGATATGAGTTGACTTTAATGATGATACAACTCTCCTGTTTCCAAAACAAGCTTTCAGAAATCAGAAGTAAACAAAGGGCATCTGAATAAAATACAAATAATACGCCATCTATAGTCAGGAGAAGGATAATTTAGATGGCGCAATAGAGCTATTAAGTACCTTCCATATCTTGTTATTGTAGACCTGAAATAACCGGAGTTCAGCATCACTTCTAGACAGCTCAACCTAACAAAAGGAAGAACAGAAGATTCAAATCAGCTTCGCAGCACACAAAAAGATGAAAATTAACAGCTTTTACAAGTGAATTCACCTTTGATTTTACGTCTTCAGTCAGATCAGAAAAGGTGTTGCCTTTAGGCAATCGTATAACGTGAAACTGCACCTGGTAAACAAGGGTTATTGAAGGACATGTTCAGAAACATAAAGCAGTTGCAAGCACAAAACTTCATGCAAACTACCTCACTGCTCGTAGCATGGTGAAAAGCAACTCTCAATGTTTTCAGACCTTGCAGTTCTGGCAAAGGAATGTCCAGTATCTCATAGTATAATATGTCAGACATCTGCGACATTAAAGGAAGCTCAAGTGATCCCATGTAACGTAAGCTAGTAAAAGCAAGACGTAAAAAAGGTGCCTAACCTGATTGACGTGATGTAGCATGTCCCAGAGATGATCAAGACCTCTGTACTTGATGTAATGAGGTTTAGGTTGCTGTGAATATGGATTGTGCTGTGTAAGACGGAGTTTTGAAGGATCATCTAGACCAAGATGGTGGGCAACTTTCTCAACAACATCATCATATGTTGAACGTTTTGACCTTTACGAGTACGAAAGTAAAATCAGTTATCAGTACTCTTTTATGTAAGAAAACGATCAATGTGTTAAATGAAGGTTCAAAGATTCCCAGCACATACAGCTCTAGAGAGAAGTCGTCTTCTTTTGGCTTATCAAGCAATCTGAAATGCACAACCTATAGACAACAGCAATCAATTTTTCAGGAAAGACAACACTGAAGTATAGGTGATCGTCAGACAATATGTATGTAAGATTAAAGAATGGACTGACACAAGTATAAATATATATAGACAAAATTCCCTAGAATGAAGAAACATCAAACACCAGACTAGCACACAAATATTCCCTTCGCTACAAAATATATGATACTGTGACAAGTGACCCAGAAATCGAGTACCAAACTACCAACAAGAAAAGGAAGTAGGGTAAGTCCTGGAATAATAGCTAACTGGTTAGGTACTCAAACAGAGAACAGGACAGAGCATGCAAAAATCTCTCACTTTAATTTTTGATAATGGCGCGTGGATAAAATGGACACAAAAGGTTAACTATCCCAAGCATGATCACGAACCATTAAAGCAAGTTAAGGTATTGCAAAGGAAAACAGTTCTAAGAGTGTAGTCTCGTCCAGACAAAATACCTGTCTATTACGGATATATTCAAAGAAACATGGCACATTGGGATGTCGGTGTTGGTCCATCCTATCAAGAGAGCAACGTTTTTGGTAGCATAAGATGTCGCCATCTACAAGCTGAAAGCAGCACCAAACATGGCATAAGTAATACACGGATAATGATTAATATTAAACCTATTATTAAGAACAAACCTGGCTCGAACGGAAGGAAATATTGGCGTCAACTAGTTCGCACATCACACACGGCTCAAATTTTATTTCCTGCAAAGGTATAAGTAAAATGTTATCGTGCCACCACAAAAAAAATTAAACAGGAAAGATTCGATGATATGTCGCATGACTTCCAGCCCTGGCGGGAGCCATAGAGAGGATGGACTCATCATTATCTCTTTAGTTATTGTTAAAATCTCTGTAATTCTGTTAGTTAGGAAGTCTATCTTTAGAGTAGGTTGTATTCAGTTAGAGATAAATTCCTTTCTTAAGGATCAAGTTAGACCCCTCTATCTAAGGAGAAGTCATTGCAAGTTGTAACGCAGAAATCAAGAAATATATTGATGTACTTTTAGTGGTATGTCTCCCTCTCCTATGATCTAAACCCCATAACCTACCCAGCAGATGCCGCCCGGCTTCCTCCGGTGATGTTCATCCCCGTTGTGAACCTAGTTCACGACAGTCGACTACAATTTGAATGACCTCAGGACATACCTCATACAGCTCAATATCTTCATCAGGCTGAAATCCTGCTATCGCATTCAATTTTTGCACGATATCAGATGGCTTACTTGATGCTTTCAAATTAAGACTTCCAACATATCTGTTTCATAATCGCAAGGATATATCCAGTCAGCTCAGTGTTGTCATATAATTACACAAAGAATGATAGTATTTCAAGCCGGAGATAGAAACAACCTTAGGTCTTCTTTGTCAGGATCATAGAGCTTAAAGAAAAGTAAAATATGATCCTCTGTTTTCAAAGTAAGAGTTAAATGATTTTCCTGTGTATGTCACAAGCAAATGTTAGATGGTACACCAGTAAACAAGAGCAACACACGTTAGCTTGACATGATGGTGCATTGCAGTTGGGCGGATGAACTATATTAATTACACAAACTGATCAAACAAAAAGCGGTTCAGAATACTAACCGGTACGATTTCCAAGTACAACCTCAATTCAGAATCTTGCAATCGATTTGCATCTTTAAGCTGTCCAACCTGAAAAAAAAACTGAATTAGTTAATTCTGAATGCAGAAAACTGATAATGATACAGATAACAAATGGGAGCCAGTGTTGACAAAGGTGCCAGTCAGGCAGAAAAACCAGTACGGTAACGCCTGATCGCCAATTAGGCGGGCTAGGAAAGGCTACGTAGTGGCTAAGGCAGGGCGAATTGGCAAGGCGAGCAAGGTGGGAAACACATGGCTTGATATATGAATAAATGGGAACTCAAGAGACAAAACTAGGAGGTAACACATTTAATTTGGTTGTGACATGACATGGTTCATGTTTGCAGTAGCTCTTACATCTAACTGATATATAACGTACCTAAACTTAAAGATTTATCTTGGGCTCACTCTGTCATTTTGACAATGCACTTAGGTAATAGTGTTGAGTATCGCTAAAAAAGGTAATAGTGTTGAGTGGGAGTAAGATAATGGTACAAAGCTAACAGGGACATTTACATGGCACCAATGGTATGCTGGTATTTCTGCATGTTGTATAGTAGTGCCCAAGTAGGCCTAGGATACCTGGGAGCATTGGAATTACGTTCTTACAAGAAAAGGAAAAAATGGTACACCACGACGCGACTGCATATTGGTATGGTTGCTCAATTGGCATTGTGAAACAACAAATAGATAAGAGTGATGCAGGAGAGAAAGGAAAGACAAGACGACATGAGAAAACAGGATGGCCGGCTTTGGCTGCTAAATTTTGGGATCCTGTATTAGTGTCCTATAGAGCCATAGCGTTGAGTATTGTGGACAGGTTGTGAAGCACAAATTATATATATTCGGTAAATGCCATATTGCTCTATTTGTACCGGCATACTGGTGCATTACTGCATACACTAAACTGGTCCCTGGAGCATATTTGATAAACAATAATCTAACATAATGAAGTACCCAAGACCGGTCCCTAATTCCGTACTAATGAAAATGCTCCTTGAATCATGTCATAAACCAAACCCAGTACATTAAAGAACAACAATGTTTTCACAATCGCAAAATGTTTAAACCTAATCATGCAGTAAAAACCCGTCAAATAAATTTCAACATCATATTCCTCAAAAGTGCAGGATCCTAATACCATCACTGTCAAACAAAGTTAAAGCAAACAATTAATCTGTGTCAATATTCACTTACATTATTTGCTTCTTCCTGTTGAGTCAATGCCCGAGTGGGCCTGTAGGTATGGTTCTGCCGCTTAGACCACAGCCAAAATCTCTGGGAGTGTGCGGGGATACCAAATTCTTTTGACAACTCCTCCTGTCAAGTAAAACCATTAAATTAAAACACCCTATTTTTGGCATTGTAGACTTTTAATTAATAAAAGCAATAAATAAAATTAGGCAACAATCAGGATGTGCATCGCCAACAATGTCATTGTTGCCACCAAAGTCTTCTCCTTAAGCTTTGTTTAATATGTTAGACCTGTCCACCAACCACACACCCCGAAGAGTAAACTGACAGAATCCAAACTTAAGACTAGATACAGGCGAGTGCCTCGTCGGCTAGCAGGCGGCTACCATCGACTAGGAACCTATAATCGCCTAATCTGCCGAGTGCAGATCGAGCAGGACCCCAAAAGCAAAGCACCAAATCGTGCAAAGAAGGATGTGTGCCCTGGAGAATTGTTTCACCTATCAAATTCTGTGTCACTGTACACATTATATGTGTAATGCCCATTGCCCACTAATCCTGAGCTAATTTCATTTTGCTCGTGGTAGAATGCCTTCTAACTTAGAGAAAGAAGGATTTACATGTACTACATCCGTTAGATGGCTTCCTAGTAAGCGTGTACTCAAACTTTTCTAACTTTGACAATATAGAGAAATTACTGTGATTGGTCAAATAAAAATAGTATCACTAGATTTTTTATCAGTAATATTTCATTGTTTTGTATTCTTCTTACTAATATATATTCATGTAAGGTCAAAGTTACATTTTTTAGATTGTCCATCTAAAATATGCTATCTATTTTGCACCATATGACTTGCAAACCTGCTGTCTGACTAGTGGCCTCATAAAGCTAACCAACAAAATCAGCACCTTGAGTAAATCCAGAATATCAGTCTACACATCAGCTCATGAAATTAATAGTGCAAGTTTGAGTCCAGTGATGCATCCAGGGAAATGAAATTTATCTAGCACATTATACATCAAGACTCTTTAAAGGTTTTTACTGCAGACTAGCAGAGCGGGTTTGCCTATGAGAACCGATGCCTAATATCAACACCACGCACCATTCTCTTAGAGTCGAGTAACTGTAGTAATAACTAAATTTTTATATGTACTGCACAATTATGATGATAGTATAGTATTAGTATGGCACTACAAGTATATTATATACGTAGCAGTTTAGCACACAAGCAAAACGTTCAAGTTCAAGAAGTACTCTACGCATGCAGGAGTACATTATGTGCTGCGCTAGCAATGCTACATCCATGAACTTCATTTATTCTACTCACAATCAAAATTAGAAAGGTGAAACAAGTCAAAGATCCCAGCAGAACAGGCAGGCAACAGAGTAGAGGAAGACCAGTGATAGGCGATGAGATGGTCAAGAACTCATTAACAGCAAAAAGCTGGACAAGCATATCCGGGCTCGAAGTCAGGGAGGATGAACCAGTGGAAATTGGGAGGACTACAGGCTATCAGAACAGGATTGACTAACAACAATAAGAATGATAAGTACTAGTGTTGGAGGTCCTGCAACTAAAACAAACACGGACAAGTGAGGAGCAGAATGAATGTGCTGTCACACTAGACCTGGCCAGCCCCTAACATAACTGCTTGCTGACGGGAACACAACTGCAAGAAGTCACGAACCTCCTTACCACAAGGAAACCAAAACGATGTCTGATACCGGTACTACAATGTGCAAAAAGAAGCACATGAATCTGTTTACAAAATATCTTCACCTATCATCCTTGTTAATATCCAGCAACATGGCTATTCAGTGAGAATAATTACCTTGACCTGGTTGAATGTAAACTCTTTAGATACACGGAAACTATGAATTTTCTCATAATCCACGAGATCAAAAATCATGGTTCTTCCAATTTGCTCTGCCAAATCAGTATCTCTGGCAACCTGGGTAATTGTTCAGATGAAGAACCAATTAAGAAGAGCAACCAGAAGGACAATCCCAGTCAAATAACGGGATAAAGGCGAACCTTTAATGTGGTGAACATGTGAGCCTCAGCTTTCTCCTTTTTCTTGTTCTCTCTATCTTCATTTTCTTTTCTTAGCCTAGTCTGGGAGGATTTTATATGATATTGAAATAAACTCCATTGGTATCAAAAGGTGGAAACGAAAAACAAAAGGTGATACTACCTTAAGGTGCTCAGATATGTCTGTCTCATCCAAATCACAAATGATATTGTCTTTGTCACTTTCACGTATGTACACAAGCATGTAAGCATTTGAGTACTTGGTAAATCTTAGTGGGTTTGTATTCAGTCCGGGATTAGTATGGGGGAGCTGTAACCAAGGAATATACATTACTGAGAATAAGAAAATAGCAATGGTCAACCTGAGAATTTCAATATTTCCAAATGGATATTACCTCCTCCTCACCACCATACTGCTCCTCTAAGGCCCGTTGCATATCTTCTTTTGTCACTCGTTCATCGTCAAACTTGTACCTAAATTACAACTTCGCAAAGTCAATAAATTGGACACGATCTCTTTCTAAATATTTCGGGAGGGAGTTCAAACTAATTTAACTACTTCAAAATTTTCCATTATGACGTTCTGCGTATTCAAAATTATCAGAAAACCATAGGTCTTTTCTTATCAAAATATCTGGCGATGAGATAGTAACTATTGCTAAAATATGCAAATGAGGTGACTATGCGACAATTTAAGTATTAATTGGCGATGCATTGCCAGAACAGGTTGTACAACATAGCTACCGTGCTTAACAAAGGTAGAGTTATGTAAAACAGATAAAAGTTAGTTTTAGTAGCACACAGATCAAATATGGTTTGCCATGCAAAAGCTAACACCTACTACCTTAATTCCAATAAGGCGCACGTTTTTCAAGATTTGTCTTTGACCAAGAATTAAACCATGTATGTAAGGACTATTTGATATAGAATTGGTATCATTAGAAAGTATTTTTCAATATGAATCTAACAATATCAATTATGTACTATATAATCGAGATATTGTTGCTCAATTCTTTCAGTCAAAGTTTGTCTCGAAATACGTGTGCCCCTTATTCATAGGGACGGAGGGAGTAGTTTTTTCAGAGCCAACACACCGGAAATTCAATGTTACACCTGGGTGCACATGCTCCTGTTATCCAGACCACAGAGTTGTGTAGAAATTGTCAACACAGCGTGTACTCCCCAGAAAACCATGCCTTCACATCGTTACAAGTTGTCTGCACACGGGTCCTAACGTGATCCATCTGTGTGCGCATGGCATCTAGATAGCAGGAGAATGTGCACCCGGGTGAAAAAACACCATCCTCGCCAACCCACCCAGGTGCACAAGGGGGTGTTCAAGGTGACAGTGGTGTGTCAAGCAGCATTGCCACCGCCACAAAAACACAGCCACTGTGAAATACCGCCGTGCAAACCGGTCGTAGAGGATGATGTGCCACCAGTTTTGAAAGTTGGACACGTAGGATGTCATTGTTATAGTTGAGAGAGTTAAGTGGACTAGGCACAAAAGTTTAGATTGTTACGTTTAACTTTTTGGTACAAAATAAGTATCAATCAGTCCACATTCATCATAGTACTTGTTCCACGATCAAATGCCACCTATTCAAATACACTATCAAAATTAATGATAAAGCTGAATAGCACTTGGGCCACATGTTTCATGGTGATTTAGGTTCCACGGACCACAATAGACTAAGCCCTGTTCAAACAGAAGCATGTCAAATCCTAAGCAGCAATAAAAAATTCAATATGAAACGTACAGACTACGTATCAATGTTGATCATATCATTTTCGCTTGAATCATCTTCTTAGACTAGGTGTCAAATAACGATCGCCAGCAAGTCTGCACATAAGAACGCATCTACAATTTAGAACTAAACCATACCATTGATTGGAAAGAGTTGGACGAATAAAGGCATAGTAGTGTCCGCCATTAACTCCACCACTGTGAACTAGTACACTGCAGTCAAGAGAATACAACAGGTTCAAATTAACAAGAAAATTACCAGTCCACATCTAGCCAGTACAGGCTGAAATTGCAATTGTGGAAGTTTCCTGCCCTCAAAGACCATGAGCGTCCATTAATTGGAGGACACTGGAAATGCGTGTTAATATAACAAAATAAAACAGATGGTATTTGTACCATGTTAGGTTATTAGCTGCTACAAACAGGAAGGGATGAATAACGAAGAATAGCGCATGGACAGCATGTGAACAAAGTAATCATAAAGCAAATGAACTGGGCATATTTAACATTTGCAGTATGTAAATTTAACTGGATATGCATTTAAGCACCTATGAGACACAGCAAATGGCATAATAGAATAATTGTGTATATATATATATATATATATATATATATGCATAATGCACAAAAAGAACTTAGTAAACTATTACCTGTGAAGAGTATAGAGGTTGCGCACACTCTTATCAGCTTCTGGAGAGAGATATTTCCTGTTATCTCTGTCAAGATCCAACTGGAGTGGGAACTCATAACGGTCGTTTATCTACATTGTTGGAATAAATTTAATGTAAATACATAACAAAACTAGTAACAAATATATGAGAAAGTGTTTGCCGCAATATAATTGCGCACCTAACCTTCAGCAACCGTAGTTTTCAAATACTAATCAAGGAACTTTCAAGTCACTGACGGACTATTGATCACTAATACGGAACAGTGAACTCCATACTTTTGAATATATGAAGTTAAATTTCAGATATGACACTGGCATGCTCAAAGATTGGCTCATAATCATCCTATGGTACAAAACACAACTTCGCCTAGTTTCTCCATATGCTTATCTATGGACTATGGGAATGCAGTCTAATAAGTATGTCAGAGCATATGTAGAGACTTACTCTGTAAACTTTTTTTATGTTTTACTAACCACCAAAATGAATAATAAAGACAGAGTAGGGGAAAAACTACAAAGATGGTGAGGAAAGCATAGGAGTCGAATCCAGACCTTAACCATTGTATCCCGCGTAAAATCATATTCAAACCGCTTTAGTTGAAGCTGCAAAACCGGAGGGAAATCGGTAAAAAGCATCCCTTTCTTGGCATCCTGAAAAAAGAGACGAAATGCATTATAAAAACAAATCAAAAAATCATGACATGTTTATGTTAAAATAAATTTCCGATAAAGTGCATTTCATCAAAGCACATTTTCCTGATAATACCGAATGATCCAACACTATCCCAATCATACTGAACTTAAATATGTGTATAACTGTATACTATCTCATAAGGTCAGCATTGATGACCCAGCAAAAAAAAATCAAAGAATACATGTTAGGCAACCATCAAACTCTAGATTCAACCATATCCGACAGCATCAAGGAGAACCTGAACAGGAATGAACTGTTTACTAATGGTTCAGCTTGAGACAATCTGAGATAGGCCTTGTCACAGCTGTTGGGCAATATGAATCTTGAGAATTTCCTAGCATAATTAAGGGAAGATTCTATTTCTAATTCAACAAATCTATTAATTTGCAGAAATATGATTTTAGACTTAAAAACATATTAAAAAGTTTTTATGGTTCTCAATAGCAAATGCCAAGTCAAACTAACCTGCAGACCGTGTTTTTCAGATTGATACTTATTGTCACCTTCCAGCATCTCTACAGCGACATATTTATCAAAAGATGCATAAACATCCGAGCAGCCCTTCACATCAAGTGCGAGATCTGGTAAAAAACGTAATATGTTGTGAAGTTATGGCCACAAAGAGAACACTAGAGAAATAAGATCCAGATGTCACCTTGTCAGTTATTACATACCATAGAATGACTCTTTTCTAGTAGACTTATAGTCCTCATTAATGCACTCAATATAATTCATATGGTGACCTTCAAACAATTTTTGTATTGTTCCATCCACAATAGTACCCTGGGCAAGGGAATAGTTACACATCAGTTGTTGGGTGTTATTGTAATAAAAAATGAACATCCAAAAGCCAAACCTTCATTTTATCTTCCAGCTTTTCACAAAGAACCCGATTCAACTCCTGGACATCATGCTGCATGAATGAATCATAGGTATTCCATCCAAAAGATTTGGTAAGCTCCTTTGTGGAAATACTACTGTCGCCATGCTGAAGTTTGTAGAAAAGACTTTGCAAAGCTAAAGGAATGCTCCCTGGAGGTGTATCGACAGTAGGCATATGGTATACAGCCTACAGTGTCCTTCTTTGTATCAGAACCACAGATAAATTATATAGATAAAGAAAACAAGAAATAGAGCCTCGCTTTTGAGGTAAAACAAAACCAGAAATACAACTTACCTTCCGAAAGTAGAGAATATGATAAAGTGTCTGGAGCAGCGAATTCATGTAACAAGTAGCTCCTTGATTCTTGAGACCAACATAACCGGTCTCTTTTTTGGAATCATAATTCCAGTAATCCGTCATTCTACGCACAGCAACCTCAGCTTCAATGATGCATTGATCATTCACTATATATCCTTTACTGGGATCATACAGCTCAATTAAAGGCATAAAAGAAGTAAACCCCCAATCACTTTCTCGAGAATTAAAAGCATGTGTTGCTTCTGCAGGGAGAAAGAAAAGGCATCAAATAATGACTAGCATAATGTGTCAGATACTATGGTTAAATCTTGAATGACAGTTCAAATATAAGGCAAATTGAACAGAAGAAAATGTTTCTTTAACCGAGAGAAGAAGTGTCAAGAAATATATCAGTCCAAACTTCTATATAGAAGGAATTCTCTTTTCCAATGTTGGAAGAAATTGAAGAACAAATATGACACTTCTCAGCGAATAAAACTTATACATGTGTTATGTTCTATAGTACATGGCTCAACAGGCACTAAGTTAGGGAAAGCATCACCGTGATCTCAGTTAGGAAGTTTAGCTTATAAATTAGAATATACAATCATTTAGATTGGGTCTTAAGAGAAATAGAGATAAGATCTACAATTTGTTACTTAGACTAGAGCCCTGATATATATAAAGAGGACCCTCTATGAATTCATGCAAGAATTAGAAGAATAGCTCTTAACTTAGGCTTAGGCTTAGGCTTAGGCTTGGTGATGTTTGCTTGCAAAGCTTAGGCTTGGTGCGTGCAGCTTGTGTCAGTGTGTGATAGGCTCAATATATGCGTAAAAGTAGAAATACTGCTGCAATTAACACTAAGTAGTGACTCAACGCTCGCTTAGCGCCTAGCACTTATTTGAACCTGGCATTACGTGCACATTCAACTTACATACTTGGACATATACTATGGCCAAAGTTTCGAAAGTTGACACCATGGCTCCCATAGAGGCCTATATTTCTGGACAGAGGGAGTAAGCAATATCTATTTCACAATAGCAAAATGAACGAGCAGTTGAAGTGGCGCAAAAGTCCGATATAAGTTGTGTTGCTAGTGGAATCAAACTAAGGTTAATACTTCAAGATAAGAAGGTACACAATTAGATTTGTTTAAAAACAACAGGAGATACCTTTTCTTACTGAGTTCTTGCTGTCTAATTGGTTGATCACAGCAAGGCTAAATTGGGCACTCCTACTCCAGCCATTAGGTAGCGTCTTGGCATCAGCAACATCAAGATACATCGAAAGGTGATTTACATTGTTTCCTGTAGGGAAAACTAGCACTCTCCTGCAAAGAGATAATAGGAAAAGAAGTAAGTTCCATAACTAATGGATGTAAGATAGCAATAAGAGGCTGTATTTACTGACCAGCTGTAACCCCCGACTACAAAAACATCAGAGTGGAGCTTCCCAACGCTGTTTTTGGAAATACTTTCAATCTTCCATGTAAATCTGGAAGTTGAGGTATCAGGCAAGCTTTCTTGGTCAACGGCTGCCATGGATTCTGCAAGACCGAATAAATAGTAAACAAGAGAAGCAAAGATAAAAGCTAACGTGACTCTTTGTTCTAGACATTTGTGTATTAACTGTTAACCGTAGCATCGCACACACCTACAATGTCAAAAATTGCCCGCTTGGAAATGTATAAACTTGCAACTAATGTTTAGCATATGTTAGCTTATCAGTGTGCACTTAGAAGTTAAAACAGAAACACCACCACCACGGTAACCTAATAACAGTAGCCATCTACCGCCTATTTCACTACCCAAAAACAACATGCACATCCAAAAGGGAGTCCACATCCCAGCATGTTTTGGAACGTTACTTCTAGGCCACGCTTTATTCTTTCCACCATCTGCATTGTTAGTCGGTTTGCCTTCACATCAAAAACCAGCACTACAAATGCTATGAAGGCCATAAAGAGTAAATGCATAAATTGGGTCATTAGCTTTACAGGATGCTCCCATAAAGCACTGTCCATGTTAAGATTGAGGAAGATGTACACACCAGTCAAAGTCAATGGCCACAATGAACACTGTCAGCATTGGCAATTCGCATGAATAGACAGATTGTTTCCACGGTATAATGAGCTCATAAAATTTGGTTCAAACTGCTAACAAGTATGCTACCCAACTACCCTAGCTAGTGCACTAGCTAATCCTATAGTGATATATGTAGTCTAACACCGTACTACTTGTGCATTTGAACCCGTGCCTTGTTTAGTACCATACAGGGGATTGACTGACACCCTTATGATCATCGGGCATAACAGAACAATCAACGCCGTCTGAAAACAACCTCTCGTCATTTAACTTGCTAAAATTTCGCAACAGCGTCTAGTTGATTCAGATGGGCAACACACAAACTTCACATGTCAAATACCAGGGAAAAAAGGCACGCCGAAGACCCTCACCTTCCATGGTCTGCGGCCCGAAGACTTCCTGCTGTGGCACCAGCGGCATCTCCTCGTCCTGGTCCTGCGGCGGCGGCTGCACACAACAGGCAGGCAGAACGGTTCAGCGCAAGGAGCTAGTAAATAACAGATGAGAACAAATCGCCGCCCGCGAAACCAATCCAGTTCGAATCCGGCCAGAACAACCCTTAACCGCGCGGGACAGTAAAGCGGTCGGAACCGGAGCGGCCGGAGTCGGGAGTGGCGCGAAGCACGCGAGAGGCTAGGTTGCTGGGGGGCTTTACCTCGGGGGCAAGAGGAGTGACCATGGTCATGTGCGGCGGTGGCGGCGGCGGCGGCGGCGGGCGGACGTAGGATCGGGCCGCGGCGACGATCGCTGCGGGGGATACGGGGATTTGGGGGGAGGGGGCTAGGGTTTAGGGGAGAGGCGAGGGGAGAAAGGGGAGGGGGAGACGAACACGAAGGAGCAAGGATGGGAGGGAGGGAGGGAGGGAGCGCGTGCCTTTTGCGGTTTTCGAGTGTCAAGGGCTAAAGAACCCGGTCGGCGGCTTTAATCGAGGGGCGGTATGGTTATCTCGGTGGGACTCGTGTAGGACGAGGAGATGGACGCAATGGGTTTTTCTTCTGGTTCGGGGCAGCTCGTACATGATTTTGTACTGCAATCGTATCAGATGTATCTTCATTCATCCGGAACATTTGCATTCCCCGAGAATTAAAAATCTTGTCGCATATCAATCTGGTACTCCCTCCGTCCAAAAATAAGTGTCTCAAGTTTGCCCAAAAGTGGTTGTATCTATTTATATTATACTACTATTAAAAGAGCAAACATGTTGGGATACATTAAATCTGTACCGTTCAAATATATGATCGACGATCCAGATCGCTCCAATGTTTGACAACTCAACATTTCCCAAAGTTGACCGTTTTGCCCTCCCACCAAATCACATAATACTATTAAATTGCCACCTGCCACCATACCGATTCGTTTTTCTATTTCTCCTCTCCCAGACGAGTCACCTGACCTCCAAATTCTATCTTCCCCTGCATCCCAGACCACGGCCGTCGGCGCTCCTCCGTTCCCTGCTCCATACCAGGTCGCCTTCGCCCCCACTAGGCTCTGAACCTTCCTCCCCTACGTCTTGCAACCCGCCAGCGGGAACGGCTAGCTGCACGACCGCCTCTCTGCATCCTCAACAGACCGACAAGGAAACGGTGGAGAGGAAGAGATCCGAGGCAGCCATTAAAACCCTAGGTGAGGCTCGGCTGCTCGCCCCGCCTAGCCGGCACGTGCCCGGCGTCCTTCCCGTGGTGCGCGGCGCTGGTACTGATGGGGTGCAGGGAAGGAGAGTCCGACGCTCGTCGGTTAGGACGAGGATGAGACCAGCGCCGCGGCACTCGCGAGGCACATACGCGAGAAAATCGTCGGCGGCGGCGGCAAAACAAGCAGCAGCGGAGCAAGCAGGAGCGGGCAGAGAGAAAAGCGGCGGCTGCGGCGGGAGAAGCAGCCAGGCGCGGGCAGCGGCACAGGCAGAGGCGTGGCTTGACGGTGTGATCGGCGAACAGGAAGAGGAGCATGCGCTTGGCCTGGTCGATTGATGCGAAGACACAGGAACAGGAAGAGGAGTCCTGAGACGAGCTGCCGAGTCCACGCTCCCTAGAAACAGCGGGAGTCTGAGTGTGGATATTTCGTTGGGAACATGGAGCTGCCAATAACAGGAAGAGTAACCACTGGCCTCAAGGAAACGAGTGGAGGTCTTGAGGATGAACGACAGTAGAAGAACTAGCTTAGGAGGACTGGAGGAGTTAAGACCAAGAGCCTCTTTCTGAACTTGGCAAGAGGTTATATACATACTATTTAGCTACAGTACGATAGCTTAATTTTAATAGGTCTTTCTGAACTTTGGATGGACGGCCGGCCTTAGGAACAGTACAGAGTAATAAGGGTGATTGAATGATTAGACACTCCTGATGCATCATTTGATCATCCTGAAACACTGCTCACCGAGTTTTGCCGTCCTACAGCTTTGGAACAATCGAGATAGAAATCTTTGTATTTGTTTGTTAAACTGAAATTCTCGCTTACAAATGCCCAATGCAGGGATCACGCATTGAGAATTTCATCCGAGAAGCCGAGATTCGAACAGACATGTTCATGGGCACGATGCACGCATGTTGACATTCCAGGGCCAAGTTTTTGGATGTGCTGGCGACACTCCTGCATAGATGACACGATGAGGTACTCGCCTGTCTAAAAGAATGTCATCGACAATATCTTTTCGTATCAGTATAAGAATTTGACTATGAACTAAATATTGTGGAGTCATAGTAGAGAGACGTGCGTTGCACGTGCACGTGTAATAGTACATGAAACATGTCTAGATACATTCATTTTTAGGCAAACTTGAGACACTTATTTTGGAACGGAGGGAGTACATTTTTTGATCAATGAAATCCCATACTCCGGCCAACTCACATTGACGGGTTTTGACATTGCTTTTTTGGTTTGTGGGCTCTCGCAACGATATTAATGTTTTGCAAAGATCTCATATATCGTTATGCTAGGCCTACAAGTGGTGATACTCCGGCTCGCAGATTCAATGTCAATGGCCATGATATGATATGACATGGGATACTATCTAGCCGACAACATTTATCTATCATGGTCAACATTTGTGAAGACTCTCAAAACCACAATGTGAAAAACAATCCCCGTTTGCCGCTTATCAAGAAGTTTGCCAGAAGTATATTGAGATAGCTTTCAGTGTGTTGGAAGCTCGGTTTGCTATTGCCCGAGGTTAGCTTGTTATTGGGACAAAGAATCTCTGACAAAAACCATCACTACTTGTGTGATCTTCAAAACATGATCATTGAGAACGAGAGGGTTTTAACCTAGAATTCGACTGCATGAACCAATCTATAGAAATCTTGTGTCTAGGAGGTTATCATCACCATGTAATATATTGCACTTCATCACATGTCATCATGGCATTTACTAGCATGGTTTAAACCCCTCGAAACTAAAATTTTACAAATCTGCTGTCAACAAACTTTTGCAAAGTAAATGTATCTAAATCTTGACATGGTATCTTCCCTGAGTCCTATATGCGATACTTAACACCCTTAATCATTTTCAAAAATTCTGACAAAATTTGGTATTTTTACTACTTGATAAACCTATTTATCTAATAATGGCATAATTGTAAAGTCAGTGGGTTTTCCTCATGAAACCTAATATATGGGGCTAATATGTCAGCTCGCAACTCCGTATGAAGGGCATACTTCTTGGAATCATATTTCACCTACTCGTTGCTAGTCCAAGCCCACAATTTTGAGCTAATGTGGTTTGAAATCCAAATTTCAGGTCCAAACAGTTTATAAAAATTTGCAAACTTTCACATTACTGTTATATAACTTGTTGAACACCTCTGAATTTTCTAAAATTTTATTTTAGAGGTTTAAGCCCTCAAGGTGGTATTTTTCCTTGGCAAAAAAATGATTTTAAGAAGACGAATGACACATGGCAACTTCTTCCTGTCGCCGGTCAGACTCCACTCTATCCTCTGTTTCCCCTATTCTCCTTCTTCCACATCGGCGTTATCAACCCCACTTCGCCATTAGAACTCTCTCACTCCGCCGTTTCCGATTGTCACTATGTTATTATCCATTATATATACCCAATAATTTATTTAATATTTTTTGAAGCATGGATGACTTTTGGGGGAAACAACGCACAACTTTGACAAAAAAATCACATATGAAAAAGTATTCCACAAGTCAAAATGCAACGATGTTATTTATATAAACTCAGTACATACACTTCAATAGTATTACTGGTCAAAGACGTGAATTACAAATGTTTAAAATCATGTGCGCCATACATTTTGAGACGAGTATCTTGAATTAATAAATAGGTTAATTTGTGGAACTAAATACACATCATGATCCTCTTGGGATGTAAGAATAAATCCAATGTGACCAGTGACAATAGTTTAGGTCAAGAGCCAGGCGTGTCCCCCTTGGGCCACCTCCAGTGTTGTCCCTCTTAGCCTCGAATAATTAACGTGTTTTCTATTTTTTCCAAAAATTCCCATCAATTTTCTGGGTATTTTCTTTGATACTAAAATAGACAGAAAACACCAACTGGCACTTGGCACTGAGTTAATATGTTAGTCAAATAAAAATCATGTAAAATGTATAAAATAATAGAAAATGTACCTATCAGTGATATAATAATAGCATCGATCAATTAAAATTTATAGATACATTTTGGACGTATCCGACTACCACCTAAAAGCACTCTAATTAAACTATAAAAATGCATAAGAGAGAGTCGTTCCGGTAGTTTTAAATATAGAGACGCCATCGTCAGAAAGACGAATTTGGATCCCTGTTCCGGTACTCTGTCAGAGGGGGATCATCACCAGATATTTCTACACCACCATTGGTGCCATCCACAATGATGCGTGAGTAGTCCACCGTTGGACTATGGCTTCATAAGAGTAGCCAGATGGCATCTTCGTCTCTCCATGTTCTTTAATACAAATGTCTCGTTAGCTGTCTAACATGATTGAGATTCATATGAAATATTGCCATGAACATCCCATCAATTGTCCAGATGTAGTTTATTTACACAACATGCTTCTATCTTTATGGAGTGATGCCTCTAGTGAACATATGGCTTTCGATCCATATTTTTACATTTTTGTACAACCTTGTTTACTTGTTTTTCATCATCACTTACTCGCTGGTCCATTTTTACTTTATTTGTTTTAAATCTATTACATCAACACGATTCGTTTTACCCTATAACTAGCGGGATGGGAAGCTTGACAAAATCTTCCTTAACATTGGGGACGAGTCGGTTTTGTGTTTTGTGTACATATATCGTTACTTAGTTGAAGATATTATATTTCTACGAGTTTGTTAAAGCTTGGTTCTCGATCGAGTGAAATACTTGCTGCTATATACCACTCCTTCCACTTGGGGATTCCCAACAGAATTCTGTAGAAGTACCAAAATCCTACAAGTTTTAGATAACTCGATGTAGCTAATTTTCAGTTTTAGTTCCGTGCAACATTTTTATTTCATAAATCGAAGGGGACTTGTGTACACCAGATGATCACTCGCACATTGCATAAGATCATATAAAATAAATTACATACAAACATAGTAGAATACACACTATTTTATTTTCATTTCTGATTATTCTAACGAGTGTTGTTTCAATACCAGGTAGAGAGCATGCACCCATAGTTAATTTTTTACTTGCTAGACTATTTTAACAACGAAAAAGTTTTGTCGTTAGTTTGGTTTATACCCTACAAGTTTCTGTAAAAAATGGTTACTTAATCATACACTAGTTGAGATGTTTGATAGATTATACTCTTTACATATGTTTACAATAAATTATATATATATATTTGCATTGTAGAAAAATACAAGTTTTGTTACAAAATATGGTTTAATATTTTCCGATGATATTCAAAGAACAAAAAAACACCAACTAATATTGTTACTAATTATGTGATTAAATTATGTGTACAAATATAAAATTATACTTGTAATACTATAACATGCTAAAAGTAAGATTTAGAGAAGTTTAAATGTTTAGTATAAATTGTATTTCTTTTTATTCAGCCCGTGCCCACCCGGATTTTCATCGGACCGACCCTTCCCATAAGCAGTTGACATCAGTTAAAGGACGTGTTACCATTGGTCAATGGCTATCAAAGATAGGCCCGAGTGGAATCTAATGGGTACAATTTGAAGCTAATTCACATTGGCATTCAAAGTGAAGTAGGTGCCTCTTGATCATCATTTCTCAATGAACAAGTTGTATTATGGATGCTACATGGTGGTGATGTACAGTTCACTTTGTGAGTTTGGAGGATATGTCATTTTTCTTGAACAAGAATGGAGTAGCAAGGAGGATATGTGACTGCGAGAACATACTGGGAATGTCTTATACATCGACCAACACACATTTGGTCGCTCTATACTTTTAAACATGCACTTCACTATGTTGTATTTTTAACGCAACCACACACATTTTTTTGCACGGGCTTAGGCAATACTCTGACATAGGCAATATCCTAGGAGCAAAACACACAAATGCCTAGAATAAGACATGAGTTTATTAACAACAACTTGTTGGACCGTGTTAGCACGTAACCGTAAGGTGTTTTTTATGGAATTACCATGCGTGAAGTTGCGGTGGCCAAATGGTGTGTTAAAACAGTGAAGCTTTGGGTTCATCTCCATGAATATAAAAAGCACCCACCTAAACATAACTAATTAATTTTGTCCGTCAAACCATAACAACTCGACGATCCATATTGCTTTAAACATTACTGGTCAGTGTGCAACGTGTCTAATCTTCTTATAATCCCATTATGTCCAAAAATTAGCCACAAACCGCTCCTTCCTCCTCGCGCCTCGCACAAAAGTATTAAATTCAAGATCCAAAGTTTTTCCTTGTTCGTTGAAAGGATAACCAACATTACACAACCACCAACTAATCTATAATAACTAAATAGGAGCAACCTATCCACATGTGTAGAAGACCTGTACTGTATCTCACGAATCTTCGACATTGGGAAAGTCCATAAATTTTAGGAACATAATCTGTGTCTCATCACTCAGTTCATAAGATAGACTAATGTTGGTTTTGATTTTCAAGCTGGCTACAAAATTTAGGAATTCGGATCTTAGTTCATTTGTTACTACTTGTGTACAGGTGGTATGGTGGGAAGAAGGGGACTGTCGCAGATTAACTCCTTTCAGTGCGTCAAATTCAGGTATGTCACTGTGCTACTGAAGAGATTTACCCATCAAACTGTCATTGGTGTGCTTCACTTAAATAGTTTCATGGGTCTTCAAAAAAAATGGGTCAATATGCTCCACGGTTGAAGAAATTCTGTTGCAAGGCATGCATTCTTTCCCAACGTTATACGATTTTATCACTTGGGCAAATGTGATGCTTCTAAATTTGTACATCTCGTTTGATTGTCATAATCTTGATTTTTTTTAGAAAAAATGCTAGTGCTACATCATTTTCGGAGTCGACAAATTTTTAGTTGCACACTCCTCCGTATCTTGAAAACGCACAAAACGAATCGAGCCGAATACTGAGAAGGTTTAATGTTCTTGTAAAAGACAAAAGCATGACCTTACAATTTCAGGTTCATGTATTACCCAAAGACTCAAAGTTAACCTAAACTTTGCATTGACGAAGAAAAAAAAATCGATTATTGCTCTCTGGACCTCGAGCCGTACATGTGGCCAAGCATGTTTGTGGAAGAGGAATTGCTTACGAATGTGCTCATCAAAGAATCCAAGAAGCAGCGGCAGGTCACTACTCACCAACTACCAAGTCTGTTGTGAGTTCACTTCTTCTCATGTGTTCTTCACTGCATGCAATAAGGATTTTTGCCAATGTGCAATGGTCTCACGGCCTTTCGTTTCGTGGAAACTTAAACTTATATCTTACACGCCATCCATGGCTGTCGACAGAGCTCCGCTAGACTCGGTGGTCCACTTGTTGGTGAAGCAATTTTTGGCACATAAATTTTATCAAAAATCAAACCATGTAAAATTCGACCAAGTTTACAGAAAAAATATCAACAAATATCATCCGGATATAATACGAAAATATATTCTAATAAGATGGGAAGGCTTTTTAGCTCCTGGGTGCACATGCACTTGGTATTTAAAATGTATTTTAAACGCGTTTCGAAATGTCAAAAAAGTGCAAAACATTCTACGTGTTCATGAAGTCTTTTCATGGAAAATCAACATTTTTTGTGGCTTACGTAAAAAAGGAAAATTGGTGCTAAAATCAGGCTTTTCACGAGACATTTTTTTTAATTGCATGGACCATAAGAAATGTCGATTTTTCTCGAAACGACTTTGTGAACATGTATCCGTGAAATTTATTTCTGAATTTATATGCACTGTCTGCCGAAGTGGATTTCACAATGAAATTGATTATAAACTGCAGAGGTTAATATTTTTTTTCTAAAATTTTGGTCGAATATTAAATGGTTTACTTTTAATGAAATTTATAAGACGAAGCGAAGTGAGTAGAACTAAGGAAGAACAAAAGAATTATCGGTAAATCTAATTGTAAGGCGCCTTACATCTGGCTTAACTCGACGCACGCACGCGCACTGTCGGATCGCGGACGGACGGCTGATCTCACGCGCTCGCTCTCGTCGCGTATGTTGCGCACGTTCCGCTCGCCCTGCTCGCCATGTTCCCCGCTTCACAGCCAATGACAGGTGGGTCCCACCCAGGAGAAAACCGGAGGCATCGGTCTGATTTCGAAATCCGTGCCCAAGCGGTTCGTCTTTATCGCCAAACTTCCCTCTCCTCCTCCGCTTCGCTCGCCGGTGCGGCGATTTCGCCGTGCGCCGTCGATTTCTTACCGTTTCCGGCGATTCCTTCGCCGTCAGACAGTGCGCCGGAGGTGAGGATCAATCTCCGCCCCTTTTTTTTTTTCCTTTTGTAGCTTGGGTCAGTCACCATTTCCACATCTTAGCGGAGGTTGTGTTCGATTTTTTGCGATTTTGGCCGCGCTCTGTTGATTTTTAGGCCTACTTCCGCCGTTTCCTTCGGCGAAAGTACTTGCGACTGTGGTGAGATTCAGCTCTGCGCCATTTTCTGCTAGCTCGGATCTGAATTAGTTCCGTGCGGTGCGGTTTTTTGTGTTCGATTTTGAGGTGAAGCGGCGCCTCAAAATCGAAACATGGGCGCTGACCTAGAACAGGCAGCCTACCACGCCATCCCCGCCGATCCGCGCGACGATGAAGCACCGGTCGGCATGTATCTCAATTCTCATCTGTTACGGCCAGTATCTCTTCGTCGCTGCCTCCTGAGTCCTGGCCGATACGTTGGTGCAGCAGTTGGGCTCACGAAAGGATGTCCTCATGATCCAGAATTCCAGATAAACAGGAACCAGAGTGGACGACAAGTAAAACATAGTCCAAGATCGAAACATGGGCGCTGACCTAGAACAGGCAGCCTACCACGCCATCCCCGCCGATCCGCGCGACGATGAAGCACCGGTCCTGGGAAACGCGCCGCCGGCGACCTCCGGCGGACCAGGCTGCTGCGCCGCTCTAGGGTTGCATTAACGGCGCTCATGCTTGGGCCCGTGGAATACATGACGCGGGCCAACATGCCGGCTTTCTCCGTCGGTCTCGCCGGCTACGACGGCATCGACGTGACCCGGCCGGGCAGCGTCGTCTCGCCGGCGTTCAACCTCACGCTGCGGACGAGCAAGGCGTGCGCCGACCGCGCGGAGGTGGTCCTGACGTACTCGGGCGTGGCGCTCGGCTGGGCGCGCGTGGAGCCGGGCGGCTGCGTGTCCCGGGAGCCATGGGGGAGAGACGTCGAGGTGGTGGCCAGGGCCGACGGCGTGGGGCTCTCAAGAAGCCTCCGGGTGCGCATGGCGTCTGAGTGGCGCCATTCCGGCAGGGCCGGTCAGGCCCTGGGCGAAACTAAAACTTGGGGCCCATTATACAGGCGTCACAAAAATAATAATAAAAATACGAGTAAAAATTTATGTTGTTAATAATGTTTAAATGCATCCAATATGCAAGTTTATACACATTACATTATAAATTTCTTCTCAATTTCTCAAAGCAATATCATCTACTAATTTGTGAATATCCCCTCTATGTGATTGTTGATTAACCAGTATTACCTCTAAAGTTTTTATGAATATCTACTCTATGATTTCTAAGTCATCCACACATTTTGCTCTTTTCTTTTAGCGCTACAATGGATACTTCCTTGACGACATGATAACGCACATTGCTGATTTTTTTTTGCATCAAATATTAAAAATAAATCGTACCACCTATGCATCATGTATGTGTTTAGGTAGAAATTACTGCTACATACCTCAAATTGGTCAAATTGGGGATCTACATGTGTGTGCATCACGCTTGGAGAGGAGAAAGAAAAGAGCCAAAGCGGTGTGACCTATTCTCACGATCAAGCCCCGATAATTGAAACCGGCGAGACGATGAACAACGATCGGAACTGTTACGGCGATTGCAGCGGCATCGACGGCCTTTTTGGGATGGGGTCGCTGCTCGATGCTGCCTGACGGCTGACGCGGTGGAATAGGAAATAGCGAAGGAGCCAAGTCCATGGCGGCGATTATTTTCCTGCTGCGAGCACCAACAATCGAAACTATTACGGCGGCAGCGGCGGCCAGGGTCTGAGCGATGGTCGATGGAATAGGTAGTTGCGAAGGAGCCGACTCAGACCGCATCGATTGTTTTTCCAGCTTTTCTTTTGAGAACTATTATTTTCCAGCTGCTGCGTGACATGTGATGCAACTAGTTGCCTACCTGGGCCCCAACCCATAGCCCATTAGCGCATAAGGGCTTCTCTTTCATGCGATCGTTACCCAGCAAACTTTTCTATTCTTTTTGTGACAACAATACATAGCAGCAGCAATAAAAGACATATACAGACATATTGTTACATATCTGGAGCGGGGCCCTGAAATTTGGGGCCCGGGGAGGCCGCACACCCTGAGAGCATCTCCAACCACGGTCCTCAAAGCCTCCACAAACCGTCTTTTTCTGGTTTATTTTCGTCCGGACGCGTCCGGGCGTGTCCGCGCACCCCAAACTCACCCCATATGTGGGGAGAGTTTGGGCGCCCGGACGCCCTTTTGGACCAATTTTGCACCTACTTTTTCTTTGTTTTGTCATTCTTTAAGTATTCTCTCTCCTAGTCCACCAATCACATGCATCCTCACAATTTAGGGTGATATTTGGGGATCATGGTTGTAGGAGGCCATTTTTTGGGTGGTCCACGGACACATGTCCGGAGCATTTGGGGATGAATTTGAGGACCATGACTGGAGATGCTCTGACCCCCCCTCAGGGCCGGCCTGGGCGGGTGGAGCGATCTACATAGACAGCCAGCGGTCGATGAACTACCTCGGCGTCGATCCCCGTGACAAGGTAAGGTGGTGGTGATGGCCGACGGACTTCAGCCAGAGCCCGAACCTTGCCCATGGTATTTCCTACGGACTTACAATTATGACGATCAAAGGATTTTCTGATGAATCATCAAGGAATAAACTTTATAGTATCTATTTTCTATGCGTCCTTTCGGATCGAAGGAATGTGCATGTACAATCCGTAGGAAAAAATTCATGTAATTATTTGAAAGATATTTTTTTAGGGCAATACTTGAAAGGATATTGCAGATGTTTGAGTGTATATGCCACAAAACCTTCTTTCTTCGAACGAAACGACCGGGATCGGGACACAAAAGCTTAGATAAAGGCTACCAAAGTAATTCAGTATTTCAGTATCCTACAAGAACTGCATAATCTTACTTTTGTCCTCACTAGATTAAAAACAAGCAAATACAAGACAGGAACAAAAGATAATTCGACGAAAGTATCTACCGATCGATGGCCTAGGTTAGCATAACACCTTCTGCAGGGATATCATCCAACAATATCCATGTGGGCTAATGATCACTACCAAGGGGGTTTAACATGCTACGGCTACAAAAGAGCAGCTTGGTGTTGAAATATACCTATGCCCAAATCAAAGTCAGCATCACCGACAACAGCAAACTCAATGACACAGACACCACTATTTCCTTCTTTTCTCCGTGACTTCTTGCATCAGAGAACCTGAAACAGCAACAAGATGGAAATATTTCAAATTTTAGAAAGTGATTCCAATTAAGCCAGTATCGTTGCCTCACATACATATGTTTAATTTGCAATAGTGTAAGTAATATTTACCCTGGCTGTGATGAATTTACTGTCAAACCGAAGCCAAAAGGGAAGAGTGGATCATAGTGTGGGTCTCCGACGTTCATGGGTAGCTGGTCAACCGATTTGAACCAAGTGCGTGAAAGCTTTCCAGTGAAGCCGTAGTCCCCAAAAAGGACATCAGCAACACCCTGACCCTCTGTGCCAGGAAGCCAGGCAGCAACAAGCGCTTCCATCAAAGGAAGATACGGTTCGATGACAACAGGCCGTCCAGAGACGATAACCACTACACATTTAACTCTCGAGCAGACATTTCGGATCGTGTCTGGACCTGGATCTATGATAGTCAGGTCAGTATTATCCCCTACTGTCTCTGCATATGGTGGCTCACCAACAACAACGATGGCGAATGAAAAATCATTGTTCTTCATGAAGCTGTCATCAGGGTTCTCAGAGTAGACAACAGGTGTTGAATTACCAACAGTGGACTTTATGGCATCAAGAATTGTTGTTCCTGTAAACAGTATTGGATCACGACAGTCAAGATTATATTCACTTCGGTTTAAATATGTCAATAAGGGATGCTTCGAAAATCAAAATTTAAATTTATTAAGTAACCAGCCGTATCCAACCTTAAGTATGATAGTTTTGGCAAGTAAGAATCTGAAATATCAAAAACCCTTCTACAAAACCTCGAAAAGTGGAGCAACCGAACGGTACATTAGAAAGCACGTACCAACTGTAATATCTCCACTGCCACCCATCCATTCAATTGACCACCCACCACACTGGTAGCCCAAATTGCTAGCATGACTTCCAGCTACAAGGATCCTTCTAGCATTCTTTGGGAGAGGCAGGAGTTGTTGATTAGGAGTGTTGCCGTTTTTTAATAGAACAAGTGATTTCCTTACAGCTTCTCTAGCCAATTCCCTGTGCTCCTGTTAAATTTAAATACTAAGTTATCTACATGGGTTTCCACGCTTGCCATACAAGAATTATACAATATGGTGTTAGCACATTAACCTTCTTTCCAAGCTGATCTGCAAAGCTAAGATCAGCTAAAGGGTTCTCGAACAGGCCCATTGTAAATTTCACTCGAAGGATACGACTCACAGCATCATCAATTCTGCTCATGCTGATGATACGCTTGTTAACAAGAGATGTCGCATCATCAATGTAACGAGTGTAATTGAATGGCACCATAACCTGGAATAGAATTGAAAGAAAGTTATTTAAGTGACAACTTCTGTCTAGATTATTTTGATAAAAAAAACTAGAACCCTTGCTGCTCAATAAGTACTAATTACTTCAAGTTGAAGTACAGCAATAGAGATAGTAGCTCTACACGGCTGATATTTGCAGTTAAGGTTTGCAGTTCACGTGGAATACATGCAATGAATCAGACATCTTTTAGATTATCTTGGGCTTGTGATCCTAGATATAAGTAATGAAGTCAAAATTAATTATGCCAACAAATTCAGACCAAGTAGAGGGATATGTCATAGCCGAATACCTTTTTAACAAGAAGCAACCATATTTTCTATAGCTAGCAAGAAATAAGCAAGTGTGTTCGAAAAAAAAACATACCATATCAATACCAGCATTTATTCCAGCTTGCACCGAGTAAGTATAGTTTGCGCCAGGTGGTGAGGTTATCCGGTCTATTCCTAGCCAGTCAGATATCACAAAACCCTGCAATCAGTCACCATCTAGAAGTCAGTTAAAGATCACAGCAGAGGAATGTTAAGTTGCACACTAGCACTAACTCTGAAGTGCAGTTTCGATTTCAAGTAGCCAGTGACTAGATCATGATTGGCATGCATTTTTGCACCATTCACGCTTGAATATGACACCATAACAGTAGCAACACCCTTTATAATGGAGTCATAATATGGTGGCATGTGAATGCCTAGCAGTCCATGCTCATCAACTATCGTGTTGTTCTCATTGATTCCATTATGTGTTCCACCATCACCAACGAAGTGTTTCGCGCAAGCAGCAACTTTATCCCTGTTAGAAGCCATAAACTGAGATTAAGATAGAAACATTCCCGCTCGAAGACACTGATACTGATTATATACCTAAACTATTCTCAGAAATGTAATAGATATTTCACTAAGAAATGCTGCTGGTCATATAAGGTGGAATTACTGACAGAATGTTCATCTAGGCAATATACCTATCAGTTCAAAGTATTGATTCATCATCAGATGTACAATTGTACATGCCTAAAGATTCACTTACATCTACCATGCCATTATATTGAGAGAAGAATATCTTACTTTCCAGCAACATAAGGAACACCTTTGGTATGATTCACTGGGATCTCTCCTTGCAGACCAAGGATGATATCTGTCATCTGCTGAACAATCTTGTGGTCTTCGCTGTAGCTCTCATAGCATCGACCCCATCTTGGATCTCTGCAAACCTAAACAAAATTACAAGAAGCATTACTAATCAACATGTTTTTTAGTGAACCAAGAATATACTCATGACAGTTCACTGAAGATGTAATAGCACCAAGACAACACTCTATTGTGCTTACTGCAATGCATGGAGCAAAGACATATGGAATGCCTGTTGCCCGTGCTTCAAGAGCAGTGGCTTCACCGATCCTCCTTGCAAGGCCAGGATCCCTAATAAACAAAATAGATGAACATATGATATAACTGTACTTTTTTTCCCTGTTTGGATGTTTTGGTGCTAACGAGTCTACCACGTGGACATGATTTTTCTTTTTACAGAATGGACATGAAATGTTCATAGCTCATGGAACATTTGAGCCAGCTTACGAGCAAGGCAAGCATGTATGTTGACATATATCAATACAATTGCATAAATTAAAATGTATACTGTCAGAGAGATGCCTTGTAGCTCCAAGCCCAACGTTGTGAGGGAATATGGTGGCGTTGTAGACGTTGTTATTACCATGAACAGCATCAATCCCATAAATCATAGGAATTCCCAGACGTGTTGACAAGGCACCTTTCTGGAATTCGTTTACCATGTTGACCCAAATTGCAGGAGTGGCCTGGGGGGCAGGGACACTTCCACCACCACTTAAGATGCTACCTAGAGAACAGGATGGAAATTTAGCATTAAGAAGCTGCATAGCCTCATGCCCTCATTCAGGGACGAATAAAAAAAATATGCATAATCACAGCTTTGCAGATGGAAATGTCACAGTGGTAGGTATAGCTTTGTAGTGTTATAGGCTTGTAGCTCTGTAGTGTTAAGTAACTCCGGTGCAGGACAGCAAACATGTATGTTTCTCCCGCACAATATCCTGGCACTACGCATGAATCCAGGAACTGTTATTACAGAACTTACCTATGAAGTATTGTTTCATGACGTCTGCTGACGCAACCGTGCGTTCGATCTGCGTGGTTTGGCCAATCTTTTCAGCGAGAGTCATTCTACCAAGAAGGTCCTTGATTCTAGTGTTGACAGGCTGCTTCGGATCCTTGTACTTCATGTACTCTGCATCTCCCATCCAGGCAAGACATAGCAGTAGAAGAAGGCACCCCCAAGAAATGCTGGGACACTTCATCTCTGAAAATCTCCTAATGTCTCCTCAGAATGGTCAACCTGCCGGTCCTCTGGAAAATACCTGGATAATGAGAGGGCACCGAATGCAAATTTTATTGTGCACGACAGAGCGTCTAGGATATGTAACAAAGAACAGATTTGACTTTGCAGGTTAAGAACTAAACAACAAAATTCTCAGCAAGGAAAGAAGAACTAACTGATGGTATCTTTCCCAAAGTTAGATTTGATGATATCTTACTCCGGTGTAAGCTGTGTGCTGATAAAGAACAACTCGGCCCAAATAAACTAACACGCCAGGTCAATGGTCCATTGACTATTCCCTTTGGTCTTTTAAAACAAGAGAATGCCCCCAATACTATTCTCCAGTAGCTAATACAACAGACGAACCCAATTTGCCCAGCACGTTACGGCCCTCCTGCGTTCCACTGGAGATCTAGTCTAATCTACGAGGAGTG
This sequence comes from Poa pratensis, assembly GCA_947311845.1. Lineage (NCBI taxonomy): Eukaryota > Viridiplantae > Streptophyta > Magnoliopsida > Poales > Poaceae > Poa > Poa pratensis. Next base: position 36,609,876 of record CAMZMU010000056.1, on the reverse strand, counting down.
CGGCAGCAGCAGCTAACTGCAGGCGGTAGTTAATTGACTAGAAGCCAGGAGGAAGAGCAGAGTGAGGTCGGTTTTTTTTTTACCTGAGCGCCGCGGATAAGCGGATGGCGTCTGCTTCCCGTTGCGAGCCGGGCTCACTGGGGAGCGGGGGGAGGGGAGAGCGGCGGCGGCGCCTGCTCGCCGCTGCGCACGCGCACGAGCGGGGGCGTATTCTGGGGGTGGGCTGGAGAGTGCTGCGCACGCGCACGAGCGGGGGCGTATTCTGGGGTGGGCTGGAGAGTGGATGCCGGAGTACACACAGCGGTCGCTACCTCGCTGGGCAGCCGGCCGTCATTAACTGAGTAATGAGTTGTGACAGTGGTGGTACCGGAGGTCCTCCTTGGCTCGTCGTCGCTGCCATGGCTGTCCCACTCCATGGTCACCGTAGTACTAGTACGGTCACTTTGGACAGTTTCGCTGTCCTTCTTTTACTTTCTCTTTTACAGTTTACTCCTTTTCTTTTCGCCGCTCGCTGACTTGGCGGGCCCCGACTGTGGACTCATCATCGTTGGCAGTGCTCGTGACTCGTGAGTCGTTTCTTTCCCATTTTCCAAAGCGGGTCTTCCTACCGGAAAAGCGTTTTTCTCTGATGTTTTTAAAAAAGTAAAAATAAAATTGAGAGTTTTAAAAAAGTCTGAAAAAAAACCAGATGTAACCAATGATATATTCTACAAACGTATAAAAAGTCAATTTCAAATACATTGTATTCCGAGCTACGCAAAAATGTAAAAAAATCTAATATATTTACAGATTTGAAAATAAGCATATGACTTTTGTCTTTTCTATATAGCTCAGAATACAAAGTATTTAAAATTGATTTTTGTACGTTCGTAGAACACACCAATGGCTACATTCAGGATTTTTTCCAGAATTTTTTGGAACTCGTATTTTTTTTTGATTTTTATAAAACGTCAGGATCACTGGTGCCCGGGAGAACGAAATCTCCACTGGTCTTCCCACATGCTATTTATTTCATGGTCTACATATTTGGCATCAACATGTTAAACAATTTTTTCGGAGTAAAGAAAGAATTGCATGACCACGTAAAAAATTGCATGACCATTGCCCGTAGGTGGTGTGGCAAGGTCACACCTCACACGTTGCGGTACTTTCCACGTATGCTAAAATCGGCTTCAAATTATAAGGGTATGAGTACATTTGAACAACATCGACAGAGGGACCCGTGAAGGCTAAGCCACTAACAGAGTGCATGAGCTAGCAAAACAAGACAAGATCTTGGCTCGATGATCCCCACACCATCTCTGGTGAATGAGGTAAATGTATTTGCTAGCTAAAAAAATCCACTGTGTTGTAGAAAACAGAAGTATTTTCAGACTAGGTCAACCAAGTTTAGCCATCCGATTAGAGTAAAAAAGTGTTTTCGTTTTTGAAAACTCAATGCCTCTGCGGAGCAGAGCAGAGTGTGCTAGGGATGCAGAATACAGCAACAACGAGAAAACAACGTGCAACGCACGAGAGAAAGATGTAAATGGTCCAAACAAAGTCGTGGTTCCTTAAATTCAAAGTGACAACTTAGCGAGAATATAATCCAGGTTTTAGTGAGATGGTTGAGCAGGTACCATCAGCTAGATAGCATAAGTTACATCAGTCTAACCATGAACAGAACATACATATATAGTCGCAGTGTGAAAATGTTTCGCCTGCTTACTAGCTAGCACAACACGAACGAAGTTAAACTGAAACTACAGCCTACAAGGCTACAACAGGACAGGTGCACATACATCGGCTCCATCTCTTCGCTTCGATGTACGGACCTAAGCCGCAGTACTGCTGCCTGCATTTGGACACAGAAAACAACTTCAGTCACAAGCAGAGAGGAAGGGATACTGATGACAAACACGCGATGCTAAACTAAGAATACCTTCAGGTTTGAGAGAAAGGTATGCTGACGGCCACCCACTGGTCGTCGCTGAAGGGAAGCACAGTCACTCCTTCCGGTAACACAAGGTCAGGGCGGCGTGGGTAGACCTGGATTCGGTTCGTTGACATCGACTGACCGCAGCCGGCAGAAGTTACTGGCGTTGCAGATGTTGTCGCCGTGAGCTTGGAGTTATTGGTCAGTGGCCTTGAGGCTAAGGGAAGCGGCGAGTGTTCTGGAGTTGAGTCCATTACTTCTTCCTCGATGCTTGGCTCTGGAACATTCATTACTTCCTCCTTGCTGCTTGGCTCTGGAACATCCATTACTTCAGCCTTGGTGCTTGGCTCTGGAACGTCTGCTTCAGCCTTGATGCTTGGCTCTGTAACGTCCATAACTTCAGCCTCAATGCTTGGCTCTGGAATAGCTGGTTTTCTATTTTCCATCTTGGCAGACTGCATAGGTTCAACAGGAGATTGTAAAGGGACAGGCGTTGTACTTCTTGTTGTTGCAAGATTGGATATATTGGCTGGCGGCCTTGAGGCTACGGGGAGCGACGTGCATTGTTGTGTCGAGTCCATTATTTCAGCCTCGATGCTTGGCCCTGTAACGTCCATGACTTCAGCATCACTGCTTGGGTCTGTAACATCCATCACTTCAGCCTCAGTGCTTGGCTCTGGAATGGCTGCTTTATCCTTGTCCATCTTGACAGACTGGATTGGTTCAACAGGAGAGTGTAAAGCGACATTTGTTGTACTTGTTGTTGTTGATGCAAGGTAGGAAGTATTAGTTGGTGGCCATGAGGTTATCGGGAGGAATGTGCATTGTGATGTCGAGTCCATTACTTCAGCCTTGATGCTTGGCTCTGGTGGCCATGAGGTTATCGGGAGGAATATGCATTGTGGTGTCGAGTCCATTACTTCAGCCTTGATGCTTGGCTCTGGAGCGGCTGGTTCATCATTTTCCATATTGTCATATTGAATAGGTTCGTCAAGCGATTGTATTATGTCAGCAACACGAGGATGAATACCAGAGCCAATAGAGCGAAAATCATGATCAACTGCAAAATGGACACACCATATGAGCCAATGGATGCAAAATCAAGATAAGTACAAACAGATGTAACACAATCGTCGATATCAAATACATGCATAACTCATATTGCAGTATATATGTATATACGTGATATATACAAGATGGTGTTATATTGGTGTATCAGATGCAGAAAGAACTGTGTCCAGCCAAGAGACAATCAAAAGCAAAATTAAAGTTCATTTAGACATTGCTACCCTGTCCAAAACATGATCTATGATTGCATGATCATTGGACTGTCCAAACTCCAAAGTCTTCCAAGTTAAATCAGCATAAATTAAGCTCATGCAAATAGTAGAACAGGGAACTTGTGAAAAATGCATGGTAGTAGCAATATAAAGTTCACATATTATTAGTACGTAAAACTAAAAGATGCACAGGTTTTGAAATTTACTTATCAGAAAAAAATCTGTTAGGTCATATGCTTCTATTGGAAATCACATTTTAAGCAGGTATGTGCATCAGAAACTGGTTCAGAAGAAGTCTACTGAGGTTATCACATGTCAAATAGTTTAAGTAATAGCATGCAGAAAAATAAAGTGGAAGCTTCTTCTTCAAAAGAGAATAAGGTATGCAGAAAACTCACTACTCTTAGAATCATTCTTCTCGTCACTTGTTACCATTGATACTTGGGGCAATGAAGAATCAGGTCCAACAATCTTGATCTCCTGCTCACCGATGTTCTCAGTCCCTTGTTGCAACTGTGACCCTACTAAATGAAAGAAACACATTTGGTGACGACACGCAAGAATTCGAAGAGAAGTTGTGCATTGAAGAGAAAAAGATAGAGGGGACACTTGAAAATAAAATAGAGTTTTAAATGTAATCCACAAAGCAATAACCACAGCACCATTTTTAAAGCATCTTATACGAGTAAGAGTAGCAAAAAGGCACAAGGACAAAAGAATGGCAAAGGTCAAAATATTCACGAAAGTTATGACCTATTGATAAAACTGGAAGGTAAATATGGTGGAGATGAAAAGTTGAAAACACATTTATCACCATCATCTCAGAAGGATCGCAATGGAACAGAAAAAGCTGCCTTCCACAATCATCATAGGATGAGATAAGGATGGACAGAAAGTTAGAGCTGATTACACAGTATGATCAGTCAGCCCTAATAAAGTAATAATCCTTGTCTCCTAATTGTGTACTGCAGTTATCCAAATTCGTAAACTAAGTTAACCAAATGATCCATGCCTACAACGTCAGCTGAACCTAACTAGCCAAAAAATAGCTTTGAATTTTGTTCAATCAAATTACAGATCCCATGATGAATGGTATCCTACTCATTGCTGATCCTCATGTCGAAAGTTTGAAAACAGAATAGTTGGGAGGCTATTGAGCCAGTGCTTAGCGAAATCAGATCAATCTCATTACTGCATTTTCGTAGTGAAGGGCCTACGATACATGATACTGTATGCATGGGCTGGTGGCAATAGGCTGCCATTTTAGGGGATTTCTGTCTGGGGGGTGGGATTATAGGGAAGTACTGTCAACTAGGTTCAGGAATTTCCTTTATATTTTAAAAGGATTAAATAATCTGATACACCATTAAACTTTATCTGAGCCACGCTGGTACCTAACACATACTGCACTACTAGTACAACACAGCCAGCAAATCCAAGTATGAGAATCATATAGAACATAAAAACGACTTACACAACGATTTTTTGAAAGATAGTGAATATAAAAGATACTGCCAAAAACTACTCTTGGAAAGTTCGTTACTAATATGAAGCTTGATTTCAGCAGCTTGAATTACTCACTGTCTGTGGAATGTTGAAAAGCAACTTCAGCAACAGCCATCTGTTTTTGCTTCTCAGTGTTCCCAGGTTCCCCCTGAAAACTTTTGGCTTCAGTGTCCAAAGTTGATTTGGAGATAAAGGAATGATTTGAAACATCTGACGAAGTATTGTGCTGAGGATTCTTATACGGCATTCCTTGAACCTACCAAAGGTAGAGTAATACATCAAATTAGTATTTACCAAATTCAGCAAATACCTTAAAAAGTATTTCTGAGAGAGCGAGTTATTTATAATATTAGAAACTATAGCATGCCATTCGTGTCTGTTCAATGCAAAATTTATTGTCCTATGTTCCCCTTAAAAAGGTTGTTTTTCTTAAACTTTTACTACAAAAGCCAAGTCGTCCGATAGACTTCACTGTTCCAATATGTACCAGTGACAATTTGTTTTCCATTGCTCCTAGATGTAACCTAACAATCTATTCAACAGGGATAAATGGACCGAATATTTATCAGTTATAAAAATAAATAATGATGGTTACATTAGTTATCATAAAAAGGTGAGGTGATGGTAAGAAAAATCCTAGACCAACCAGCAATTGCCCTTGTGAGCTTTCCTCTTGAGTTAAGGACATCAGTGCAAGATATGCAGCAGCAGATTCCGCCTCCTTAACTGTGTTAAAGTATTGTTGACTTTCAAACGTTTTCCCATCGATGGTCACTGTTGACTTAAACCGAGGTGGATGAGATGGACCGTCCTGGATACGGCTATACAAAGGCAGGGCTTTGCCTCTCTTCTGAAGAAAAATTTGCAATTGAGTCTTATAATTAACCTGGATTCCAGGCAAAGAAATACATGAAGTTGACCCAGCCTACAAAAGGTAAAGCGGTTTATCAGACGAGAATCACCAAGTTTAGCAAGTAGCTGAAAATCACAAAGTACAGTATCCCTTATAACCATTCTATTCACCAAGTTATTTCTCCACAGATTTCAATATAAAGTCACTTCATCAGTACACAAATTTAAATGTATCCGCACAGTGTAAATGAAATCAGTGGTTCAATTCACTTATTTCACTCATTTTATTGAATATTGTATAAAAAAAATTCGAAAAGAAGGATGACCCCCGGCCTCTGCGTCGATTCATGCACACAGCCATGTAAAAATCCAAGGTGAGAGATGAACTTATTTCACTCAGTTCTTGAAATTTAAAGGTGAGAGATGAACATGTACTACTCCCTCCGTTCCAAATTAAGTGACGCACATTTAGTACATTTAATAAGAAAGATAAAAACTGAAGGATGTTAGTGCTCATCTATAGACTAGGTGAGGTGGTGCAAATTAAAACACTCCACATGAATAAAAAAATAGGTGGAACGAACCAGCATTTGCTCTGGTGGTTTTGCTTCTTGGGGTAATGACATCAGAGCAACTCTTGCAGCAGCAGATTCTGCTTCCTTTACTGTGCGATAGTCTTGACGACTTTCAAATGTTTGCCCATCTATGGTCACTGATGACTTGAACATAATTGCATGAAGTGGGCCACTCCGAGTCGTGTGATATAAAGGAAGACACTTGTGTCTCTTCTGAGCATACATTTGCAACTGAGGCTTGTAAGAAAGTTGGGTTTCTGCAATATACAAAACAGTGAGTGCGGCATATATAGAAGAAATGTGTGCGAAAGAGCATCAAGAAGTTTTTAGTGGCAGGAATAAAAATGTTCCCAAGTGCATTTAAGAGACAAAAAAATCAAATCACCTTAAAGGAACGAGGGACATTTATATAACTCTTTAGGTAAAGTAAAGGGCAATCAACATAGTAGAAAGAACAAATTTCCATGAAATTACATGTCGATCGGAAAACAAAGTGCCAACAGATGTGCAACCGTTTTAGTCACCGTTAGCAGACAACTTCTAATCAAGTTCCTGGAAGGAGAAACTACAGTACACTATGGGGTATAGGTGAACACTGACAATATTTATTGGCACTTCTATGTGGTTGAATGGTTTTACAAAATCTTTAAGAGTTAGTGCTGATAGGTGAGCCTGCACATAATCAATGTTCCTGTCAGTTATAATAAAGATCTTCCAGAAACTTATCCACAAAGTAGGCTGTAATGTTCCCACATTAAATCAAACATGGAAATGCTAGTACTAAGTATACGATCCACCACCGACAAGTTTTACTATGTTCATTATAGCATCACCAAACTTCTACCTCGGGAATCAGCTAGCTACAAAAAAGATTCAGGTATCCTTGAGATTTGAATGCAGTATCTCCCCATCAATACTAAATCAAAGAACAATGTGTGCTGGTGAGTCTATCTACTGATATGAATGCTTTGTAGTGCTGCCGTAGTACTCCATGAAACTGAGGATCATTTCGAATTGTTTGTAATGATAATACCAGCGGTAATTTTTTTGCGAGGTAACGGTACCATATTTGATCTGTAATGGTTCAACAGAAAACAAACTACTAATTCCTACTAGAATCTCAACAGCTAGCAAAATGGGCTTAAACATTTATACAGTTGATACTTGATACCACTTTGTTCAGTCCCCAAATGGAAGGAAAAGCAAATGCAGGTAATGTGGATATGAACTAGGAGTAGATGTATCATGTAACCACAATGACTCTAACTGCAGTCCTAAATCCTGAACGAACATCCGAAAACCACGAATCATGCGACTGTGCGCTGCCCGGGAACAGAACACAAAGGTTTAATTTTTTTTCTTCTCCATGCAGGTTGGGATTCCCAGAGGAGATACTCAATCCCAACAAGAACTGGAAGCGATTCACAAAGTCATCCATACTCGTCGGGCGACTCACCGGGCTGCGGCGGGGGAGGAGGGGGCGCGAGGGCGGAGAGGTGCTGGAAGGCGACCATGGCGGCGAGGTCCTGGGCCTTCTTGGCCGTGCCCTCCCCCGCGTCCTCGTCGGGCGAGTGGAACTCGGCGCCGTTGACGGCGACGGTGGCGTGGAACCTCGGCGTGTGGGGCGGCCCCTCGTGTCGGACGGTGTACGTCGGCGGCTCCCACCGCCGCTGCTGGCACAGCTGATGCAGCCGCGACTTGAACATCCTGGCGGCGCCGATTCTCGATCTTGCCGGGGAATTCTTGTTCGGGGCTCTCTCTTTGCTGATTGAATTATTTCGACTCCACGGCTTCCGTGCCTCTGTCGCTCCTCTTGGACTGATATCTGCCGGAACTGGTGCCGCTTTGCGCTTTTACTTCAGTCTTCACGCTTTTACTGCTGTCCTCGGTTCAGTACTCGTGCCTCACGGTTTCAGACTTTCAGTGTGGTGCGTGGGTTGGTTTGGAATGATTTCACTGTAAAAGTAGTACTTGTGCCTCACAGGTTCACAATGTGTGTAGTTCTCACGAATAATGCGAGTGTTTTTAAGACGAATCTTTTATCTAGAAACTTGAAAAACCAATATCCCAGTTACGGAGTATGTTAGTTGGATTCGTAATGAAAAGCACTTTCTCACAATATTAAAATTCTACTCCCGGTGTTCCAAATTCTAAGTCTCGTTACATTTTCTTGATTCGTGAATTATCTAGACGTATTTTAGTGCGTGGTTCATTCATTTCAGTCCATATACATACGAATCAAGACAAAGCTAAAAAGAGCTATATTTAGTAACGGAGGTATTATCAAATAATATACTTGAATTGTTTCTATGTCAAAGGTAAATCATGAAAAACGAGAACCGTGGGAAGTACAAAAGAGAAATATTAAAACTCGGCTTGTGCATAAGACCACGATAATTTGGTAAAGAGGCGAGATATAGAATAGAAGCGGCATATTGTTTCTTTTCTTTTTTTACATGAAGTGACAAATTGTTAAAAATTGAGAGAAACAACCACCTATCTTTCAACCTAAATCTAACTTTGTAAGTAACGTTTTTTCAGTTTTACCTGTGCTGGTATTTCTTTCTGTCTGGGTAGCAATGCTTATGCAATGACTTTATCAATCTTCAAGTTTCACTTGTTTGTAGAATTTCTAAAACTCATGAATAGAAAAAAAAACTGATTAATGGTTTCTTTGATCCAAAAGAGTTCTTTATGATTTTCCAGGAGAATTTTATTCCATAGATATTTTACTTGTGTAAATTGTGTTGGTTCACATGTTGAAAACTAAAGGGCAAAAGGTGCCACGGGCACGAACACTAAGGATCCATTTGGTGTTCTGTTTTTTTAACCACAATATGTTTTTTGACCAAAACTACAATATTTCAAAAACAAAGTATTTGCGGGTCTGGCCGATGAATAACTCAATTGCTTGGTTTATGTAAAAGAGGTATGGACCAAATTTTCCAAAACCACGATAAATGCAGTTTTGGAGGAATACTTTAGTTTTGAAGCCACATTATTTATTGCATCCAAACACCTCAAAGTATTTACTTCGGTTTTACATAGAGCCCATGGTATTCTCAGAATACTTCAAAAATATTTTGATGCCAAATGAACCCTCGCAAAGATCTACTTATTTTTTGAAAATCTTTCGCAATTTTGTTGATCAAGACTTCGTGTTTACAAGTCTTCTTTATGTCCTTTTGTTTACAAGCCTCGCTTGATGTAGCACACCATCAAGTCATCAAGAAGAGATCGTTGCCATATTTTTGCATAAACTCGGTCTTGACTTTTTTGTTGCCCAGAAGTCATCGATTAAAGCAATGCTAGTTCAATGAGACGATAAACCGAAAGAAACATGATATGTCTTTCACATATCAAGACAATATCTAAGGTCATTCTCTGCGTATAAAAATAACTCAACATTATTTTGTACTCCCTCCGTCCTTGAAAGAGTTATTTCCAACTTTCTTGGAAAGTCAAACATTCATATGTTTGGCCGTGTTTGTACAAAAAAAAAACATTTTATGTCCCCAAATTAGTAGCATAGATTTGTAATCAAATATACTTTCATCATATACTTATTTGGTTTCACAAACATTTATATATTTTTGTATAAACTTGGTCAAAACTTAAAATATTTGACTCTCAAACAAAGTTGGAAGTTCTTTCAAGCACGTAGGGAGTGTGTGCTTATGCTAATAATTGAAAAAATCTCCATGGTACATTTTAAGACGAGCAAAGGTTATTTACATTAAACCTAAAATGTGTCTCTTGAGTCGAGACAAGATAATTTCCGAAACAACTCTATAGATAGCTTATTTAAGCGATGGTAAAAATCGGGGTATAGAGTCTATAGCAATATAAAAGGTATTCACACGGTAAAAATAATCAACAATAACCTGATGTCTTCCCCTTTCCTTGATTTTTTATGTATTTTGTTACCATTTCAACCATATTTAGGATTGTGATCTCAATATTTGCCAAATTGACATATTTTGAGAGGGTTTATGAACCATCATTTTTCTAATTAAATAAACATGTCCTCACATCTAAGCAAATATATTGGCTGAACTAATAAAACTAGAATTTTAGATAATAAAATATACAAAGCAAAAGTGAAAACATAAAACGTAATCTATCACATAGCTAGAATTGGTTTTGGCCAAACTACACTCAAGTCCTCCTTAAATAGCACAACTACGACATTGTTTAAAGCTGACTTTTGTTGGATTGAGAATTAGTTATTGGAAAGAGAAAGAAGTTGTTTTCCAACTAGACTAGATCTAGTCCTTGTTCTCGGTTTAGAATCAGTTTTCTACTGTTTTAACTAAAATAAGTACAACTTTCTCATACATACGTTTTTGTTTTACATACACCCAATCAAATTGTATAGACAAAACACGTGCATGTTAACTAAAATCAAGAGAGGGTGACCGCCCAACCTTGACCTAAGTGGAGCTCCGCCCTGAATATAAAACATTCTTAAATTCTTGGTACCGTTTTTATCGCTCCATAGTAACGCACGACATAATTAGCTAGGTTTCTACGTGGAGTAAGGATAAGTATCGACACATCCTTGAGCAACATAATTTGAGGCAAACCTTAGTTATCTAGGTTTATATGATTGTCTTAAAAATGATTTGTATAGTGTTTTTTTGAGAAATATAGTCTATTTTTTTTTTTGAGATTCCGAAATATAGTCTATTTTTTTTTTTGAGGATACGAAATATAGTCTAGCTGTCTGGTTCCGAATACGGAGTAGCATTGGAGCAGAGAGGACTTGTGCCGGAGTACGTGCAGACGGTGGTCTGCACTGGTGACAGCTGGAAGATGGTGCACCTTGTGGTGGGTTCGTGGTTGGAGGCTGACGGTTCTGGTTCCCTACTCCGACGTCGTCGTGCGGGGGTGCCAGTGCTGAAGTTCGATTGCGTGTCCGGGGTCGTGCTGCCCCGGTCTGATTCTTTCAACGGCAATGGTTTGTCCTATGGTAAACTACTTTGGAGGTCCGAAAAGCTGATGATCAGCGATGGAGCCGCGTCGAGCTCGGGTGAAGAGGTGATATGTCTATTTTTTCTTTGGTGGCTGCTACGGTGGTGCCGAAGAAGATGGATAGGCGTTGGTTTGTCACATAGGTTATCCTATCTTTCCAGATCTATAAGATCGGTGTATACATACTTTGTATCTCGTCTTTTACTTATCAATGAGAATCGTATTACCATGAAAAAAAAAGAATACGGAGTAGCATTTTCTAGGGAGTACTGCTCATCCAGTCTTCCTAGCCCATGGGCCATGGCTGCCATGAGCTGTGAATGGACATGGCATTTCTTTTTGCTGGGCCTAAATGCCATCCAATCCGCTAGACCATCCAACTTCCAGTTCCCACCACTACGGAGCAACACGTGTACCCACACAGGGCCCAAGCAAGGAATCCCGCGGCCCACACTACATCCCCACCGCCTCTTCTCGTCTTCGATCCGTCCCGAGTTACTCCTACAACAGAAAGCACCTCGATTCCCGGCGCACAAGCCGGCGAGCCGTCCAACCTCCGACTCCGAGAGAGAGGAACCCCTCACCGCTCACCGGAGCACCACCGATCCGATCCGCGGACATGGCCGAGGAGGCGAAGCACCTGGAGACGGGCCGGGCCGACCGCTCCGTCTGGCTCATGAAGTGCCCCACCATCGTCTCACAGGCCTGGCAGGAGGCCGCCGCCACCGCTGCCGCGTCCGCCGCCGGAGGCACCAGTCCTAACCCTAACCCCGTCGTCGCCAAGGTCATCCTCTCCTTCGACCCGCTCAGCACGGACGAGGACCCCAAGCAGGCAAGCTTTTGCTTTCCCCCTTCGCTCCTGTTGCGTGGCTTGGCTCGATCGCGAAACGTCGCCGCTCTCTGGAATAACGTGGATTTAAACCGTAGGGAAACCTTGGTTTGGAACATTGCTCAAATTATAAACTGTTGATTTTTTTTGTCCGTCAATAACACCTGAAATTTTCTGTCCAGACGCATTGCTAGAATGGTGAACTATGTTTTGCCTTCGGTCGCATTACTGTTTGCTTTAATTGTTGTTAGTACTTCTTCCAAATATTTATGGTATGTGTTTATTCCTCTTGTTTTACCACAGAATCACCTGAAAGAATTTGATGAAAACATAACCGTGTACTTCGGATCCTTGCTGTATTAACATATTGGCGTTAATTCAGAATTTTTTCAGCTGTCATTCTTTGATGAATTACCGGCATAACTTAGTTGTACTTTCTTGGAGAAAAATTTGTGCGGTCTGGGGCATTAAACTGCATTTTGGAATGGTAACAAATCGTGTAAACGTTTAGGACAATTATGTTCTACCGCGGGGCATAAAAGCTGATGTTATGCTTGGTGGTAAGAAACGCTTGGACCTCAACAGTAGTGCCTTGGATATGTCTTCTCCATGTTTTCACGGAGCTTTGCTGTCAGTTTCTGTATGCCTGTTGACGAGATGTGTATAAGAGAGTCCATTTGAGATTTTCATTTTATGGTACCTATGTTTCTTACATGGTGTTAGTGAATAAACAGTTCAAGATGGAGATGGCTCAAACTGACAATGGCAATAAACCTAAGAACTACTCTTTGAACATGTTCAAGGATTTTGTGCCAATGTGTGTTTTCTCCGAGTCTGACCAAGGTAATAATTATGCTGTGTTTTACATTTCTTATGATGTTCGCATGTGTTACTTTTCTTTTTCTTATATAACACGTTGAAACCAGTTGTTTATGTAATCGAGCAACCAAAAAAAATGATTTATCAATACGCCTATATGTACTGCATTTCTAATTGGTTCAAAAACTAGTACCTGAGCTAACCAACTTCACCAAACTGCTTTCAGACTTTATTCATGGGACTATGGGAGAGCTTTCACTTGGAATTGGCTGAAACCAATTTGTAGTTTAAATCTGTAATTCCATCCCCACTCTAGACATGAAGTAAATTCATTTAGTTGAGTATGGAGCCTTGAGTCGTCATGCCCCAGTTGTTGGTGGTTAATGGCATAGATCAGTCTTTTTTTTGCAAATTTTATTGGCATAGTTTAGAGGATATTGTTTATTTATTGATTTGATTGTGCTGTCGCCCTGTTCACCAATCCAGTGCTCTTGGGCGGTTGATGCTAGTTCTTCTCGATGTGTTTAACTATTTCCTTCTACTGTCGAAGTAGTATAAGATTATGTTTTGTTTTAACTTATTCTTTAAGCACGCTATTGATGTTTCAGTTCTGTAATTAATTCACGAAGTTTATGCTTTGCTGTGGGCTCTCTACGCTTTACATTTCTCAAGAAACTTCATACTTAGTCCTCTCAGTGTGCCTACTGATTCATGTTATGTGTACCCAATCAAATATGTGTTTCCATAAAGCTAGCACACTCAAGCTTCAGTTAGTACATGATCATGCTATAGATCAGATATCCTACTTGTTAGTTGACGAATATGTTTGGCATTTGCTTTATCAGGCGTGTTGGCTGTTTCCCTGGAACAAGGTTAAGTACAATGATCAAGATTTGGCTGAACTGCTTTTACTTCGCTATCCAAATTTCCTGTACAGTTTCGTAGTTGTGTCTTGTCACATCTTAGTGTAATCATATACAATTTTCTGCATTTAGAAGTTCTTGTGGTAGATTGTCCTCTGCCGCATGTTATATGCATCCTGCTAAACCGACACCGTGAGAAGAGAACTGCGCAATTTTGTAAATTGACCATTTTAACAGAACTATCAATACAAGCTGTTTATTTGGAACAATACTGTAATTATTTTCTTGATCACAAAATTATAGCCTCCTATTTATTGCAGGGAAGCATGCATGTGAAGGAAAAGTCGGGCACAAATTTGACATGGAACCGCACAAAGAAAATCTTTCAGACTATGCAAAATTATGTCGTGAGAGGACTCAAAAGTCTATGATTAAAACACGAAAAGTGCATGTCAGATTCTTAATTTGACCCCCTTTTTTTTCTCTGTTCCTTCCTCCCAGTGTTATTATGTAAATTCGCCTTTCTCCTCATTTCTTAGGTACTTGACAAGGAGCATGTGGGGGTGCGTTCAATGCTTAACCTTGTTGGTGTTGCTCATTCTGCTCCAAAGGTAGCAGTCCTTCTCAAGATAGCTATGACAATTCTCAAGATTGCTAGGGGTCTTGATAGTAGTAATTAATGGTGACACTGTCTTGTGAAGTCAGGATTTACATCTTATACCTGACATGCTATGTTCTCAACAATTACCTTCTATGACAAAAGCATTCCCAAAAAACTGATTGTAGTGTGTCATTACTTGCAATTTCCGTGCTTATCAGGATAAGAAGAAGGCAACACCAACAAAACCTTTTGAAGCGAAAAGAACACGAAGGGATCGCAAGGATTTGGAAAATATCCTGTTCAAGTTGTTTGAGAGGCAGCCGAATTGGTCACTAAAGCATCTAATGCAGGAAACAGACCAACCAGAGGTATTTTGTGTGGGGACTCCTAGAAGCAGTTACACTGATAAAATTTGATACACGACTACAGTAATTGCATTTACTTAATATACATCCATTTCTTCACTCACCACCTGCCCGCACTTGATTCATGCAGCAATTCCTGAAGGAGATAATGAACGATCTTTGCGTCTACAACAAGAGAGGACCAAACCAAGGGACGCATGAGCTCAAGCCTGAGTACAAGAAGTCTGTTGAGGAGGACACTAATGCAACTTGAAGTCTATATCATCTCTTACGCTATGCTATACCGGAGCTAGAAATAGAATAGAAACTATTATTGCTTGATGGGTTGAATATAGGTTATTTCTCATCGACAGTGACGATTCCGACCTGCTAGCTGCTGCGCACAATAAATCGCGTAGGCTTCTTCTGATTGTTCTTGACAAAAGTATTCACTCTATTCCAAATTAGATGACTTCCATTTGTCCACATGCGGATGTATCTAGACATGTTACAAGTATAGGTACATCCACATATGTACGAATAGAAAGTCATCTAATTTAGAACGGAGGGAGTAGTTTCTATGCATAAGCCTCGGTACATCCTGGTATTATGTTAGCGAATACCGATTGCCGCATCAAAGATCTTGAGTTTCAGCATCCTTCTGTTACGGAGAAACAAGTTGTCCAAATTTTGTCCGGAAGAAATAAATTGTGCAAATTTGTGTGTATCAATTCAAGTCTGCCTTCTGGGCAGATTTTCATCTTCTTTTTTACATGCAAATACGATGGATCTCATGGTCAATGAAATGCAATGTCCGCAGTCTTTTCTTTCTTTGCAAATTTCTTGCAGGTGTGAATTCCATGAACGTGCTTGAGGACTTTTTTTTTGACATGCGTGCTGGAGGAATGGAGTTGTAGTAGTACAAGAACTTGAGAACCAACATGTGGTTGGATGGTTGTATATCCCAGCCCACCAGAGTTTAAGTCTCAGATTTGACACTGGTGTTTTTTTTTATAATGAGAATATATTAATATTAAGAAGATACCAATTAGTGGCCTCTGCACCAACAAAATGTCAAGCATGGCTATACACAAAGGATGCACGCAACAAAAAAGACAAATAAAGAAGAAAGGAAAAAATGACTCAGCCACGATGATCGACGACTCGCAACAGTGCCCAAACCACCACCAAAGACCACTCATACTACATAACTAGTTCTCCAAAAGGATGCCTCCAGAAAGGGAACAGTGCACAAACATCGTCGTTCCAAAAAGATCATGAGTTGTCTCCCCGGAGAGAGTCTGAGTTCTTCAAACAATGCCATCAACAAGGAAGTGGCAAAACTCCACCGTTACCACGTACAACCAATAAAGTTTTCGCCCTAAGCATCGAGACTCGGTACTCAAAAAGCACCATCAAAGATGAAAATACGCAGTGTTGCCACCCCCACTTGCCAAGTCGTTGCCACCTTGTTATTTTTCGTTCCGTGTCAGTACCATGGTAATCGTAGCAACGCCGTTTCCGATGGTACCGACTTACGGTGGGGCTTAGAGTATCAAACCCATTTGATCCAGGAACGCCGATGAGATTGTTCGTGAAGACGAGAACTTGCCTGTGGCAAGATGGTTAGGAGGGTGGTTGTACCCCCAGCCCACCAGAGTTCAAACCCCAGGTTTGACGCTGGTGTTTCTCATTTAAGGCGGAATATTATTCAGTGGGAGGCGATGTTCCCGTCGACAGCGAGGTGCCCGTGTTGACTTCGTCAATCTCAAGACTCGATCCGCCGACTCGGTTTCTCGGAGGTGCTCATAGGGGTAGGATGTACGTGCATGCATTCATAGGGGTGAATGTGTGCGCGTGTTTATGAGCGTCTGCGTTGTACTGTGTTTCGCAAAAAAAAATTGTTCGTGAAGACCAACGGTTGAGAAGTCTGGAACCTTGGCCGGCCAACGACCCTCGGCACCCCATTCTGCGCCTGCTCATCATGAAGGCGGCGGCGCATCTTGGCCAGAACAGCAGGCCGACGGCCGGTGGCAGCCAGTCGGTGCATGAGCCGCCATCACCTAGATCGGACCGACCAGATTGGCCGGTGGGCTGGATCCACGGATGGCGACCGGCGGCTGCGTGCACGTACACACCATGGAGGAGCCGCACACCCAAATCGGCCTTGCCAGAAGTAGAGTTTCTCTAACGGGGGATGATCTCTTTAGAACTGATCTTCACCATAACCATCTCGATGAGAATGATGGCGATTGGTGAACGACGCTGGCCGGCCGAGCATGGTGCATCACATCGCGCCCAATATGGGGCGACGGTGCATCTACAACACCACACACAACACACCACGCCGGATCCAATCTTGTTAGGACAATGGATCGACGACACATCTAGGGTTTGAGATAGAGATGAGCGTTGTGGGTCCAGGCGTCCAGGGGGAGGCCAACTATTATTTCATGGGAGGCGGCATTCCCGTCGATAACGAGACGGTTGTGGTGAGTTCGTCAATTTCAAAACCCGACCCGCTCATAGGGACAGGATTTGCATGTGTGCGTTCATAGGAGGGATGTGTGTGCTTGTGAGCGGCTGCGTCTATATGTTTCGTAAAAATATATTAAAAAGTAGTACAGGGGGATGTCTAGTCTTCGCACGTGCGAAGGCTCGCACGGATATTCCCCAGAATATTCCGCTGCCGGAGATCTCTACGGAGAGGAAGATGGAGGCGGTGATCCCTTCGATTTCCCACCCCCACGCACCCCGCGTTAAGATTCGTCCTCGCCGTCACCGCCTCCGCCGGATAGGAAGATGGCGGTCGGGCTGCTTCGATTTCCCCCCACCATGCACCCTCCGCGATAAGGTTCGTCCTCGCCTCCGCCGCGACCAGCCGTGGCTCCGGCTCGGCCTGGCCGTCGCCGCCGTCTTGCCGGAGAGGAAGATGGCGGCCGGGCTGCTTCGATTTCCCCCACCACGCACCCCGTGATAAGGTTCGTCCTCGCCTCCGCCGTGGCTCCGGCGGCTCCGGCTCGGTTGCCCACCGCGATGGCGACGGAGAATGTGGGTGGGACCCGCCACGGGAGTGTGCGAGGGCTCGCACGCGCGTTAATAAGCAATTCTGAAGAACTTGCCATTTCATTTCAGCAGAAAACTGGCGACGACCTTTCCTTCGCGAGCCGGCCTTAGTCGCCACGCTCCACCTGGCCGGGATGAGAAATCCAAGAGCGGCCGGCGCCGTCAGAGAGTTGGCGGAGCTGGTCCTGCCGTGGCTGCCGCCGCCGGACCTTGCGGCCGCTGCTTCCGCCAGCCGCGCCATGCGCGCAGCCGCGTCTGCAGTCACCGCCCGCCGCGCCGCCGACTTTTCCCGCGGCCTGGAGGCCGTCCCCGTTCCCTTCGACAACCCCATCGACTCCAAGCCCTACGCGTACTTCCTCTACACCCCCTTCTCCCTCATCCACCCCGCAGCCTCCGCCGACGCCGATGCCCAGCCCTGGGGCTGCGCACGGGCCCGGCCGCCGTGCCCCACCTGGCCCCGCCCCGACCTAGGCCTCCCCTCCGCCGGGTGCGCCTGCGCCGAGGGGCAGTGCGGCGGCGCGGGGTGCGCGTGCGCTGACGCGGAGGCCGAGGGGCCGGGGATGGGGACCCTCCGGGAGTGCGGCGACGGGTGCGCGTGCGGGCCCTCGTGCGGGAACCGCCGGACGCAGCGCGGCGTCACCGTGCAGCTGCGTGTCGTGCGCCAGCTGAAGAAAGGGTGGGGGCTGCACGCTGCCCAAGCTCTCCGCCGCGCGCAGTTCGTCTGCGAGTACGCCGGTACAGTAGTGCAATACACCCTTCTCTAGTTCCGATGAGGTTGCTGAATCCTTGTCAAATTTGTGGATGGATGAATGCTTGATTGATGATCTATGAACTTACACTAAGAGTAAACGAAGTTAGGATTTCGGTTACATTTTTCTTTAATCAAACGATGGTGCTTCGATGCACATAAGTTCACCTTCAGATGTGGCCAGTGGTGTCAAGTGTAAAGTGTCAACATGGCCTATTACTGGTGTATTTAGTTGTGAGTTGTGACTGTCGTGTCAGTGTCGGTTTACATCAGATTGCTTCAACGGCTTCTCAGTGAAAATCAGCGTGACTTGATAATTAGTTGCTACTGTACCGTGGTTCATGTCAAAAGCATTTTCAGTTAGGTAGGATAGATGACCCCTTGAAAAATAACTAAGAATCATGCATTTCGAGTGTAAGATGTGGTTCAGGATAGGTATCAGTAATTCAGTATGCAGTAATAATGTACTGACAATGATAATATTTGAAGAAGTTTATACTATCAAAGCCCACTTTAATCGGTACATGATCGTAGAGTATAGAGTGCGCACCAGCAATGCAAAAGCCTACTTTGTTGGTTCTTAGAATTTCTTTTGTGCTGCACTAGAAAATTGTTGTGGAAAAACTGTACTTGAGATGCCAATGCTGGGGTCACTGAAAATGCATGTGAGCCCTCATCATCTTTACCTTGCACCATGCAAGTTTGGGATACTTCCCAAATAGCGGTTGTTTTGGGCCTAGTCGTCGGTTCGTTAGGCTGCATTAATTTTTAAATCCCTTTTAGATGGTGAACGGCTGCACACAAGTTATTTTTGGCTCCGTGGCCAGGTGTGCTGAAGTTTCGTGGTTATGGCAGTAGTATGGTGACTATATCATTTCATGTTATGAATGGCAGGCTGAGCTTACCATTTTCTAGTTATTAATTGGAAAGATGAATGTAAGGGCTGTAGAAATTAGAGTTAGGCTGACTGGAAATTTCCTATGTCATCTTCAGGTAGCTTTTTTTTTTGGATCTGCTTTAGTTTACATTGGATCACTATTTATGGGTTACCTCCATGCTGACATTGATATTCAGGTGGAGTATTATTTATCAGAACTCTGACTATGCTATCTATGTTTGGACTATAGGTGAGTTCTTGACAACAGAAGAAACACGGAGGAGGCAAAGGCTGTACGACGAGCTTGCCTCTGCCGGCAAGCTCTCCCCTGCGCTCCTTGTTATACGAGAGCATCTTCCTTCTGGGAGATCATGCATGCGGGTTAACATCGATGCAACGAAAGTGGGAAACGTGGCCCGTTTTATCAACCATTCATGCGATGGAGGCAACTTACAACCTGTCTTAGTAAGGAGCTCCGGTTCGTTGATCCCAAGGCTCTGCTTTTTCGCTGCCAGAGATATAGCGGAAGGGGAAGAGCTCGCATTTAGCTATGGGGATGCTATGCTTAGGCCTAACAAGGGCTTGCCGTGCTTTTGTGGAAGCCCGTGTTGTCCTGGTGTACTTCCTGCGGAAGAAACCTGAGTTCATGCCATCGGCTGTAATTTCTTCTATAGCGCATTTGATCGTGTACTCTCTTTTCAAGAATGTTGGCTTTAGGAGTAGTTATTCCTTACATCGGATCTGTTGTAATTCCTCCCCCAACAAATTGATGACGTAATCACTTGATCCAACAATGTGTTCATGTAATCTGTTCTTACCAAGAAATTGCCTTCACGAGAAATAAATTTGCACAAGAAGTTGACACGCCATAAGAATGAAGCCTGTTTCGTACTAACCTGCATTGCCTGATAAAGATGTTCACGGTGTAGTTTGTTGGCAGCTGGGCACGCATTCCCTGTTCTGTCGTGTGAGACTCCACATGAACGCTGAACGCATCACTTGACTCACGCAGCTCTGCTTCGTACCTGAGTGTCCATTTGGTAGTTCGCACGGCACCATTTGCAATCGCACGCACGATACGGCTTCAGAGATCATGAGAAAATCCAAAGAACTTCAACTGATCTGAAGAGAAAACCCGATGGTCTGAAGCTCCACTTCCACTTGGCAACAAGCAAACAACTCCCGAGCTAACACCGTTCTCTTCCGTGCCCGTGAGACCCGCGGCCGCAGCAGCACCCCCGCGCAGCACGGCCCTCATAAATCTTGCGTGGACACCAGTGAAACTCAAGCTGCTGCGACCCCGGTGACCAGTGGACACTTTTAAAACTCCTCGCTCGCCTCACGCCACGCGCGCGGCCGTGGCGCACGCACGCACTCGTACGTGCGCCGGTGCGTGCATGCCAAGCGCGATGCAGGAGCCAGAGCCGCCCAGGAAGCGCGGCGCCGTGGCGTTGGCGGCGCGGCAAGGGACGGCGGCGGCGAGGGAGCAGCAGCAACGGCAGGAGGACGAGACGTCGTCGGCGGGACCGGGCGCGCCGTGCGGTGCGTGCAAGTTCCTGCGGCGGCGGTGCGTGCCGGGGTGCGTGTTCGCGCCGCATTTCAGGGGCGGCGGGAGGGAGCGCGGCGCGGCGCAGTTCGCGGCGGTGCACCGGGTGTTCGGGGCCAGCAACGTAGCGAAGCTGTTGTCGCGGGTGCCCGTGCCGCTGCGGCGGGACACGGCGCGCACGGTCTGCTACGAGGCGCAGGCGCGCGTCGCCGACCCCGTCTACGGCTGCGTCGGCACCATCCTCGCCCTCCAGCACCAGGTAGCGCTCCTCCAGGGCCAGCTCTCCCTCCTCCAGTCCCAGCTCTTCAACTGCAGGCTGGCCTTCGCTGCCACGCACCCGGACGGCACCGAACACTTGGCGGCGTACTCTGCCGCGTCAGCGCCGAGCCAGATGGTGAACTACGACGACCTTCCGCAGGCCGTGGACTTCGTGGAGCCGCAGATGAGGGGCCTAGAGTCTCTCCAGCTTTCGCAGCCGCCGCACCGGGAGGAAGACGAGAGCCATGGCATGAGTCCTTTCTCGGATAATGTAGGTCGATAGCGGCAACCGTAAAACCCGTCCTCCGTCCTCCGTGTAGTTGTGCCTGCTAGTAGCTGCTGTAATCTATGCATTTGAAAATTGGGGAATTTATACATGGAGTGCATCCGATTGAACTTGTTTTTGCAAGATGTATTTGTATCCTTAAATGATTTAAAAACACATCTCGATATATATGTTGCACGGGACGTGAGCCTCAACATCAGTGTTTTTGCAATTGAATCTTTTCAGCCACACTATAATTACACCCTGGTTGACTGAATATTTCTCTATTGCAACAACTGAAACTTCCTATTCATTTTTTTTTTGAACGGGGACATCCTACTATATATAAAAGTTCATCAGAACCACCCTCCATTTGGGCCTCCACGTCACTTTGAAAACGGCAGCCGCCCGATCAGCGTGACCGACGATCTGGATCTCTTCGTGCTACAGTATTACTGTAGCAAGGTAATTTCTACAAATCGGCGTACGACACGTCAGCTCCAGCGCGCCGTTTTGCAAAAAACGCCCGCAAAGGACCTTTTCGTGATTTTTGGAAAACAGCTGGACCTCCATGTAAAATTGCCATCGCCACACGGTTCCTTCTCTTTTTCTTTCCCCGCGCGGCCGCGCTCGGCGGCGGCGCCGACGCCTTGCGCCGCCGCGTCTCCCCTCCCCGCTCAAATCGGAGCCCGCCACGGCCTCCGCCGTCACCTCCTCCATTTCCTCGCCGCGTGTCGTCGGCCGGGAGGACGTCCACTCGCCGGAATCGCCGCGTGCCGCTCCGCCGTCCTCCGCCGCATCCGGACGCCGCCGGCGACGCTCCGGTAGCCCAAAATAGGCGGCGCCGCCACTCCAGCGTAACACGGCTCCGGGCGCGTCGAGCGCCCCCACTCGCGCGTCCGGAAGCGCGGCGGCGCGCCGCCGGCGAGCCCGACGCCGCCGCGGGAGCTTCCGGATTTTTCCTTTTTTTTAATAATTTTTTTAATAAACTAGCATGCGGGACCCAGTGCCAGTTTTGGAATAAATTGAAAAATTAATAGCTTTTAAATTACACTTCAGCAAAAAACAACTCATATACCAACAAAAAACATAAAAATAAAAACTTTATAGCTAACACATTTGAAATAAATGTTTAAACAAAACAACACACTTAATCATTTAAAATTGCTAAAAAATTAGAATTTTTCTACAGAAAACTAAAATAATTGAAATAAATGTTAAACAAAAAAAACAACAAAGTTGAACATTCAAAAAAATTAGAAAAATCTTTTTATTTTTTTTCTTTTCTTTTCATATTCCCTTTTGTTATGTACAAAAAAAACATTGGAATGATTATCAAAAAAAAAATACAGGACATTTTAATTTGCAAAACAATTGCAATAATATTTATTGTACCTATATTTAATTTCACAATATTTTCCTATTACAAAACTAATACATTTGAACTAAATGTTAAAACAAAATCAACACATTTTAGCATTTAAAATTGTTAGAAAATAAATGTAAAAAAACAAAAAAATTGAGCATCCAAGATTGTTAGAAAAATCTTTTTATTTCTTTTCTTTTCATCTTCCCTTCTGTTATGTAAAAAAAATGGAATGATGATCAAGAAAAAAAATACAAGCATTTTAATTTGCAAAACAATTGCAATAATATTTATTGTAGCTATATTTAATTTCACAATATTTTCTTATTAAAGAACTAATACATTTGAAAGCACAATTGAAATAAATGTTTAAAAAAACACCAAAGTTGAGCATTCAAAATTGTTAGAAAAATGTTTTGTATTTTTTTCTTTTCTTTTCATATTCCCTTTTGTTATGTAAAACAAAAAAAACATTGGAATGATGATCAAAAAAAATACAGGACATTTTAATTTGCAAAACAATTGCAATAATATTTATTGTACCTATATTTAGTTTTCACAATATTTTCCTATTACAGAACTAATACATTTGAACTAAATGTTAAAACAAAAACAACACATTTTAGCATTTAAAATTGTTAGAAAATTAATGTAAAAAAAAAAACAAATTTGAGCATCCAAAATTGTTAGAAAAATCTTTGTATTTCTTTTCTTTTCTTTTCTTTTCTTTTCATCTTCCCTTCTGTTATGTAAAAAAAAAGGAATGATGATCAAGAAAAATAAATGCAAGACATTTTAATTTGCAAAAAAATTGCAACAATATTTATTGTAGCTATATTTAATTTCACAATATTTTCCTACTAAAGAGCTAATACATTTGAAATAACTGTTAAAACAAAAGCAACAAATTTTAGCATTTAAAATTGTTAGAAAATTATATTTTTTTTACAAAAAAAATAACACATTCAAAATAAATGTTCTTACAAAACAAAAACAAATTTAATCATTCAATTTTTTTTCCTCGAAAATTAAAAACACACTAAAATATATCTGAGAAATTACATTCACCCTAATTAGGAAGCTAAAACAAATTTTATGTTATACTCCAAATATTCCAAAACTTCCCAAATTTCCAAATATCTAAAAATACTCGATATTACAAATTGTTTCTTCCACAATAAATATATATTATAATTCTCACAAAAAAATACATACAGCACATTTGAAAAATTAAATTCGCTAAGAAAGGAAAAAAAATGAAATCCTCTAAAATATATATATCTCAAATATTATCTCACATAATCCATTCTCCCGAATTATAAAGTTTCACCACTCTAATTCGAAAAATATTTGTACAAATTCCAAATGAATTTTCTCTAACTACAAATTAACTTTAACGGATAACCATATACTATACATCATCCAATTATGAAATTCAAACAAATATGTCAATAAAATACAAATATTTAAAACCATTCCATCTTACTAAACATTTAACGTAACTCTAAAATGTGTGAACAGACTATAAAAAAAAACTAACTACTTAAAAAAAATTCACACAAAAAAACAAACCACATTTGAAATTGAATTACAATAATTTCAGAATCCGACCATTTTTAAAGCGGTAGCATTTTTCAATTCCAATTATTTCCAAGCTTAAACAACTTTAAAACATCGTCATTTTCAAATTCAAATTTACAAGCTCGGGCGCGCGGCATTGCCGCGCTAACTATCCATAGTGCCTCGAAAAGCCCGGATGCTTTCATTGAATCAGGGCAGTTACACACCATCTTACAAACTGGACCCTAAAATAAACTAGCAATACGGATCGGTCCTGGAAATAAGCACAAAGGATCCTAAAAATCTGAAGCAAAAAAGCGATCAGGTCCTTGGTCGCTGCCGTAGCACAGACTCGAACGCTGGCCATCTTCCTCGCCACCGGGGAACCTGCCCACTTGGTGAGAGGGAGATGATGAATGCCGCCGTGAATCTGAAGGAGGGCCTCCTACTGCGGAGGTTGAAGAGGTCACGTCGAGCAAGCGGCGGCAGGAGAAGCCGCCCGCCGACACGCTGAGTCGATGGCCAAACATGGGACACCGAGTTTCTGCTCCCAATTGCAGCATCCACACCAACCATTCCCAGAGCACCAAATCTAGCCAGGCGTATTCTCGCCCGCCACCACGGCAGCCAGCCCGAGGACTTCTTGCCAGAGGAGGAGCTCGAATAACGTCGAGCTTATTTAACAGAGACCCCGCTGCCATCGCCAGAGAATTTTTTGCCGCAAACCGCCAGGCGCCGCTCGGATGCGACAGCGAGTGCTCCAGACCGGTATAAAGCCATAATTCATAAGGGCGTGTTTGGTTACCTGCAACCTTTTTCGGCCTTTGCATCTGTGGCTCCCGGGAACCTGGCCCTGGAAAACAAGGCCTCCGCCACGTTGTAAAGCCCGTTTTCTTGCCCACAAAGTTGTAGCCATGCACGTTTCCCTCGGACCAAATTAATGATGCCCTGTCGTTTGGTTGCATGGCTGCGTATCAGAGAACCAATTATCTGGTGTTTGGTTGCTTAACGACGTGGTAACCTTAACATGATGTCGCTAAGGGGATAGATTTTAGGAGCTTAATAATGTTTCAGCCCTAGCTAATAACAAATAGTAGTTTATCAGGAGATACAAGTTCGCCTATCTACTAGCAAATGAATGTTTTTATCACACGTACTGGTTAAGGGGACAAGTTCTGGTGCTAAGGCGAACAGATCATTGCGGTCACTTCTTCTTCTCCTCCTTCTCCTTATTCTTCTTCCTCAGATCATGTAGGTGCCTCTATTTGCCCACATAGAGTTACTGTAACACCCCGGCCCACCCCCGGGTCGGGCCTGTCACCCCTGGCAGCTCTCTAGGATCTCTAGACTGGCCCCACAGATCAACACTGATCTTTTCTGCGCACTTTGTCCTCACTCGTGCGCATCCGGGAATGACTTCCCAGTCGGTCACCCATCCTCAAATCGCTCCGGGCCAAGCACGCTTAACCTCGGAGTTCTTTTCAGATGAGCTTCCGGAAAAAAAGTTGTAACTTGTTGATATGAGTATCCTATCAATCCTATTAAGCCCTGAGCCAGGATCTCACATCCTTCCCCCAAAAGAAGACCGACGCCCTCGTCGGTCAGCCCCCAGTCCAGGAACTTCCCCTCTTGGCATCCGTCTGTGCGCCCAGTGCCGGCACATGTCCACATGTCCGCGCACCTGACCCGCACACGCCCGAGTTACCGCATGGGTCGGCTCTGATACCAAATGTAACACTCCGGCCCAACCCGGGCCGGGCCACGCCCGAGTTACCGAAAGGGTCGGCTCTGATACCAAATATAACACCTCGGCCTACCCCCGGGTCGGGCCTGTCACCCCTGACAGCTCTCTAGGATCTCTAGACTGGCCCCACAGATCAACACTGGTCTTTTCTGCGCACTTTGTCCTCACTCGTGCGCACCCGGGAATGACTTCCCAGTCGGTCACCCATCCTCAAATCGCTCCGGCCCAATCACGCTTAACCTCGGAGTTCTTTTCGTATGAGCTTCCGAAAAAGAAGTTGCAACTTGTTGATATGAGTATCCTATCAATCCTATTAAGTCCTGAGCCAGGATCTCACAGTTACCCACTCCTCGCTCGGGATCTTCCAAGCTTCTTGATCATGAGCTTCGACACCATGGCCCAAGCTTGGCCATTTGGTGTCACATCTTACTCCTCGGGGAAATACTCATCTCTATACCCCATCCTAGGATCCAGTTATGAAGAATGCAACAGGCTAGGACAAGTTTGACTTGGGTGCGAAATGGGTGGAATGACATCTGATTAAGGATCTTAAATCCATTTTTCAAAACAGCAAAAGCTCTCTCCATCGTAACTCTAAGGCTAGAGTGCTTCAGATTGAAAAATTATTGAGCAGTCTTAGGGTAGTTCCTACTGCTAAACTTATTGAGATGGTACCTGGTACACCTGAAGGGTGGAAGAACCCTAGGGCGACATGCATATCCATCATCTCCTAGGTAGAACTTGACTTCTGGAATATTTATCCCATCTGCTCGACTGATAATCCACAAGTATAGGGGATCGCAACAGTTTTCGAGGGAAGTAAAACCCAAATTTATTGATTCGACACAAGGGGAGACAAAGAATACTTATAAGCCTTAACAGCGGAGTTGTCAATTCAGCTGCACCTGGAAAAGCACTAGTAACAGGGGTGATGTGAAAGCAGCAGTAATATGAGAGCAATGGCACCAGAAAATAGTTGACTACTTGTGCGTGGAGTTGACGGAAAGCAATGATGATGACAGATGGACCGGGGTTCCCAGCTATCTACACTAGTGGTAACTCTCCAATAACAAGTGTTGGGTGAACAAATTACAGTTGGGCAATTGACAGAATATTGAGCGCATGACAATGCATATATATGACATGATGACTACTATGATATTTAATTGGGCATTACGACAAAATACATAGACCGTTATCCAACAGCGTCTATGACTAATAATCCACCGCCGGGTTGTCATCCGAGTTCCCGTTGGTATTAAGTTGCAAGCAACGGATAATTGCATTAAGTAAAGTGCGTAATGTAAACAAATACATATGACCGTGGACATAGCATTGTTAGGTTATCCCTAGTGGCAACAGCACATCCGCAACCTTAGAACTTTCTGTCACTGTCCCAGGTTAAATGGAGGCATGAACCCACTATCTAGCATAAATACTCTCTCTTGGAGATACAGGCAACTACTTGATCAAGGCAACCACAAGTACCGGAGAGCATGCAAGATCTTAAATAACATATAGATTGATAATCAACTTGACATAGTATTCAATATTCATCGGATCCCAACAAACACAACACCGATTACATCATATGGATCTCAATCATGTAAGGCAGCTCATGAGATCATTGTATTGAAGTACATGGGAGAGAGAGTACCAACTAGCTACAGCTAGAACCCGTAGTCCATGGGGGAACTACTCACAAACCATCATGGAGTCGAAGTGGAAGCGGCGTGGTCGATGGAGATGGCTCCGGGGGTCAATCCCCGTCCCGGCAGGGTGCCGGAACAGGACCTTCTGACCCCCGAAACGAAGTTTCGTGGCGGCGGAGCACGGAGATGTATTCGGGAGTTTCGTCAATTGTTCTGAGTTTTAGGTCAGGGGCAATATATAGTCCAAAGGGCGTCGCGAGGAGGTGACCGAGGAGACGACACCACCCCAGGGCGCCGGGCAAGGCCCAACCGCGCCCTGCCCACGTGTGGGGCCCTCGGGCCTCCCCCGGACTTGTCCTTCTGGCCCATGGAGTCTTCTGGTAAAATAGGGGCCTCCGTAAATTTTCGTCCAATTCCGAGAATATTTCCAGACTAGCTTTTCTGGAATACAAAAACAGCAGAAAACAGGAACTGGCACTGTGGCATCTTGTTAATAGGTTAGTCCCAAAAATGTATAAAAGTGATATAAAGTAGATGCAAAACATGTAGCAATTGGTATAAAACAAGCATGGAACATCAAAAATTATAGATACGTTTGAGACGTATCAGCATCCCCAAGCTTAGTTCCTACTCGTCCTCGAGTAGGTAAACGATAAAAACAAAATAATTTTTGAGGTGACATGCTACTATCATAATCTTGATCATATAATATTGCAAGGCACATGTAAATGAATGAAGTGATCCAAGTCAATGGTCTATAATTTGCTACCAAATAGATAATGAGTAAACAATGAATCACACAAGCTAAACGTTTTCATGAATAGTACTTTCGAGACAAGCATCAAACAGTTTTGCATAAGTGTTAACTCATAAAGCAATAGTTTCTAACAAAAGGTATTTAATCAACACAAAGGAAGAATTTAGTTTCAGCATTTGCTTCAACTTTCAACATATTTATCTCATGGATATTGTCAACACAAAGTAGTATAACAAGTCCAATACATTGCATATAACGCATGTTGTAACAAAGTTGACACTAGTGTTTGCTTGTGGAAGACAGAAAGAATAGGAAAACTGACTCAACATAAAAGTAAAAGAAAGGCCCTTCGCAGAGGGAAGCAGGGATTAAATCATGTGCTAGAGCTTTTAGGTTTTTGAAAGCATATAGAGATTGCATAAAATATTTGATACTCCTCCCAACCTTGCTAACACAAGCCATGGCTAACCGAATCCTCGGGTGCCTTCCATCAATCACATACCATGGAGGAGTATCTATTTTTGAGAGGTGTTTGTTAATTGTCAACGAATGGTAGCGGGTGAGAACAGTATTCTACCTGTCAACGGACTTTTAAGAGCGGCTCCCATGAAGGACGTTATTTCTACCAGCAAGGCAGATCATCCCTCTTTCTCTTTGGTTTACACACATTCAGGTATTTCACTGTTTGTCATTGCTTACTGATGAATCAGGGCAAAAGTGTGAAGAGAATTAATTGGTTAAAGTTGTAATTAATTGGGACTGGGCACCCCGTTGCCAGCTCTTTTTGCAAGTTATTGGATAAGCGGATGTATATGCCACTAGTCCAGGTGTAAAAGTCCACTCGACAAATAGAATAAAGAATAACCACACTAATTCCTCATGAGCTAGTAAACATTGACACAAAAAGGGAATAATAACATTTTGAATAATTTAAAGGTAGCACATGAAAAATTTACTTGGAGTGGCAAGGAAATACCACATATAGGTAGTTATGGTGGACACAAATGGCATGGATTTTGGCTCAAGGATTTGGATGCACGAGAAGCATTCCCTCTCAGTACAGAGTTTAGGCTAGCAAGGTTATGTAAGCAAACAAGAATATCAACCCGTACACCAAGTTTTATATGACAAACATATTGCAAACGTTATAAGACTTCATACCGTCTTCCTTGTTAACCAAACCCTGTTATTAGAAAATATCTAGACCTTAGAGTACCACCGATGCAAACCAAATTTTCAACAAGCTTTACGGTAGTTCTTCACTAATAGGCTTAACTCATGTGATGCACAATTTAATCATGATCTACTTGTTAACTCAAAACAATTGACAAGCATCAAGTTATCCATTTTAGTGATCTACAAGATTAAGCAAGTTTTTCCTTATACCAATTACCACATGCAACATTTTCTGAACCAACCAAACACCAATCAATTTATTTCATCAACTCTCCAAACAAATATAAGTGAAGCAAGAGAGTACTTTCTACAAAAGAAAGCTAATAGCTCTGACAAGAGATACATGAAAACAAGAGCTAAAAGCTGAACAGCGCTAGATATGAATACTCAACAAATATAAGTGAAGAATAGGAGTATTCTCATGAAAAAGCGGAGCGTGTCTCTCTCCCAATCAAGAATGCTAGGGTCCAGTCAAGCTTTATTGAAAATAAAAGTGCAATACTGAAAATAAAAGCACACAGACGCTCCAAGAAAAGCACATATGATGTGAAAGAATTAAAATATAGTTTCACTAGAGATGACCTGATAATTTTGACGATGAAGAAGGGGATGCCTTGGGCATCCCCAAGCTTAGACGCTTGAGTCTTCTTGAAATATGCTGGGGAGATCCATGGGAGCCTCCCCAAGCTTAAGCTCTTCACTCTTCTTGATCCTATTATATCATCCTTCTCTCTTGACCCTTGAAAACTTCCGTCACACCAAACTCAAAGTAGATCTCATTAGAGGGTTAGTGCATAATCAAAAATTCACATGTTCTGTAAAGACGCAATATGATTTGTTACTTTAAACATTAGCTACAGCCACTGATGTTATGTGAAGCTCTTCCACCCAAAAAAGAATTTCACTCAACACTAGTAAAAGAGAGAATGCGAAAAATAAAAAGGCATAATCTGTCTAAAACAGAACAGTCCGCAAAGACGAATTTTTTCGAGGCACTTACGACGCTCAGATCGAGAAACTCTGAACTAATGAAAGTTTCAGACATTCATAAAGATTACGCACAAAAATTTCAGATTTAATTAACAATCTGGTGATTTTAGGAATTTCGTACAGTGAACAGCAAAAATCTGTTTCTGCGCAGCAATCAAAATTAAGCATCATCTTATCATTAGAGGCTACTCTTGGCACAACAATGCGAGAAAATAAAGATACAAAGGAGTTGCTACAGAAGTAAACAAACTCCTTGACTCAATAAAAGAAAAATTGCAGAAAAATAAAATGGGTTGCCTCCCATAAGCGCTTTTCTTTAATGCCTTTTAGCTAGGCTTGATAGTTTTAAAGATGCTCACATAAAATAGAAAATGAAGCAAAAGGAGCATCAAGAAGCAAATTCGAAACACATTTAAGTCTAACCCACTTCCTATGCATAGGAATCTTGTACACAAATAAATTCATAAAGAACAAAGTGACAAGCATAGGAAGATAAAACAAAGTAACTTCAGAACTTTCAGCATATAGAGAGGTGTTTAGTACCATGAAAATTTCTACAACCATATTTTCCTCTCTCATAATAATTTTCAGTAGCATCATGAACAAACTCAACAATATAACTATCACATAAAGCATGCTTTTCATGATCTACAAACACATAATTCTTATCAAGCTCAAAAATAGTGGGATTAAAACTTTCAAACCCACTTTTAACAATTTTATAACAAGATGATTGATCATTCTCAAGAGGTATGGGACTCCATCTAGATAAAGTCAAGACCTCTCCAATCCCATTTTCATTAGTAGTACAATTAATATTATCAACCAATATAGGACCATCATCTAGAGCTTTATCATAAACATTTTCTAAGCAAACTTTCTCATTACCATGCATTTCGAAATTAGGCACAAATAAAGGATTATCATAAGATTTATCAAAATAGCATGGATTATCATAAATATCAGTAGCATAATATTTCCACAAGTTTTACTCATAGGGAATATTTCAAGAGAATCCACAGGAACATAACATTCATCCTCCTTTGGTAAGCATGGAGGGCAATCAAATAGTGTAAGAGATAAAGAGTTACTCTCATTAGAAGGTAGGCATGGGTAGCTACTCCATTCTTCCTCCTTTTGTTCATCACTCTCCTCCTCTTTTTCATCCAATGAGCTTTCAGCTTCAGCAGTAGTTTCTTCTTCTACAGGTTCCTGCAAATTGTGAGTGCATTCTTGTGCATTAATGAGTCTCTCTTTATAATCAATGATATAACAATTATTGCTGAAATTTTCTAGGCAATAATCAAGAATAAAAGAGACCGTTTCTTTAAGTTTATTACAAGCAACACAGGTTTCATAATTTTTAGCCATGAAGGAGTCTATTTCAGAAGCTCCCATAAGTAAAACAAATTGTTCTACTTCTTCAGCTCCAAATGAATATAGTTATTCCAATGATAGTTCATAATTAAAACTTCTTCACTAAAGCCACATTGGAATTTAAGATGTTTAGTATCTTGTTCAGAGCAACAATTTATATCATGGCGTTCCAGCAAAATTTCAGCAATTTGATTTAACTTTTTTAACATGCCTCTCATGATTTTACCCTCTCTTGATTCTCTATACTTTATATATAATTCTTTAGCTTCCATAAACATAGAGGTTCTAGCATGTTCTTCCATAGCAACAGTTTTTTTAGATTTTCGGTTTTTAAATTTTTATGGATTTTCGGGTATATAAGAAAAATAAAACTAGACAAAAATAAACTAAACAAAAGTAAACTAAACAAAACAAACTAAACAAAATAAACTAAACAAAACAAAACTAAATAGAAATAAACTAAGCAAAATAAAACTAGACAAAAGTAAACTAGACAAAACAAAATAAAATAAAAACAGAGAGAGAGGTGGAGTGTACTCCCCAGGTGAACTTATGAGTAGAGCTATGCTCCCCGGCAACGGCGCCAGAAAATAGTTGATACTATTTTCGTTAGCGTCTTGACGGGAGCTTATTTGAGGATGAAGATTTGTAGTCCCCGGCAACGGCGCCAGAAAATAGTCTTGATAACCCACAAGTATAGGGGATCGCAACAGTCTTCGAGGGAAGTAAAACCCAAATTTATTGATTCGACACAAGGGGAGACAAAGAATACTTATAAGCCTTAAAGCGGAGTTGTCAATTCAGCTGCACCTGGAAAAGCACTAGTAACAGGGGTGATGTGAAAGCAGCAGTAATATGAGAGCAATGGCACCAGAAAATAGTTGGTACTACTTTGATGGCGTGGAGTTGACGGGAAAGCAATGATGATGACAGATGGACCGGGGTTCCCAGCTATCTACACTAGTGGTAACTCTCCAATAACAAGTGTTGGGTGAACAAATTACAGTTGGGCAATTGACAGAATATTGAGCGCATGACAATGCATATATATGACATGATGACTACTATGATATTTAATTGGGCATTACGACAAAATACATAGACCGTTATCCAACAGCGTCTATGACTAATAATCCACCGCCGGGTTGTCATCCGAGTTCCCCGTTGGTATTAAGTTGCAAGCAACGGATAATTGCATTAAGTAAAGTGCGTAATGTAAACAAATACATATGACCGTGGACATAGCATTGTTAGGTTATCCCTAGTGGCAACAGCACATCCGCAACCTTAGAACTTTCTGTCACTGTCCCAGGTTAAATGGAGGCATGAACCCACTATCTAGCATAAATACTCTCTCTTGGAGATACAGGCAACTACTTGATCAAGGCAACCACAAGTACCGGAGAGCATGCAAGATCTTAAATAACATATAGATTGATAATCAACTTGACATAGTATTCAATATTCATCGGATCCCAACAAACACAACACCGATTACATCATATGGATCTCAATCATGTAAGGCAGCTCATGAGATCATTGTATTGAAGTACATGGGAGAGAGAGTACCAACTAGCTACAGCTAGAACCCGTAGTCCATGGGGGAACTACTCACAAACCATCATGGAGTCGAAATGGAAGCGGCGTGGTCGATGGAGATGGCTCCGGGGGTCAATCCCCGTCCCGGCAGGGTGCCAGAACAGGAACTTCTGACCCCCGAAACTTGGTTTCGGATGGCGGCGGAGCTCTGGAACTTTTCTGGGGAAATCGTCGATTGTTCTGTGAGTTTTAGGTCAGGGGCAATATATAGTCCAAAGGGCGTCGCGAGGAGGTGACCGAGGGACGACACCACCCCAGGGCGCCGGGCAAGGCCCAACCGCGCCCTGCCCACGTGTGGGGCCCTCGGGCCTCCCCCGGACTTGTCCTTCTGGCCCATGGAGTCTTCTGGTAAAATAGGGGCCTCCGTAAATTTTCGTCCAATTCCGAGAATATTTCCAGACTAGCTTTTCTGGAATACAAAAACAGCAGAAAACAGGAACTGGCACTGTGGCATCTTGTTAATAGGTTAGTCCCAAAAAATGTATAAAAGCGATATAAAGTAGATGCAAAACATGTAGCAATTGGTATAAAACAAGCATGGAGCATCAAAAATTATAGATACATTTGAGACGTATCATCGACTCATGGTGTCAGACAGGATACTAGCATCATGGGCAGATCCTTCCCAATCAGCTAGCACATAGGTGAACTTGAGGTCGAAATCAACAGCCGCAAGCACATTCTGGCTGGTGTAGTGCGTTCTACCTCTATAGGCGGCAGCTTGTGACCTCGACACTCTTGTTGTGACATGAGTACCATCAATTGCACCGATACAGTCATGTTGACATGAACACAATGTAATGTTACACACCAATGCAATGATGGCATGACATGAACTACAAAATCTGAGTTGCTCACCTTGAAATATTGATACCCCCTCTGGCTTTCTCGTATCTTTTGTGGAGTTTTACCATCTCTCCTCTAAGCTCTCCAACCGCATACAAGACTTGCTTGAATTAACGTGATATTGTCTCAATGGATCTCCTGAATGTGTTGTGAATCACTCTGAACCTCTGATTATGCCCAACAACATGCAAGAACATTGCTACTTGCTCTTGCACAGAGGTGTGGATGCTATCTTGTAACAAGCCTCTGCCCCTAAACATCTCTACAAGCTTGGAAAAAGGGGCTCTACCCATTCGCAGCATGTTCACAACCTCAATCTCATTGTTGTTGTAGATGTAATTCAGATTGGCCATCCTCTCTTGGTATCTGACAAACAATGGTCTGTATCTGATTACCCCCTGTAGTTGTGACGAAAGGCTATATGATGGACTAAAAGCATGTACTATCAGTGCAGCTGCCTGAATGATTAGCTGCATCCACGGGTCCTAGTGAAATCAAGATCCATAAATAACCTAAGCATGTACGCACTACTTCTCTTCTACGCCTAAGCATGGTGGGATGGTGTTTACCTCCATGGAGAAGAAGAGCTTGACCTGTCGGTGCCGCAGTCGAAGCGGTAGATCTTGGTCTAGGCTCCAGAGCTCTTGGTCCTCGCCGTTTTCGCCACCTCCATTGGTGCCGTAATAATGGAGTTTGTCCTCCCAACCGAGGTGACCGAGTAAAACAAGTGGTGAGCATAGCTTTGCTGCCAGACGTCGGACCAATTTTTGTCTCCCGCCATCTCCTTGCATGCATCCCCGTGCAACCCCACGTACGCCGCCCCCTCGATTTAGCCCTCCCAGACCTGGCTCTGGAAAAACGGCCAAATCGACTATTCCCGCAGGGCCTGGCTGAGGGGTGCTTTAAGGTTCGTGCAGGCTCGGCCAACTCGTCTTTCGAGCAACCAAACGGCCCAAATTTGCATCCCCGGGGCCTGTTTGGAGGCAATTAATGCGACTAACCAAACACGCCCTAAGGGCAAAACCTAACGCTAGTCCTACTACTTCTATGTACATAGGAGGCCTACCACCTACTCCATCTTCTCACCGGGGAGCAACAAGGGAAGGTGGGGGTCGACTCTCAAGACGCAGCAAAGGAGGGCGAGAGGAAAATGCGGTCCTATTCAAATATGGGTAACGCCATTCAAACAAGAACGTTGGGCAGACCAATATAAAGTCACGAGTACCCATTGGCGAACTCCAATTTCATATCAAGTGACATGCTAAGCCTCCTTGCCATATGATCAGTTATTATAGCAAAACCTTAGTTCAAACCGTACGAAATTCTGATTTAATTCTACTATCCATTCAAAAAAAAGTCAACGTAAATTTTATCTCATTGCAAAGCATCATTAATTCAAAGTAAGGCATCTCGGCTTAGCATCGCTTCCATTTCAAGTCCTAGAACCCAACCCCAGCCAGACTCCTCCAGCTATAAAACCGAAAATCCTTATTGTTTACTCCTCACATCTGACCCCGGGTGGCAACCATAGTTTAAAAAACCGGACCGGTGATCGAACCGGCGAGGCTCTTGGTTCCGGTTTTGACCGGTCGAACCGCCGGTTCACCGGTTCAATGTTCGGTTTTTTAAGCTGGAAAATAATAATTTTTCCCTCATAAATATGACAATATGTATGCAAATAAATTCAGACTTGGCATATTGGTTTCAGTTTTCACGCATGCATATTGCATAAATAGCATCAGGTGACCACGGAGTAGCAAATAGTCTAAAACATGGTCTCAAACATAACAGATCCAGAAATAAAAAGACATATTCTCATACTGTCATACATGATTCATGGAGGAGGGCGTTTTGGTGCCGAGCACAAATGGTCCGGATATCTGGACCGTTGGAATCTGGTTGAGATTGTGTACAAGTCGTTTGTCTCTATGTGCGTGGGGCAGTACGTAAAAACATGGGAAGACATGGTGAATCTCAACTATCAGCATGTACTGTGCGGGACGGTTGCGCGCGAGAAGCCGAGAAGGCTATGCGCGACGGTTGTTAACGGCGACTTTTCCTGTCCCGACTCCCGAGAGGAAATGATGCCCCAGAAATCGTGGTAACAGTGGTGAGAAAGTGTAAGTTCTGTAT
Source organism: Poa pratensis (assembly GCA_947311845.1). NCBI lineage: Eukaryota > Viridiplantae > Streptophyta > Magnoliopsida > Poales > Poaceae > Poa > Poa pratensis. The sequence goes on along the minus strand of CAMZMU010000056.1, from coordinate 36,573,358 downwards.
TATCATTATGCCCAAAAAAAAAAGAAAAATCGTCGAGCGCGGCGGCTAACTTGTCTGACAGATCGAGTTTCTCGTACATCAGTAATGGCACTGCTCAATCTGTATCTCGATTTGTAGTGCAAAAGCCGTGCCGCTAGGAATTGATGTAGGCTGCAGTCCAACAAGTCCTGACCAGAATAAAAGCAGTTGGTATAAAAAAGGAAAGCACTGAAATAATTCAGCTAACATAAGTTAGCAAGATAGAAGGTGACACAAGGAAAATGAGAGGCTGAAAAGACATGGTGCCGGGAAAGGTAAAGATGTGCATCCTTGAAATGAGACAGGCAGAAATAATGCTCAAACAAAGAAAGGAAGAAAGAAAAACAAAAGAAAAAAGTAGCGTCACAGCGCTGTGAATGATGGACTGATGAAACGAGACAGCAGAATTGTGCACAAAGAAACAAAGAAGGAAACAGAACCTGGAAAAAAATAATGTGACGGCAGTGGATGGATCATGGATTGATGAACATAATCGATCATAGCAAATTCCGGCAGAACATTGCCAATCATGTACTGAATTTCGGCGGGCGAATGAATTACCTGCTATCCTCGAAGAAGCGCATCTCGCGGCCGGCGACCGTGACGACGAGACCGTGAAGTGCGCCTGGCACACCTTGTGCCGCTGGTAGGGGTCATGGCACTTGCTCAGGTCCGCCCCGCACCCGCGCGCGATGGGCACTGCTGCTGCCCCGCGCCGCTCCTGCCCAAGGTCGCGCGCGACCGCTTCACTACCGCCGGGCGATCCCGACGCCGGCGCAGCCGGCGCCTCGCCGACGCCGTGACTCTCCGTGGCGGCGCCGAACTCGCCGAGCATTCAAATCCAGGGAGCACTCCGGCCGCCCGAGGGCATTACCAATGCCACCCGCCGACGCCGTCCCGCCTGCCGACGCCGCGTCAGGTGCAAAGGTTGAAGAAGAGTTGGGGAATAGATCTAGGCTGCTGGTTTAATGCGGGCAGTTAACGGATTTAGCTGTGTTGACGGCGTCTCCGGAATTAATGCCCTGCCTCCGTGTGGGCCACACCCCGGTTTTACCATAGTAAAAGTAGTCACGCGGGCCATGGGAGATGCAAATGGAGGGACTGGATATCCGGTGCATGTGTGCCCGGGCTCCAAAACGAATTTTCGTGATTCATGCAACAATTAAATTTCAAAGCCTGAAGTTTATGACCGTAGCACCAAACTCAACGATATTCGAAGGTCCAATCAGTCACATTCCCATGATGCTCTTCATCTCCATAGCCATCATCACGTCCAGCTTCAGCATCTCCTTGGACAGCTCCATCAATTTGGTCTTCGTCGCCTCTTGGGGTGTTTCCTTCATCATTCTCTTGAGAAGCATCCATGTCATATTCATCATCAATCCATTGAGCCTCATCTAAACAATTATATGTGCTAAAAATAAGAACTAATGGACAAAAATAAGAAATGGCAAGTATAGAAGAGAAAGAGAAACAGTACCATTCATGGCAATGGCATTGCATATCTCGGTGTCATTTGGCATCAAACCTTTCCGGTATCTATCAATTTCTTCCCCATTTAGCTCTTGGGGATCCTCTTCAAAGATCCAATCTTCATCAAACTTGCCAATGTCCTCTAAACAAATTGGATCATAGTTTCTTTTGATGATTTGGGACCTACACATGGCATGGAAGGATGCAACCATATAAAAACAGCAAATAAGCTAGGGAATAAATAAACAAGAAAGTAGGTGAGCAACAAAACATACTTTTGTTCCAGCCTTGAGTCACATTGAACATAAGCTATATCATTCATCACTTGATGCTCAAGTCTATTTCTCTTTTTGGAATGTATCTGCTCAAATAAACTCCAATTTCTTTCACAACCGGAAGCACTACAAGTTTGGCTCAAGACACGAATAGCAAGCTTTTGCAAGTTTGGAGCACTACAGCCATAAGTCATCCACTACTCATCTATAGCAAACATAGGAATCTAGGATACATATTAGTAAAAGAAGGTGCTGAAATTGCAAAGACAATATAAAGGAACAAAGGAGATAAAGTGACATACCAGGAAGCATTGAATCTCTGTCATTAATGGCTGTGACCTGACCAAAATCTCCTTCTGCATTTCTAAAAATTCTCATCTCTGCTGTTAAAGCCTTGCGCAAAGCCGGATCATTTCCTGCATATCTCTCAATAACATCTATGACACCATATGTAGTTGTATGATATTTTGCCATCAGCTCTTCATCATACTGGTTCATTGGGTTAAACCAAAAGCCAGCAGCATGCAGATTTTTATTTAAGTGCTTATCCCACCTTGCCTCTATAGCACTAAGAATAGGTTGTTGGATTGCTCTCTTCTTTTTCTGAAACCTCTTCTCAATCTCTTCTATTGCACAATGCAATGGCCCAAACACATATCTCATGGCTGGCCTTTCATCACTATCAACAATTCTTAGAACCCGAACTAAAGGTTCCGAGAAATTACAAATGGAAGCAAAATATTTCCAAAATTGTTGATCCAATACAAGGTCAACAAACTTTCTTGCTTTTAGTTCTCTTGCAAATGGGGCTGATGTCCATTCTTTTGAAATAACCATGGTACGAAGAGCATCTTTTTGCTTCAATATACTTTGCAATGCAACAAAATTGGTAGCAAAGTGAGTTGGTGTGGGACGAAGTATCTCATGTCCATCAGTAAACTTCCGCATAAGAAACAGTGGATAGCAATGGTTGTACAAGTATCTAGTGATTTTTGATGCATGTTCTACGGCTGATTTCACTAATTCAAGCTTTCCCAAATCAGACAATATCAAATTCAAACAATGAGCAGCACAAGGAGACCAATAGATTGAAGGAAACTCATCCTCTAATTTTTTTCCAGCACTAACCATGTTTGAGGCATTGTCAGTCACAAAATGCACAACATTTTCTACTCCAACAAAGCGCACAACATCACAGAATAACTTGAACAAGAAATCACCAGTTTTGGAACTAGCCGTGGCATCAACAGACTTGAGAAAAATAGTACCTTTTGGACAATAGACCAAGAAGTTGATGAGAGTTCTTCTCTTTCGGTCAGTCCAGCCATCAGCCATAATAATACAACCACTATCCTTCCACCCTTTCCGGTATCCCTCGGCAAACTTTTTAGTATCTTCAACATTCTTGGCAAGCAGAGGGCCACGCATTCTGTACATACTTGGCCCTTTATAACCACTACCAACACTAGCAATTGCATCAATCATAGGTTGGTAATATCTAGAGGTAGTTGCATTGAAAGGAAGATTTGCATCAAGAAACCATTTATTAATGATTAAATCAACTCTCTCAAGTGCTTCTTGAGACTGCAGCACACTCTTTATTGTTTGTTGATCACCTGGTTACCCTCTAGATAAGAAGAACCTATCTGCTGGACGGTTTGTTGTTGACTTGCTTGATGTAGCAGCAGCTTTGCCTCTTTTCGCTCGACTAGCTCGAGTGGTAGCGGCAACCTCTTGAGGTGATACTTTATACTTCCACACAATCATCACCGGCATCGCCTCTAACACGAGCTGTTTCTTCATCAGCCCTCCTCTTCTTCCCTGCAAAAAGCTCCACACTTTGCTCCATCTCATATCTAACCTCGGCACTAACTTTGGGGCATCCCTTCACGTCACCCTTTATTCCAGCCAAATGGAGCTTCAATCGATGAATACCACCACCTTTGAACAACTCATTGCAGTACATGCATCGGATCCTCTTCTTCTTCTTTCCGTCAACAAGAGCTTCCAATTCCAGACCGTGCGCCCATGCTGGATCAGTTTTTGCTCGCGATCTTGACTGCTGCACCTGCGATGATTCAGTCTCTTGTGAAGCCGAGGTGCCATCAGTCCGAGGCGTATCGGACGAATCCATTTACCACTGCATAGTGCATACAAATACAACATCAGAGCTTCTCAATCTGATTCTATTTCTATCTCTAATACCAAAAATATCATGGAAATTATGTATGCTCGTATACTCTATAAACATCAAACAAGCAATCAATAATTTGAGATTAAGAAGTTGCAGAAGTCACGAATGTTGAGATTAAGAAAATAAGAAGGCCTGGGAGATGCGTACTGCGTACCTGCAAGGCTGGAAGCTCGAAGCCCTGCGGTCGAAGTTGCAGACTGCAGAGCGATGGGTGGCGTGGCGTCCAATCGAGCAACACGGTCGGCGATGGTGACCAGCGGTCCGCCTGCAACCGGCGGCCCCGACCAGTTGAGGCGTGGAGGCGGAGGCGCGGAGCCGTGGAGCAGAGCTTCTCAAGCGGCGGCCATGGCGTCGCCGCGCCGATCTCTCTGCTCTCAGTCGCGGCGGCGGCAGCGGCTCACACACTAGGGATTAGGGAATGAGGCAATCAACACGGGAAGGATGGAGAAAACCTAGGTTTTCTTCGATTTCCAAGTTTACCCCCCCATTTTCTACAAAAAAAAATTCGAATGAGGGGCAATTACGGAACTGACATTGAACCGGGCGGCTCGCCTCAAACCGTCTGGTTCACCGGTTTTGGCAAAAACCGGCCGGTTCACCCGGTTTTTTCCGGTTCGCTCGCGGGGGTGGTCCTGTGCGCTTAACAGACCGGAGAGGGCCTCGGTTCCGGTTTTTTTCGGTTCAACCGCCGTCCGGTCCGGTTTTTTAAACTATGGTGGCAACCGGAGAGAGGCCACCGCGGGATCATCTCTCTCTTTCTTCCCTGATTTGCCCTGGTGGTTGATTTTGTCTGCTACTTCTTTCGGCGTGCGGGGGTTGGTGGCAGGAAGAAGGTGGAGAGGCGATGTTGGGTGGCTGCCGCTGAAAGGGGGACCAGTCTGGAGTATTTTGTAAGAGGAGCGTGATATTTTTTATTTTGTTCAAACCCATGCTCTAAAGCTGCCTTTGCTCAGTGGCATTTTTTTGTGTTCTTGGTACCCGGCAATTTTTCTAGCCTCGCATCGATACCTTGGATTCTCAAGTGCAACCACAATTACATTTTCTATGTCAATTTTTTAGAAAATAATGAATAAGTGATTCATTATTATTGACTAGTAGGCTTTGGCGCGGCTACACGCCGCGCCCGTGGCATTGAGAATCCAAATTGTTTGTATGGAATAATAAGGAGATATTTATATGTGATGGTATGTTTTTTTTAGGAATTAAAAAGTGCATATGCTTTTAGTCTCTCTATCTTGTAATTTGGTTTTGTGTTTACCGATCTAACAGCTTGATGTCCCATGAAGAAACTGTTAATCACTGAGAGTATAAGTGTCAAATATCTCACCTATGAAAAAACGTAGGACTATCATATCGATTTCGGTCATAATTTCATAACCTGGATTTTACCAAAACATAACATAAAAACATTAACTTATATTCTAAAACGTTGGTTTTGTTGAAATTCCAAACATCAACATTCAATTTATGGAAATGTGCAATTTAATTAAAGCCTTCAACATTAGTGAAATGAAACCTGGATTTTTATAAAACACCAGGATCACTGGACAAAATCTCCACTCAATAAAACAAATGTATTCCTTTTTGTCCTTTTCTTATGTTCCCTTTTTGGTATGTCCAACTCGTCACGTTAGGCCCATGCTGAGAGACTGATCCCCTGTCCCCCTTCTTCCCCAAAATCGGCAGTGGCTCCTGAGCACCGGTGTTCCACTTTTCAAAAAAATTGAAAATCATACTTCTAGGTTTGAAAAAAAATGAAACTTGGTACACAAATATATATACATATTATGTACGTACGCCAGAAGTTTCGTCCAAAAAACCTTATATTTTGGGCTACACAAAAAAGAGAAATTTTTGACAGATTCAACGTACTATTTTCCTTTTTTTGTGCCCAGAATTTTGTTATTTTTATATAGCTCGGAATACTTCTTTTTTACACCGAAATTTGGCACATACATAGAAAACATGCATATTTATCATAGAAATTGTTTTTGGATTTTTAAAACTGAAATTAGAAAAATTCAAAAAGATCCAAGTCTGCGCTCTTCCTCTGCTTCTCAATTTCTTTTTGGCATGTTCGTCGGTGCATCTCCCTCTTCCCATTCGTCTTCCTCTAGGTAAGCGAGCCGTGGATCCCAATCCCAATCTCACGTGCCTCCCGCTCCGGCGAGAGCCCGGCGGACCAGCAGCAATCGTAAAATAAGAGCAAGCGCGGGCGTGGAGGAGGGGACCGCGGAGCTCTACATTGCTGGGTTCGGCAAGGAGGTGGTGCTCAGCATTGTGACAGCAAAGTGTCCTCCAGATGGTGAGCAGCAGCTACTGCGCTGCGGGTTGGTGGAGGACTTCGTCCCCCATCGATACCTGCTCGGCGAACGATCTTTCGGGTCGATTGGACCAGCTCCTCCCTCCAGACGGATGTGCAGGAGCTAGAGTGTCAACTCCCCCCTCAGGACGGAGGTGCAGAAGCTAGAGTGGCGCAGGGCACACACATCCGGTGGATTCTGATTTGGACTCTGCAGGTTTAATTCCATTCTTTCCATCATCTCTTATTCTTTTGCCCTGTTCTCTCTGGGATGTTATGTTTTGTTTCGTGCTGAATGCGTGTACTCAGTATATAGTTTCAGATTTTCAGGGATTGATTCTTCATTCAAAACAGGGGAGGGGAGTTGGTGTTGGGGAGGAGAACCAAATTTTCCTATGTGTTTCCGAATCTGATTATTTAGGAGCGATATGGTTGATTGGATATTTTTGTGGTACTCGGGTTTAACGCGGCGCTAACGGCCATGGCGCCCAATGTTGTTGGGGACAAAACGGCGGTGGCCTGACCTTGGCCTAGTTTGGAGGCAGCCAAGACAGGATGCCCATGGCGGCAGCGGTCAGGAGATTTTGCAGGCTGAGGTTAGCCAGGAGGTGGCATAGAGACCAAGTTGCCATCGTCGTAGGGCTTTCCACTGGTCAACTCCGGCCTGTAGGTACGCGCGCGCCATGTGTCCCGTCTCTGTTTTCTCCATCTTTTGTGGTTGATCTAGCTTGCTGCTTTCCAGAATATGTGTATTCATGTCGTGGTCCTATAAATAACACATTTTGGATGTTAGGATTCGTTCTGTTACCTAGTTCATTAGTTGTAGAAAACTGCTTCTTGTATAACCTGGCTGGCAAACATCTAGAGCCATTTCTGAATATAGTCGACATTGCAGATTAAGGAAAAGATTCATATCCTACTCAATCTAGCACCACTTGGATACCAGATTATCAAGCTATTCTGTGGAAATCATTCCCCACAATTAGCAGGAATTAAATCATCTAGATTTACTCTCTGAACCAAACTGACCGAACCATCAAACTTAACTGACAGAACAACCATGTGTTAATGGCCAAACTGAATATTTTCTTCAGTTAAACAACTGACCGAGACCAACCAGAGCCAATCCGCTTGAACTCAGGCATCAGTTCATCACCAGGATGAACTGGAGCAGCACCACAAATTCTAGAACAGCTAGGAGCAATCCTAAACATGTTCTACACCAAGAGCAAGAGGAATCCAGAGAGAAGAGAGGAACAGAGGTTTGAGGAAATGGTGTGAGCTCTATTGCTTCAGCTCCAACAACGGATCCTTGCTTAATACGTTATGCATATTTTAAGAAAGCAAAGGTGAGGGCAGTTTTATGCATATTTTAAGAAAGCAAAGGTGAGGGCAGTAAGTAACACAATTTGGAGATATATCTCAATGAACTTATCTTATGGGACATCATTCCTCATTTGGGAGCAGTATCATGGTTTCTTGCACTTTTTCTTGACACTGTTACCATTGTAGATTATGCTTGAAGCAATATCATGTAGTTAATCTTGCTGATTTTGAACCATGTATACATGCTTTAGTTGGTGTTCTACTGGTACAATAGAACGTGCCGCAAATTTTTCTGTCCTTGCTCTGCTTAATATAGAGTGCATGCAAAGTTTTTTGAATAGTTAAAGATGATACTCAGTCTTCACTATGTGCTAAATAGTATCTGGGTGTTTTTATCTATTGTAATTGTTGCTTCTTATTTCTTCCCATTGGTGTCCATGAAGCAGTATCAGTTTGCAATGGCCAAATACAACAAATTACCATTCTGGCTGGGCGCGGCGTCTATCTCTTCTTCTCTTGTGTGCGGGACCTTCCATGATGCTTCTGAAGAGCCCCACAATTTCGTTGCTTCTGAAGAGCCCCACAATTTCGTTGGATAGAAGGTGAGCATGCATGATGTCGGCGTTCATGAAGTATTTTCTCTGATGAACCTGAAGCAGATATAGATCAATTTGTGTACCGGGACACTGAAGATGTATTTTCTCTGATGAACCTGAAGCAGATATAGGTCAATTCGTGTACCAGGACACTGAAGATGGTATCCTTCTGCGTGTGCAAGGAGGTTCTCTTTTAGCAATTTGATGGCATTTGCAATGATGGGAATGGCAGATGCGTGCCCTGATTTTTCCTTTTGGAGAACTTTCATGCCAAATTGGGGATGCGAGAAGTGATAATGTGGTTGTTCTAAAGGAAGATTCTGGCAGGCAACAAACTTTTTATTTTGTAAGTAGCTGTTAGTGACGAACTTTTCTGCTATGCTAAAGCTACTCTTCAAGTTAATCATTTCTCTTCTGAAAACTGGTGCTATTTTTATTGGTTTTCTATGCTGAAACATACATTCATGTTCAATTTTCAAGCAGACACGAAGCCATTCAATCAACCAGTGTTTCTCAAGGACAAAGCGTTTGGACATTATCTCAAGTGTTTAAACCTGCAGGTACACTTTACAATTCCTATAACCTCCTAATATGTATTGCATCAACTAAATATTTTGCGAGTAATATACTTGCTTCAAAGGTAAAATTGAAAGTCCTTTTACTGCCACTGTTGCATGATAAGTTGGTTAACATTACACATTTCAAATCATTATACACCAACAGAATTGGCTAACATTATACATTTCAAATCATTTGTATCAAGATTTGCAAGATTGATTAATAATGGTTGCTACTTATATACTAATGGTTCTGAATAAAATAGCAAAGAAAAGATGATCATTGCATTTGCTTTTGCCATTTTGCCCGTGAATCAAAACCCAAAAGCCAAGATATTGAGTGTGTATTGCCTTGCTATAAACAGAAATTAGACATCTTCTGTTGCTTACCGATCCACCCTTAACTTCGTCTGCCTTACAAACCTCCGAAACAATATTCTCCGATTGTTTCCTCAAATATATACTATGTACAAAGTACAAGGATAAGCTACCAGATTTTTTTTCGAAGGAAAGATTATGTCAAACAACGCAATAACAAAGGAACCCAGTTCCTATGCTTAGCTCAAGGACACGATCCTACTACATCATAACACACAATACTGGAAACAACGTTCTGTGAATTACATTATTGGTAGCATACAATGCAAAAGATAATTATTAGCGTCGTATTTCTATATGTGGCAAGGGTTCAAGAGGCAATCTACGTAACATGAATGAGATCCTATAAAGCATGCTATGTATATTCAAAGTATAATATAAAGAGCAATCGAATTGTGTACAACCTTTTTTATTACCTCCTGATCTGGTTACATAATCCATAAGAAAATTTTGTTACAACCATTAAACATCCCTACGCCGCCGCGGATGGAGAGTTGGACAAAACGATGCACCGTCCAATTCAGGATCATCCGGCCTTCCTCCGTCGTCAGCGACTATGATTCGGAGACGATGCCTGGCTATTCACGTTAGCAGCCTCGTCGACTTTATCATCATCTGCAAAAAAAAAATTCACTCTATGATCCAACTCACAGCGGAGCGAACTTACGAACTGGATTATTGTCTGGCGGAAGTAAAGAGCCAATTTCATGGGCCACCGCTCCATAGATCTTAAGAACATACATGCAATTTCAAATATTGACACTTCTGTCTAGAGGTACATCTACATGTCTTGTGCGGCCTAAACATGTTGCACTTTGCATAGAACATCTCAAGAGGAGGCCTCATGGAGTTTTGAAGCAAAAAACCATTAGAGTTCAAGCACTTGGAATAAGCTCTTGTTGTTGCTAGGATAGAAAAACGCACACACGCACACACTCCAAAGAAAAACACTCACGATAGAGGGCACACGGAGCTTAGTGCTTCAGTCACTGATACATGTACTATACTACTTATACTGGTACGGGTTGCCAATGCAAGTATCAGCTAGCTAGTGTGAACGACAACCATGGGGACAAGCCGCCATATCTTATATTCTACACTAACATGTTGAACCTATCCTGACATGGTTCTGACACTTGACTTACTAATGCTACTGATTCAAAGTCATGTGTTCACACTCCATGCCCACGTGATTGTGCATGGAATCTAATCATGCATGCATGCGTAGTGTTTAAGATTTGGACTCATTGTAGATGTAGGTTTTTTAACTGCCAATTAAATGAAATATAGTTAATGTGTGATCTTTTGAGTTACTTACATATATATAGTATATATTCACCAATTTTGAGAATAAAAATTCAGCGAAGTACTTTCCAGTCTTTACAAAAATCATACACTAACATCCATGTAAGAATAAGCATATTTGTTCGATTATGGAGACCGAAACACCCGCGATTAAGAAACACAGAACCTGCAAGAGCTATTCAATCCCTTCATCTGACACTAAAAAACGTAGAACCTGCAACAACAACAACAACCTAGTTTCCATGAAATCCACGTAGGCACCAATAATACAAAAGAATCGCACCATAAATCATGATCTTGAAAATGAAATCGCACCATAAATAATGATCTTGAAAATGAACCTGTGAGATACTTCTGGTGGTAGTTGCATAAGTGACTAATAAGTGATTGTGCACTGCTAACTGCCAATAAAAAGAAGCAGACACAAAGTAAGGGTTGCTCGGTTTCTGCTGGCCTAAAGGAGAGTGGCACTTTCTGATCTACAATGAATATTTTTTGCGTAGAAAAATAAGAACATCAAATCAGATTACCTGCCATGGTGAATTGGGAATTATGTGGTAAGATGATATAGACAATACTCGAATCTTCTGGATTATAAGCAAGAGCTGAAGGTGCAAAAATCATTAGTACAGGAAGATACATTCAGATCATTAATAAATGGAGGTAGATGCAGTAAACATCTTATAAAATTCAGAGAGGGGCTAGAAACAGCTGAAGACTACCAAAAAACATGGGATTAAGTATCTCACTAAGAAGATATTGAACTAAATAGCATGCAGGGTACTAAGCACCTATTTATAGGAGCTACCACATCTTTCTTTAAAGAGCGATGAACCATATATGCGCTTCCCTTATGGTTCTAAGAAAATGGCTCAAATAGGCAGTAAGTTCACCGTCTCCTTCTTGTGGAATCTTCATAGTTGATACTTGGCTATAACCAGTTAATTCAATTCAATCATAGAACACTTGTGAAGAAACCAACCATCAACAAGGCCAGCTATTTGTTGTACTGAAGTGAAGATACTGAGAGAGCAGCACCTAAAAAAAATGCCACCTTGTAAGAAAATCAATTGAAGGAGCACAAATAAAAAAGAAAAATAAACAACTAATTACACCTTATAATTTGATACGCTAGCCTTTGATCAAAACAAATAAATAATCAGGAACAACTCAAGTGAAGGAGGACCTTGATGCTGATGATTAGCAGCCGGTGGGCGCAGTGGATGGCTTCCAATAAGGAGCAAGCAGCGAGCGTGCACGCGATAGACCAGCCATCGGTGTTGGGGCCGCCGTCGAAAGCCTCGGCCGCGACGCCGGTGGAGGAACCGACCCACACCACGGCCACCTACCACGGTGGAGGTGAGACGGCTTCCAAAAACCGAGCAAGCACATGATGAACCAGCCGATGGTGTTGGGACCGCTGTCCGAAGCCTCAGCAACGGCCGCGATGCCGGAGAAACCGACCCACACCACGGCCACCAGCCATGGTGGAGGTCCGCCGAGGGGAGTTCACGCCAGAAGAGAGCTCGGGCGAGGAAGAGTGCGGGGTAGGCGGCGGCTTGAGTGCAGCGGAGGTATGTGGAGGCTTAACTATGGAGGCGGAGGCGCGCGCTAAGCAACGAAACCTCTTTCTCTCATGGCGACCGCGGATGGAATCGTCGCTGTGTCCTCCAATGTTCGTGAGAAAAGAGACGAGAGAAAGATGTAAGGATGATCTTGCGTGATATGCTTGTGCTCAATAATTGGAGGTGAACTTGCGTGATATGCTTGTGCCCATTGATTGGAGGTAGGTCCATAGTCCATTATTAAGAGGAAGAGGCAAAAGCAAACAGCCAACCACAACTCCTTAGCGCCAAAGCTAACAAACATATAGGACAAAAGCATAGTAAACATTAAAAGCAAATACATCGAACATAGGCAGATGCACAAACGAAACAAAAAACAATAAAAGATATCCACATCAACACAAGCAACGGAGTAACCGGGAACGCACTGGCAACCGAGCACAGCAAGAGGAGTAACCGGAAACAAACTGTCGACCAAGCGGAAACCAGCAAACGCAAAGAGAGAGAAATCAATAGACCACCGGCGTGGACACATGCAAGGCAAACGAGAAAAGAGAACAAGCAAGAGAGCAACCGGGAAGGACCGAAACGAACAAGACAAAACGGCCCAGCATAATAAAAAAAACACCCTTTCGAAGCCCCTATCCAATAGAAACAACACACGTCAACACATGACCAACGAGGTGGCACCAGTGGATTGGCCGAAGAGATCCGGGAGGCTGAGAGAGCAGGAAACCCACGAGCTTTAGGATAGTAGAGTATTTACCCATGGGCTGAGGCAACTACCATGTTTTTTTGTTCTGGTCTCGTACAAGGTGCCAACTATTTTTACTTGTTTGAAGCCTTATTCAAATCAATAGGAAATATAGTGTGAATTGGTGTTTAATCATGCAAATTAAGTAATCATATATAGTGCTTGTTGGTTGTCTTTAGTACATCTCTTTAACCTCTAACCTTAATGATACAAATGCATAACTAATTTGGTGTTGCGTTGCCCTGAATTCTTGTCATAGTTCAATTTGGTGTTTGGGGTGAGATGTTTAATCATTGAGAAAATACATGTCTATAGTATATGGCATATAACCAGCTATATTAATTGGTCATACTCCTAACTATGTTCAATGTAGTTATTACAAGAATAGGTCAAATATTGTGGAATTTCTTTGCACAAATTATGTTGTTGAATTTGAGTATCTTGAGGCGTATAATATATATACTACTTCATAGGTGGAAATATTAGATGTATGCATAACTACCATGGCTAGCTTTTGAGTTATCCTATTTTTTCTCCTTTGGCTGTTTTTGGATCATATAGTCTTTTTTATTATATATTTTACCTAACTTTAATTTGGTTATGTTTATTGAAGAGCATGTAGTGGCAAGACGTTTCTATTTAATAAAATAACTTTTACATTGTTAATTTTACCAGGCTTTTATTCTTACATATATGTATACCTTAATTTAGCTATTGTTGCTGCAATTGTCACCACGGTGCCATCAATGTAAGTTTCTATACTTCGACTTTAAAGAGACATTGAACTTGTGTTGCACTAAATAAACTAATTCCACATTTAAATTACTCGATTTACTATTCTTATTTATTTTTTATTTCTTAAAGGTTTAGTCCTTACAATTAACATGTTTTCTTCAAAGAGACATCTATATCGTATTATATGGATATTTATTGACTTTACAACAAATTGATGGACATTATTTGGAACTTGATGGATGATACTATCACATTTTCTGGAACTGCATGATGTTATCGTTGAATCATGAATATGGGTTTTCTTCATTTGATGTTTTAGCATGCTAGAATTTCATTGCAGATGCGCAAACATGAATGTTATATTGTCGATTTTAAGCACATGGATGCAATTTTTAGTTTATTGTTTTCTACATACTGAATCCCAGGAGCTAAACATGTGCCTACGCACCATATTTATGATTTATATATTATGAATTTCTACTATATTTATACTTACATGTGAATCCATGGAAAGAGTCCACTGGAATATCTACATCAAATTATCTGGAATGATCCATTATTATCTATGAATCTAGAACTTGATGGATGTTGTCCTGGAATCAGGAATACAAATTTTCTATGTTAATTGATGCTTTAGCATGCTACAAATTGCATTACGGATGCACAGACACAAATGTTATTTGGTTGGTTTCAAGCATAGGTATGCAATTTTTAGTTTGCTATTTTTCAGCAGAGGAGGCAATCATAACTATACCAGCTTTAATTATGGTTTCATTTGGTGTTATTTTGCAACAATATATACTTACAAGTGATTGTACACTTTAAATCATATTTTGATAAGAGTAAGAGGAGAGTCGACCAAGGCATGCATTTTCTCGGATAACGTAGGACGACAACGACCCGTGTATTTCCTTTGTAGCTAATGTAATCTATGTATGAAGTGCATCCATTAATTATATGATGATTAATCGAATGATTTTTTGCAAGATATATCAATTTATATCTCCAAATGTTGTAGAAGTGTATATCAATGTACTCAATAATTGGATGGGAAACACAAAATGTGCAAGATCAAGATGTACGACTAGAGGGGTGAATAGGTGTTTATAATTTTCTTACTCAAATAAAATATTTATGAAAGAATACTTAAAAAAGAATCTATAATACAAATGAAGAATCTTATGAGGTAGGCATGTAGCATGTAAATCGTAAGTCTAACAAGATGTTTCAAGTGAATTGGACAGAATAAATTATTTCTAAGGATAACGAAGAACATGGACGTGCTTGGGTGTTCCCACCACGCCGGCTCCGACAAGCCAGACTCACCCCAAATCACACCAAATCGGACCGAACCCTCACGGAGGCCTCCCTCCTCCCATTTCCTCGCCCACGCCGACCCTTCCTACCTTTGCCGCCGTTCCCATCGTAGCTCCGACGACGCCGCATACCTACTGTGACCCGAGCAAGAATCTCAATTTACTGCTAGAATCTCCTAGGAAATATGTAGAGATCGAGGGCATTCAGAGTGCTCCAAACTCGTTGGGGTATTGTGCGTGGAGCTGCAGATCCAGAGACCCTATGGCAGGTGATGATTTGTTGTGTAATTTTGCATAACGTGATTATGGATAGATGACAAGGAGAAGGGGCATTCTGTAGTAAATTTTCAATAAATAGGTACCGGTACTAATCATATTGTACCTTTACATGCATGAAAAACAAATTTGGAGTTCAACTTGTCCAATTTTTTTGCATAGATAAACAGCAGCTACGAACCTCTTATTAGTTTTCGTACATCCATATTACATCTTTGATCACGCTGACCAGACAATTTCAGAGGCGTCGGTTCTAGCTAGTCGGTCTTTCTCGTTAATCCTTACTTTGTGCACGATCATGTCTTGGGGGTACTCAGTGTCCGTAGAGGGTGGGTCTTCCTTGTACGTCGTGACATCGATGTCAAGGTCCATGGTGCCTGAACGCCAGTCCGACGCCATGTGGTCGCGGAGGCGCTGCGATAGCCCCACCCCTGCTCCCCGGGCCGCCACCTCCACGTCCTTGGCCCATCGCCTCTTGGCGTAGTCCCGTGGATCCACGCGCGCCCAGCCGAGCGCGACGCCGGAGTACATCACGGCCACGTCCGCGCGGTCGACGCAAGTGTCGTTCAGACGGAGCGTGATGTTGAAGGCCGGCGAGACCACGCGGGCGGCGCCGCCCGGGTCGATGCCGTCGTAGCCCGTGAGGTGAAGGAAGATGGAGGGACTGCCCCGGTTCATGTTCATGATGACCATAGGCAACATCGCCAAGCCACAGATTATTGTCATGAGAGGGAGGAGATTATGTACAGACAGAGGTCCAGCGTGTAGTGGCTTAAGGCGGGAGACAGAAACTCAAGGTACTTTCAAAACCGAGCTTCACACCGGCGAAGGAAGAATACAATTCTATCCCTTCAAGGACCTGATGGAACTCGCTACACCACCGATGAAGACATGAGAGCACTGGCTCGAAGTTTCTATGTAAATCTGTACTGGTCGGATGGTGCCAATAACATGGACAAGATTACTGATCATGTGACACCTTTGGTCACCACAGCGATGAATCAAAAACTGGTGGCTGCTATTTCTGACCTAGAAATAGAGAAGGCGCTATTCCAAATGGGACCAACGAAGGCGCCGGGACCTGATGGGCTGCCTGCGTGTTCTACCAAAGGCACTGGCCTGTATTAAAATCCGAGGTTTGCAGAGCGATTAGAGAGTTGCTTTCGGGTGGTTCCATCCCAGTGGATTTTAATGACACTGTCTTGGTGTTGATCCCAAAAGTGAACTCTTCGGATTTACTCTCTCAGTTTCGACCGATTAGCCTCTGCAACGTCCTCTACAAAATAGCGTCCAAGGTGATGACCAACAGGTTGGAATCAATACTTCATATCCTTATCTCTGAAGAACAAAGCGCTTTTGTGCCGGGGAGGTTAATCACGGATAATGTGTATGTTGCGTATGAATGTGTACACTCCATCAGAACTAGGAAAAGGAAAAAACCGTTATGTGCGGTCAAGTTAGACATGATGAAGGCATATGACCGTGTTGAGTGGATTTTTCTGGAGCAAATGATGCTGAAGATGGGGGTTTCAAGACAATGGATGGACATGATTATGAGGTTCTTGACCTCAGTTCGGTTGAATGGGGGTTTATCTCACTCTTTTACACCTTCGAGAGGACTTCGACAGGGTGATCCTCTCTCCCCCTACCTTTTTCTTTTTTGTGTGGAAGGCTTCTCAACTTTGCTTAAGAAAGCACAGGAGGAAAATATGCTGAAGGGTGTTCAATTTGGCACGGATGGGCCCCATGTTACCTATCTACTATTTGCAGATGACAGCATTGTGTTTCTTGAAGCTTCAGTTGAAAGCCTACATGCATTAAGGAATGTTCTTCTGGTCTACGAGGCTGCTTCGGGGCAGAAGGTAAATCTCCAGAAGTCTTCAATTTACTTTGGAGATGGTGCTGGTTCGGCGAACAAGGAAGAACTGAAACAAGCGATGGGGTTTCATAGTGAAGCTCTCTCTGAAAGATATCTCGGGCTGCCGACTGTGGTGGGGAGATCAAAGCTTCCAATACATCACCGATAGGTCTGTTTCGAAGGTGGGAGGTTGGAAAGGGCAGGGTCTGTCCAAGAAGGGGAAGGAAATCCTCATAAAATTGGTTTTACAAGCAACCCCAACCTTCCCTATGAGCTGTTTTAAGCTCAACAAGAAACAATGCAAGAAGTTGGGCTCCATCTCCTCCAATTTTTGGTGGAATGACGTTGATGGATCACGCAAGGTGCATTGGATTGCATGGGAAAAGATGTGTCAAGCTAAGAGTGCAGGTGGCATGGGTTTTAGGAACTTCGAAGCGTTCAACCAGGCGCTCCTTGCAAAACAAGCTTGGAGGATCCTCACTGTCCCGTCCTCGCTATGTACTCGAGTGCTCAAAGCTCAAAATTCAGATTTTCTACACGCTGGGTGTCCGGGAGGGGGGTCTTTCTCTTGGCGCAGCATCCTGCACGGGCGGGATTTGCTTAAGCATGGCCTCATTTGGTGGATTGGCAATGGACAATCCGCTGATGTTTGGAACAGCAATTGGATTCCATGTACGGGGTGCCAACGTCCACTGGGACGCCAGCCGGATGACCCTGATAATGTTATTAAGAAGGTGGCTGACTTACTCAATGAGGAAGGCAATGGATGGAACGAAGCTAAGCTGAATCAGTTCTTATATGAGTTCGATGTTCAGGACATTCTAAAGCTTGAAGTGGGTGGGGCTCACACTGAAGATCGAGCAGCTTGGAATTTTACCAAGAATGGCTTGTTCTCTGTCAGGTCAGCATACCACCTGCAAATGGAAAGGAAACGTCTAGCTTTGGGCGGGGCTCAGTCATCCTTCTCTGTTGAGGGGCACAAAGGATGGCTGTCACTATGGAACGCAAACGTCCCCGACAAAGTCAAGATCCACATGTGGAGGTTGCTGAAGAATGGGCTGGCTCTGGGAGCTGAATTACAACGAAGGAGCATCAAACAAGGTGTGACTTGTACCGCCTGTAGCAGAGAAGAGACGGCTCTTCATCGCTTCTGCTTCTGGCTCTGTCCTCACTCCCAGCTATTGGGTTGCGTGCATGGAAAACAAAAAAATTCGCCACAACTACGCAACAACCTCCAAGATCTACTATGAAGATACAAGTGACAAGACATGCATATTTGATCCAACTGTAAATTCGTTACCGACACCGTTGAAGCGGAAGAGATGTCGATGACGATGTTGATGAAGCTTGTGGAAGAACTCTCTCGGCTAAGCCTAGCCAAGAGAATATCATGGACTCCTCGCGTCCCGCCTTGATCCAACAGAGTGAAATAGAGTCAACCGTTTCTCAACGGATCACCCCTCTGAGTTTCGCACACATACATCGGATCTAGTCAAGCAGGGCTTCGCCGTCCATGCTTGAAGCAGAACTCACCGCTGGTGTATATGAAGGTGGAGATCTCAACACATGAGAAGGAGGGAGAGAGAGATTAGATCTAGATCTAATCTAATCGTAGAGAGGAATCCTCTAATCCAACTAGAAGAGATCTAAACTTGTGTGTCTCCAAATAGGAGGGGGTGGGGGTTTATATAGGAGGCCAAGGGGTAGAGGGACTTGGGGAAGGGGAAAGCCTTCCCCTAGTCCAAGACGGTTTGGGAGGCTTGGGCAAGGGGCGCCGCCCTAGGGGAGGAGGAGGAGTCCTCCTCCAACTCCCCTTCCCCAACCGCCATCCCCATGGGCTTTTGGCCCACTAGGGTTTGGGGAGAGGGGGAACTTTCCCCCTCCACTCTTCTTGGCCCACCTGCCCCTTGTGGGGGTGCGGCTGCCTAGTGGGCCCATGGGCCCACTTGGCATCCCCCTTCGGTGGCTCCAATTTAATATTTTCCAATAATTATTTATTAAATAAATAAATTAATATTTAATTAATATTTATTTTGTCTAATTAATTCTTATTTGAATATTTCCTTTTACAGAATATTCCCCGAATTAATTACTTATCATATAAAACACTTTTACATGATCCGGGACACCTAGTGTCCACTGACAAAATACTCCGAATAAATATTTCCCTCTTATATAAACCTTCGGAATAAATCCGACTAGTGATAGCAACTTCTATCACTCTAAGACACCTAGTGTCTGCATAATCCAATCTCTCTGATAAGATATTATCTACCACACAAAAACCATTCTGGTGATACTCTCTCGGTATTCAGACCAACCATATACACAACAAACTAGAACTGACTTAATCGTGTTTCCCTACAGGTTCGATAACGTGTAGCTATAATTAGATGTTTCCATCTAATCACCAGCCAGGGTCAAATACATGGGCTACCTGAATAACTGCTACCGTTATGCGAATGGCACTCTGTTGAACCTGTTGATTATTTATTCGTCATTCCCATTACTCACGATGCTAAAATTACCCGAGATAAAGTATTCCTGATATTTCCATGAATCAATCCCTGATTCACTATATCTCTGTCTATCTCGTTACCGGTAAATTTCCTCTTCTCGTTCCCGTAATCTGATATCCCACATGATGTAACTTTATCATGCATTGTCTGCAGAACATATTGGATATCATACATACCGAGTGGGGCCTGGAAGTATCTCTCTTTTGATAGAGGAGTAATTTCCCATCTTGGAACAATAGGATATATGCACATCTTCAGAACCACCCAGTGACTGCCGTTTTCCCACCCAGTTACGGCCATGGTTATGACAGTACCAAAGTAATTCTTCCAATGTACACAACCCTAATAACCTCATGGTCTAAGGACATGTCATATAATAATCATCTGCGATATTGCACCAAGGACAAAAAGACAATTTGGAATCTTACTTAGCATATCAACGATTTGGGTCTACCCTGCCATATTGTTTCCACCAACAATATGCCACTCATTGATGCTGACATAAACAATGTCGCAGACCTAGGAAAACGTGGTCTCAAGCAATCAATGAATTAGTCTAAAAGGCAAGACTAGGGTTTACTTTATTCTGTTCATATCTCTACACGTGCGAGTGGGTTTTCCTCTGAATCACATATTCAGGAGTCACCGTAGTTATAGCATAGAATCATGAAGCATAATTATGAATCATATGTTAAACTTTATTGCCTTTTGGGCATACATCCAACACCAGCATGTTTGGAGTTCCATCCAGCAGCTATATGGGTCAGAGAAGCTGTTCCCGCCCACAAGCGTGCATACCCACAAAGATCTCACAACATGGTTGTCTCTTTTGTAAAGAACCACACCTAGTTCATTCAATGAACCGATAACCCTTTTGGAATCATTTAAGCTCCCACTGCTACTGCGACTTGTTGTAGTGTTACGTAACTCTATGCTCAAAATTAATTAAGCATCCTAACCCTTGCTATTTCACAAAATCATAAGATCATGTTTTATCCTTGGTTTATCTTTTATGCTTATCTCATAAATTTTTGTCCAATGTAACTCTTACATTATGAGATATTCTTTTTTAAAGATACTTCTTCAAAACACTATTTAGAGAATACTCTACAAAATTGGAGTCAATTGAACTTTTGTTACAAAGTCAACTTGCCAACAATTTCTTTTATCACTCGATATTCAAATCCAAGAATGCATTATTTAGGAAATTCCCATGATGATAAAATGAAAGAATCATTTGATCATGCTCACCACCGATATACTATCGCGATTTTCGCATATGAATTTCCTTTATGAGAACCTAGTTCTCTCATGTTTCAAATTTTCATTCAAAACACATTGTGTGCATTCTTGCAGCAAGATATTAAATCATTATCAGGATAAATCCTGTCATGATACTAATTCATTGCTCCATTCGTTTCATTGAAAAGTTCAATGATACACATATTCTATCAATGGTTTCCAAAATTAATTGAATACCATAAACAAGCTCCCATTAACTTTTAAGAAATTTGCAATTTCCTATGAAGTTAAACATTGCTTGTTTTACTTCACATAATTACAAAACTAATCCAACCTTTATATCATCATTTGTCTGCCACCACAGACATACTTTTTAATGACAAGTTGTCTATTCATTTAACAAAACCCTCGAGCTGTACCTAGTACACATCCTCGATAAATTTTCCTTCAAAGGAATTTGTTTTGTTAACATCTTATACAAACATACTCATTAAACAACTAGTATTGTATTCATTCAACAAAGCCCTCGAGTTGTACATTGTACACATACTCGATTACTTTTCCTTAGAGGAATATACTTTGTTAACATCTCATACAAATCTACTAGTCCCATTTAGATCAACAAAGTTGTGCTACAAATCATCTGATCCTGAGTAGTCAACTCTTGAATTTATCATAAAACCATTTATGACAAAACAAGCCTTATGATCAATTATTCCAACAGGAATTCCTTCAAGTCTTTCAACTCAAACTTGATGATATTTACTAATTAATATGACTCGAAGTAATGAAGGTTTGGATACTATAGCACCTTATCTTATTACTTTGTCTTTATCATATGGACTCAAGTTTCCTAGAAACAGGGTTTGCTGAAAGATGGATCTCTTTGATGATGGCTTGTGTTAAATCAGTGAGATACCAAATCAGGTTCAATTCTACTAAAACCGACATGTTTGTTCCTACAAGGGGTCTCCGACAGGGGGATCCGTTTTCTCCTTATTTGTTCCTTCTATGTGCGAAAGGTTTTTCTAGTCTGTTGATGCATGAAGAAGAAGTTGGTGGCATCGATGGGGTAAGGGTGTGTAGAAATGCACCGTCAGTTTCACACCTATTATTTGCTGATGATTCTCTTATTCTCATGAAAGCTGATATGACTAATGCAACTTCCTTGCAACAAGTTCTGGATACCTACTGTGCAAATTCGGGACAACTGGTGAGTTTAGCAAAATCAAGTATTTTCTTTTCTCCTAATACTAATGTTCTGGTCAGATCAGAAATTTGTGAGGCCCTTCATATTGATACTGAGGCACTCTCCGACAAGTACCTTGGCCTCCCGGCGTTGGTGGGAGCCGATAGGAGTGATTGCTTTAAACATATCATCGAGAGGATTATCCAAAGAATTAATGGATGGAAGGAGAAAAACTTATCTATGGGAGGTAAAGAAATTCTATTAAAGGCGGTTGCTCAAGCTATACCTGTATATGCTATGTCTGTTTTCCAGATTTCGAAAGGGGTTTGCAAGAGTATGATGGATGCTATATCGGAGTTCTGGTGGGGAGATGATGAGAATAGTAAGAAAATGCATTGGATGGTATGGTGGAAACTTTGTTACCCGAAACGACAAGGAGGGATGGGTTTTCGGGATTTCCACTCTTTCAATCTAGCAATGCTTACAAAACAAGTGTGGCGCCTAATTACAACCCCACAATCCTTGTGTGCTCAAGTGCTTAGGGTTAAATATTTTCCCCATGGAGACATTCTCAAGGCTGGACCAAAAACAAATTCTTCATTTACCTGGCAAAGTATCCTGGCTGGGCTGTCTACCTTCAAGCGAGGCTACATCTGGAGAGTCGGCAATGGTGAACATATTAATATTTGGGATGATCCCTGGATTCCATCGAGCCCCTCAAGGAAGGTTTTGACGCCTAGAGGTACGACTGTGTACTCAAGAGTTTCTGAACTGATTTCGCCGGTGACTGGTTCTTCGGATGTACAACTTCTCCAAGATATCTTCTCTGACGTGGATATGCAGCGGATTTTACAAATCCCTATTAACAGTCATGGGTTTGATGATTTTATTGTGTGGCACTTTACAAGGCATGGACAATATACCGTTCGCTTGGGCTATCATATTCAATGGAAGGCACAGTTCGGTGCAAATGCGTCACAACTTGCGTTGGCTGGTGGTTCTGCTATTAATCCTGTATGGAAGACTGTTTGGCAACTGAAAATCCCAAGCAAGGTGAAGATATTTCTTTGGCGATCGTTGCATGGTATTGTTCCTTTGAAGTGCATCCTTGCAAATCGCCATGTTGGCACTTCATCGGAGTGCCCTGTATGCCGTCTAGGTCCTGAAGATATGTGAAACATGCTATTCGTCTGTCCTAGGGCTCAAGAACTTTGGCAAGAGCTGGGACTTTATGAGTATATCCAAGAAGCATCGGATATTGATCTCTCTGGTTCTGCAGTCCTGGAATACCTTCCGAGACAACCGGATAATTCGTTGACAGGGTTTGAGTTTGGGCGACATGAACTTATTTCAGTAGCATGCTGGTATCTCTGGTGGATTCGGCGCCAAAGGACCCACAACGAGACTGTCCCCCTGATGACCCACAAGTATAGGGGATCGCAACAGTCTTCGAGGGAAGTAAAACCCAATTTATTGATTCGACACAAGGGGAGCCAAAGAATACTTGAGAGCCTTAACAGCGGAGTTGTCAATTCAGCTGCACCTGTGAATAGTCTTGCTCGACACAGATTATCAGTAGCAACAGTTTTATAGCAGTAGTAGCGGTGAAATAATAGCAGCAGTAAATAGAGACAGCAGTAGTGATTGCAGTAAACAGTAGGATTAAAACACTGTAGGCATAGGGATGGATGAACGGGCGCTGCATGGATAAGATAGCTCATATAATAATCAAGACATAGGCATTGCAGATAATAATGATAAAGCATCCAAGTACTAAGTAAACATAGGCATGTGTTCCGTATATAGTCGTACGTGCTCGCAATGAGAAACTTGTACAACATCTTCTGTCCTACCAGCCGGTGGCAGCCGGGCCTCAAGGGAATCTACTGGTAATTAAGGTACTCCTTTTAATAAAGTACCGGAGCAAAGCATTAACACGCCGTGAACACATGTGATCCTCACATCGCAGCCATTCCCCTCGGCTGTCCCAATTATTGTCACTTTGGGACCGCGGGTTCCGGACAACAATATGTGTATACAACTTGCAGGTATGATCAATAAACAGTGCATATCATTATGAAACAATAACATGTTCAGATCTGAAATCATGGCACTCGGGCCCTAGTGACAAGCATTAAGCTCAACAAGTTGCAACAACATCAATAAGTACTAACAACGGATACTGGGCACCATGCCCTAATGATCTTATAGCTTATTACATGAACAATCTCATCCAATCCCTACCATCCCCCTCAGCCTACAGCAGGGAATTACTCACACATGGATGGGGGAAACATGGATGGTCGATGGAGAAGCGTCGGTGATGATGATGGCGATGATCTCCTCCAATTCCCCGTCCCGGCGGAGTGCCAGAACGGAGTTTCTGGTCCCCGAAATAGGTTTCGCGATGGTGGCGGCGTACGGTGATGTTTCTGGATGAAGTGGACGACCCCCCGTTTTTAGGTCAGAAGGGTTAAGTAGTCGAAAGGGGCTCGGGGAGGTGCCGAGTCGCCCTCCTCATAGGCTGGCGCGGCCCTGGGCCCCCGCGCCACCATGTGGGGGGCCTCGTGGCCCATCTCCGCCTCCCCTTCTGGCTCCGTGAGTCTTCTGGTAAAATAGGAGGTTTGCGATCTTTTCTGGTGTTTTTCCCGAAAGTTGACTTTCTGCACAAAAACAAGACACCAGGGCAATTCTGCTGAAAACAGCGTTAGTCCGCATTAGTTGTATTCAAAACACACAAGTTAGAGGTAAAACAATAGCAAAAGTGTTCGGGAAAGTAGATACGTTTTGGACGTATCAACTCCCCCCAAGCTTAGCTTATTGCTTGTCCTCAAGCAATTCAGTTAACAACTGAGTGCGATAAAAGACTTTCACGAACACATTTGCTTCATATGATGCATATATTCTCACTATATGAACAAATGCTTAGGCAATTCAAGATGAGGCAAATGCAAATAATGTCACTCAATAGGCATGTAAACTATGAAAAGATACCAACATACTAATAGCGACAAACATGAAACATATTAATTCACAAGATTGTAATGCTCATAATAGGATATGATAAGATGGTATCTCGCTTGCCCGTTTTTGTACAGCAAAACATAAATGCCCAGGCACCTCTGAAGTTCATGGGAAGACTAGAATCAAAGATATCAAAGATAAAAGCATCAAAGTTATATCACAGTTAACCACATTCTGGGACAAGCACATTACACTAAGAATGACAACTATGCTCTCGAGAAAGTGCTCAAAGAAAGGATGGTGACTCAACATGAAAGTAAAAGATTGGCCCTTCGCAGAGGGAAGCAGAGATTATCATGTGCTAGAGCTTTTTATTTTTAAAACAGAAGCAAAATTGTTTTGGGAAGTGTTTGTTGTTGTCAACGAATGGTAGTGGGTACTCTAACCCCCTTGTCAACCAGACTTTCAAGAGCGGCTCCCATGAAGGACGTTATTTCTACCAGCAAGGTAGATCATCCCTCTTCTCTTTTGTTTACACATGTATTTTAGTTTCATTATGGGTGACACTCCCCCCAACCTTTGCTTGCACAAGCCATGGCTAACCGAATCCTCGGGTGCCTTCCAACATTCACATACCATGGAGGAGTGTCTATTTGCAAATTAAGTTGCTTACTGATAAATCAGGGCAAAACATGTGAAGAGAATTATTGATGAAAGTTGTAATTAATTGGGGCTGGGCACCCCGTTGCCAGCTCTTTTTGCAAAATTATTGGATAAGCGGATGTATATGCCACTAGTCCATTGGTGAAAGTCTGAATGACAAGATTGAAAGATAAAACACCACATACTTCCTCATGAGCTATAAAACATTGACACAAATTGAGAAGTACTTTGAAGGTTTTAAAGGTAGCACATGAAAATTTACTTGAATGGTTCGAAATGCCATGCATAGGTATTTATGGTGGACACTTTGGAATAACTTGGTTTTCATGGTTTTGGAAGCACGAGCAGCATTCCCGCTCAGTACAAGTGAAGGCTAGCAATAGACTGGGAAGCGACAATCAAGAGAGCAATAACCGTCATAATCATGCTTGCGACAAAATGAAATTAATTGAGACATAAAAGTGATACAAGAACTCTGAGTCAAAATAAATCATCAAGGCTTAATTGACTTTTGTTTTTCAGTCATACGCATGCATGAGCATGTGCCAAGTCAATTCGAATGAATTTTCAGAGGAGGATACCACAATGTCATACCCTCTATGAATAGAACAATGCAAGCAAACATCAACATAACATGCTACCACTATTAATAAATTGGGACCGATCATGAGAGAACAAGAACTACTAAGCATCCACTAAATGACATATACCTCACATGAACCAACTAAGCATGCTCACATAGATGAGTATATGTACAAAAATGAAAACAAATAGAGTTCATACCAGCCTCTCACCCCAACTCAAGTTGTTGTAGATCATCCTTATTGCTTTTTCACTTGTGTTGCTTCGAATGATAAGAATGAAAACCAAGCTCCATCGGAGTCACGGATGGCTGTCCAACTCTGAAAACACTATACAAAACCAAAAAGAAACAACAAATATTTTTGGGTTTTCGAGTTTTTGAAACAAGAGCAAAAAGAAACAAACAATAAAGCAAAATATTTTTGGATTTTTGAATAACAAACCGAATTTTAAAACTAAGCAAACTAATACTGAAACTTAAAGAAACAAATGAAGAGAAACAACAGAAATATTTTTGGTCTTTTTGTGTTTTGGAATGCAGCAATAAAAGGTAAACAATTAAAAAGAAAGAAAGAAAGAAAACTGCAACATGGATATACAAAGTATCGACAAGATATGATATGTAAATGAGTGAGATGTCGATATACCTCCCCCCAAGCTTAGGCTTTTGGCCTAAGTGGAGATCAACCCCATGGTGCCCAGGAAGTGGCGCCTCCATAGTACGACGAGGAAGGGCCCTCGTCCTGGTAAGAGCTGGATGACGCTCCAAGGTAAGTGACGGTGTAGCCATCATCAGGTGCTTCTCCCTCCTCCTGGTGCTGCTGGTGAAAGCCTCGCACTCTAAGCTGCTCCTCCAACGCCTCCTTGGAGTACGACCACGGTCTCCTGTGTATAGGGAACAGATCGGCCTGGGGCAAAGGCACTTCATATTCATCCCCGTTAGTAAATAAAACTTTGTAAACAATGTTTCCTAAATGAGAATTAGGTGTGACAAACTGATGGCCTTTCATAGCAGAAATATCAAGTCTGAAAGGGGTTAGCTTCTCATCATTAGGACTAACGGAAAGACCTAGATATGCGATAACTCGTGAAGCAACAATTCCTCCATAAATAGGTCCACTAGCAGCCAAACGGCGAGCAATAAGGGCACCAAGGTTGTAAGCAGTGTTACCATTAAGTGCAGCAGCAAGAAAAGCAAGATGATAATTAGAAATGTTACTGGTGTTTTCCCTACCAAGAATGCTAGTAGCAAGATAATAAACGAAATATCTAATGGCAGGGAATTGGATGTTCCTTATCTTGCCGCGCTGAGCGGTGCGGTCATCGTCGTTGGTCACTCCTCGGTAAAGTTCCACAAAGTCTTTGGTGTTCCCTGCAATCTTCTTCGCTGTACCTATAGGAGCAATATCTATGGCAGCACAAAAGTCTCCCAAGTCCATTGTAACAGGCCTGTCATAAATCTTAAATTGGACAGTAGGCGCATAAGATGAATTCACAAATTTAAAACTCTCAACAAAAGTTTTGGTGAGCCAATAATGTTGGTCGCCCTCATCCTGCATATAAGTGGTTAGGCCAACTCTCTGGATAAGGAACATGAAGTCATCAAGCAACCCTGCATTACGCAAAAACTCCATGCATGGAAAGGATGAAGCATTTGGGATTTGGTCATCCCCTCCATCTCCAATGTTCGGTGCAATGACATCCTCATCATAGGAACGCCTAACTCGAGTAGATGCCCTCAAAGGCCTTCTTGCTCTCTGAGAATCCCTTTCAAACACCTCCCCAAAGGTGTGGTTATGCATTTTCCTTTTCGGAGAGCAAATGCTCCAATTCTCAGCAGCTGAGATGGGCTGAACAAAGAGATCGAAATCGCGAGGAAGAACAGCAAGAACTCGAGTGTGAGAGAGAAAAACGAGCTGAGTGACGCAGGAGGAAGAAGTGGTAGGTGGGGGAACTGCTGGAGGGCCAAGGGTGCCCCACCTCAGTGGCTGGCGCGGCCAAGGGGGCAGCCGTGCCACCTTGTGGTTTGGCCCCATGGTGGGTCCCCTTGGTCAGCACCAGGCACTCCCACGATGCTATTTGAAAAATAGGACCAATGGTATAATTTTTACAGATTTTTGAAAACTTTCAATTTGCATGAAATCTGGATATTAAATTAATAAAACTTGGGCAGAAAGATTATTTTTAAAATTCAAAACAACTAAAATTTTGCAACCTAATTATCACTACAGGAGGTAAAACAAAGTTGAAGAAAGAAATGCTGTTTAGCTCTTTTATGTATGCAAATATATTTGATAACAAGGTTGATCAAGTCTTGGCACCAAATAAATTTACATGACACAAATGATTTAAACAAGGTTGATCAAGTACCGGAGCAAAGCATTAACACGCAGTGAACACATGTGATCCTCACATCGCAGCCATTCCCCTCGGCTGTCCCAATTATTGTCACTTTGGGACCGCGGGTTCCGGACAACAATATGTGTATACAACTTGCAGGTATGATCAATAAACAGTGCATATCATTATGAAACAATAATATGTTCAGATCTGAAATCATGGCACTCGGGCCCTAGTGACAAGCATTAAGCTCAACAAGTTGCAACAACATCAATAAGTACTAACAACGGATACTGGGCACCATGCCCTAATGATCTTATAGCTTATTACATGAACAATCTCATCCAATCCCTACCATCCCCCTCAGCCTACAGCAGGGAATTACTCACACATGGATGGGGGAAACATGGATGGTCGATGGAGAAGCGTCGGTGATGATGATGGCGATGATCTCCTCCAATTCCCCGTCCCGGCGGAGTGCCAGAATGGAGTTTCTGGTCCCCGAAATAGGTTTCGCGATGGTGGCGGCGTACGGTGATGTTTCTGGATGAAGTGGACGACCCCCCGACGTTTTTAGGTCAGAAGGGTTAAGTAGTCGAAAGATGGGCTCGGGGAGGTGGCCGAGTCGGCCTCCTCATAGGCTGGCGCGGCCCATGGGCCCACCGCGCCAGCTGGTGAGGAGGGCGGCTCCTTGCCCCTCTCCGTCTCCCCTTCTGGCTCCGTGATTCTTCTGGTAAAATAGTAGGTTTGCGATCTTTTCTGGTGTTTTTCCCGAAAGTTGATTTTCTGCACAAAAACAAGACACCAGGGCAATTCTGCTGAAAACAGCGTTAGTCCGCATTAGTTGTATTCAAAACACACAAGTTAGAGGTAAAACAATAGCAAAAGTGTTCGGGAAAATAGATACGTTTTGGACGTATCACCCCCACTCCCTAAGTGTAAGATGTCAATCTTAGGGATCACGGCAAATGCTTTTAGATCTTTATCACGGAAGAGAAGCCCTGAAGCTGCGAAATGGCAAAAACCTGACCCGAGGCAAATAAAGTTAAACGTTGATGCCTCATTCCATCAAGAGTCATTTTCTGGGTCCATAGGCGTTGTTATTAGAGACTACCAAGGAAATTGCCTAGACGCAAGATGCTTGTTTCTGCCTCATGTTGCATCTGCAGCAATGGCTGAAGCGGTGGCAATGCGTGAAGGACTAGACCTTGTGAACTCTTCAGGTCATAATAATGTTCAAGCAGACTCAGACTCAATTGAGACGATTGAAGCTTGTGCGGGTGATGATTCATGGTGGAACGAGTCAGCAGCTGTCTTTGCTGATTGCGTGGACCTTGTGCCCCAGATTGGTAATGTAAAGTTCCAGCACTGCCCGAGAGAGGTCAATCAGGTTGCTCATGACTTAGCTAGCTATAGTTTTACTCATAAATACTCTTGTAATTGGATAGATGATATCCCTAGCTTTGTCATCAGTAGTCTCATAAACGATGTAACTATAACTGTTTAAAAGCAGCAAGTTTCAGACGCACTCTTTTCTTTCCAGGGTACCTAAGGGGTCTGGAAGGTTTTTAATGAGACGGCTTGCTAGTTTAATATACGAGGGGTTTTAAAGTTTCAAAAAAAAAAGACTACGCAACATATGTGTGGCTCCGCCACTGATCGGGCCAGTAATGGCGCATCGCACGCGCCCACCTTCAACATCACACTCCGCGTCGACAACCGAGCCACAAAGCCATGGCACTTCAGCGCCAAGACGAATGCGACGGGCCGCGTCGTGGTGGCGTACCAGGGTGTGCCGCTCGCCGGCGCCGACCTCCCGGAGTTCAGCGTGCCGGGAGGGATCATCAGCTCCGTGCCGATCGTCGCCACAAGCGAGGGGCTGGGGATGCCCGACGAGCTGTACGACCGCATGCAGATCCAGCGCCGGCGAAAGGAGCGCGTGAAGCTGGCGGTGCACGTGACGCTGGATGGTGTGCTGCTCTGGTGCACGGCGATACTGCACGGGCGACCACAGGGTCCATTTGTCTGCCCAAAACTCTATGGACTATGGCCCAACATTTTCCCGTGTGGATCCTCGACTACTCGAGTAGGCGTTGTAAGTGCGTAACTAGCTTACCCTATCAAAACCTATGGATTGAGGTTGTATAGCAGTATCATTTTGTTTTTCTTGCGAAAGACTTATTTCATACCTACTTTATACTATTTTTATAGTAACATATTATAAGTGAAATTCATAGTTAAAGTTGTGTGTTGTTGACCAAAAAAATCAACTGCGTCTTGATGGGGTACTTAGTCTTTTCAGTCTCCAATTATCGGCTGATTCAATGATCAGTGTACCTACTATGAGGTGTTTTAGTATTTGGTGGACGATGTATGAAATGCATATTTGGTGGTGGGTTAATTTGTGAGTACCGTAGCCACCGTGTCTCCCTCCAGAAAATCTAGCTGTCACAACTTCACCTCCTCCATCCGTCAGGTACATACCCCTCCTTTAACCGGCCTTGCGGGGGTCAAGAAGGGGGAGGGGACTTATTATGAGTGGAGATTTTAATTTAAAAAAAATAGTGTTTTCAATATATTAGGCTAGATTTTCGATAAGTGCTCTTTGGCTGTTCGTTCAATGACGAGATCTCCTTCCCATTGTCAATGGTTGTGTTGGCATAGTCCTTTAGATTTTTTTCGCCAAATCAATTTGTGAATGCCTCTTATGGTTGACACGAGGAGGATGGTCCTTGCAATATTTGTTCTACATTCTACGTCATTGAC
This sequence comes from Poa pratensis, assembly GCA_947311845.1. Taxonomy (NCBI): domain Eukaryota; kingdom Viridiplantae; phylum Streptophyta; class Magnoliopsida; order Poales; family Poaceae; genus Poa; species Poa pratensis. The sequence goes on along the minus strand of CAMZMU010000056.1, from coordinate 36,542,165 downwards.
AATGGTGGCCCTTGGCTTCCAATGACGTCGTTGAGGCAGTTCGGTAACTCTACCCTAAAATTTTGGTGTTTGTTCTCTTATGGATGTTGCCTAATTACTGTAATGGCTGCGTCGAGCATATAGCCTTTGCATTACATGTAAAAATCGAAATCATTGGACAACCATCGTTGGTAGTCATAGGTGTTGTTTGGTCTCTATGTCATTTTCCTGCGGTTATCGTGAGAAGAATACATGATTGTATCTTTCAAGAAGAAAGAGTTTGAATACCTCAATGATTTGTTAATTTCTTTTAGAGTTCGTTTTCTAATCACTGGGGACATCTTTTCTATCATTACCATGTACTATTCACTACTATCATATATCATGATATTGGTTGTGAAACAAAATTGTGAGCATTGAATATGGCTATTTGTACTTACAATTTTACCTTCATATTGTACGAGTAACTTCAAAACTACCTTTTTTCGAAAAGGGGAGTCCCAGCCTCTGCATCGAAGAGATGCATACGGTTCAAGTACCATATGCACCACCGGAAGCAACATACAACCACGATACTCCTTCAACGATGGTTTACGGGTATGAACATGATCGGGTGGAGTAGCGATCAAAATTTCATTTGCCCTCTTTTTTCATCATGTGAAACAAAAGAGACACAAAATATTCCTAATGAATCAAATTCTGAAAAGTATCCATTCGAACCATAATTGCGACTAAAGTTATCGATGCATTACTATCCGCTAAATTAAGCTAGAGAAGACGGCATTTTTTAACATATTTTACATAGCGGAATCTTGTCATCGCCACCCTAAACCCTAACTTGCGATCCAAAATTGGCTCACCAGAGCCTCAATGTGCGGCGGAGGCGCTCACTCCTCGTCGGTGTCGAGGTCGACGAAGATGAGCTTCTGCGCCTCGAATTCGCGATGCCACTCCTCCCGCTTTTGTTGAAGCTCGCGCTCGCATGCGACCCCCTGTTCGAAGAGGAGGTCGTCGATCTCAGCGTCCCGGTGGCGGAGCTTCGTGTCGTCCTCCTCCTCCCGCTCGTTGTGCGCCATTATCATGGCGGTGACCTTGTCGATGGAGGCATCATCGATGAAGTCCTCCGGCCTGATGGCGGCGGCGAAAGCCGCCGGGTCGTATCCCTCGAGCGGGAGGTGCTCCTCTTCCTCCCTGTTTGGCTGCGGCAGTGGTTCGCGCGTTCCCGCACCGGAGGAGCTCCCCACCTCAAAGCGGTGGCGGCGGTCATACTACTCGACCTCGCGGCGGAGGAGGGTGCACGGCGGCGTCCGGTTCCATTTGTTGTACCAGCCCGCGGTACGCTTCCGAGCGGCGTCGGAGGCGACGTAACACTTCCGCTCCTCGTCAGCCTATTGTCACCGCACGCAAGATCGTGGAACGGCCGGCCTGGCTGCCCCCGCGTACGATTGAACCCCCATGAGGCCACATCGTGGTGCGGCGGTGCCGGATCAGTAGGCAGAGGGGGTGGATTTGATCGCTGGCGGCGAGGGGTGGTGGGGAATTTGCTCTACTTCGGCGGCGGAGGCGCTCGGGTCTGAGCCCGCATCGGGCCTCCGAGTGGTAGAAATAGCGTCCGGGGGCGGCCAATTTGGTGGGCACGGTATAATTTTACGGGCCGGGACTGCTATAGAGGCTCTGGTCTGGCCCAAAAGGCACCCCAGTCTGTATAGCCACCGGAAAAATAAAGGGTCTGCTAGAGATGCTCTAAACTAGTTATTCCATAATTAAAATAGAAATTTTGGATGATAAGCTAGACGGCTCATGAGAAAATTTGGAGAGTTTTAAGCTGCCAAAAGAAGGCCTTAGTTATGCAGAAATTCACTTTGGCTCTCGAGCTCACATGCTTCTGCTTGATTAAAAAAATCGAAAAAAATAGTTAAACCATTTTGAAAAAATTCTGATTTTTTTGGTGATGAACATATACAAGTTTTCGACAAACATGCCAAGTTTCATGGTGAAACGACACTCGTAGTGCTCGGTGTAAAAAAACAAATCACTGACAAAAATGAGACATACAAATATAGTTTTCAGAGCACTGATTTTATTTTTTTTGTCCGAGCACCACGAGTGTCATTTCACCATGAAACTTGACATGTTTGTAGAAAAGTTGTATATGTTTATCACCAAAAATTCACAATTTTTCAAAATGTTTTACTATTTTTTTCGAATTTGTTAATCGGGCAGGAGCAGGTGTGCTCGGAGCCAAAACGCCTTGTTCTTAGTTATGTTCATTTGAATTTACAGGGACCGAACGCACGACCAATGTGGGAGTCTATGGGAGCCCTAGCTCCGTTCTTAACATTTTTACCCGAAAGGCAGAAAGGTAAAGACTTAATACACACGTCTTGGACGATTCATTTTGTCAGAACAAAATTTCGACAATTTCCCTTTGACATGGCAATCACTGACATAACAAAGATGTATCGATGCTTTTGTCAAGAACAACCAGATGAACAATATGTGGTTCATTGTACGCAGCAGCTACAAAGATTGGAGTAGCCAATAAGAGATGAAACATAACCCATATTCAACTCATCAGGGAAATAGTTCTTGTTCTATTTCTAGCTCGGGTATATATACCATAGCTAGCATAAAAGACCCATATTTCTAGCTCGGGTATTAGACTTCAAGTTGCATTACTGTCCTCAACAGACTTCTTGTATTCAGGCTTCAGCTCATGCGTCCCTTGATTTGGTCCTCGCTTGTTGTAGACACAAAGATCGTTCATTATCTCCTTCAGGAATTGCTGCATGAATCAAGTGCGGGCAGGTGGTAAGAGAAGAAATGGATGTATGTAGTAAGAAAATGCAATTACTGTAGTATCAGCGTATCAACATTTTATCAATATAAATTTAGGGGTCACAAGCAAAATACCTCTGGTTGGTCTGTTTCCTGCATTAGATGCTTTAGTGACCAATTTGGCTGCCTCTCAAATAACTTGAATAGGATATTTTCCAAATCCTTGCGATCCCTTCGTGTTCTTTTCAGTTCAAAAGGTTTTATTGGTGTCGCTTTCCTCTTCTCCTGATAAGCAAGAAACTACGAGTAATGAGATATCAAAAGAACACCAATTTAAACGATCGGATTTCTGGGAATGTTTTGCCAGAAAAGGTAACTGTCGAGAACATAGCATGTAATTGTCAGATATAAGATGGATCCTGACTTCAAAAAACATCACCACTAATTACTACTCTCAAAACCCCTAATAAATGAAGGGGGAGGTGATCCTGAGAAAGGAGTAACCTTTGGCACAGGAGGATTATTTGTAAATTGAATCATTGTCTGCACTCCCATTCCATGGTCCTTGTCAAGTACCTAATAAATGAAGGTGGAAAGGTGAATTGACATAATAACAATTGGAAGATGGAACCGATAAAAGAGGGTCAAGATCAAATTAAATAACTTACGTGCACTTTTCTTGTTTTAATCATAGACTTTTTAGTCCTCTCACGGCATAATTTTGCGTAGTCTGAAAGATTTTCTCTGTGTGGTTCCATGTCAAATTTGTGCCCGACTTTTCCTTCGCATGCAAACTTCCCTGCAAAAAATAGAAGGCTGTAATTTTGTGATACAGAAAATAACTACTACTAAGTTGTTTCAAACTTTTGATCAAATGATCAATCTGAAAATTACGCAGCTCTCTTCTCATGATATCAATTACCCAAAAAAATTTCTAAAGGTAGAAATAAAATGTATATAATGCCAGTAAGATGTGATAATACACAACTAAGGAACTGTACATAAATTTTGGATTAAAAAGTAAAAGCAGTACGGCCAAACGTTGGTTATTGTCCTTAACCTTGTTCAAGGGCAACAGCCGACATGCATGATAAAGCAAAGGCAAAATAGATCCTTAACTTCGTCAACTGACAAGTTCGATATCTGATCTACAGCATGATCATGTACTAAATGAAGCTTGGTGTGCTAGCTTTACTGAAATACATATTCCATGGTTTACACGCGGCATGGATCAGTAGGCACACTGAACTGACTATGAAGGTTCTAGACAAATGTAAAACATAGAGAGCCCACAATGAAGCATATATTGAGTGAATTAATTAGAACTGAAAAATCAACAGGGCGCTTAAATAGAAGTTCAAACTAATTAAAGACAGACATATGTAAGGAACTACTTCAACGCATCGATATCCAGCAAATAGGACCGCTTGGTGAACAGGGTCACAGTATAATTGTATCAATAAATTAGCAATTCTATATTAGAAAGCCTCAAACTATAAAGCAAAGATGAGGAAGCTGCGCCTTACTCGCTCGAATTAGAGGAAAAAGGGGAAGTAACAGCTTTTCTTTCAATAGTAAGCAGAAATGCGAATAAGAGAAGGGTAGAAGAAGCAATCAATAGCCTCTAAAGTTCAAGAAATAGCCCTATGCACAATTCGACCTGAACTATACATAAACCGGATCAATTCTTTTTCTACTTCAGTGAATAGTCGGAGCTCCTGGTGGCTGGTGGTTACCCAGAAAAAAAATTATGCCACTAACCACATATGATTGGGGCCTGAGGAAGTGAGGACTCAGGACTCTAAAAGCAACTCAATGCCTTCACTTAATTACTAGAGGTAGGATGGAATTACAGATTTAAACCGCAAATCACTTGCAGGCAATTGAATGTGAGACTGTGAGGGTCTCCTATGAATATAGCCAAATTAACGTAATGTATATTATTACATTCAGAAGGGTATTTGTAGAATCAAGCATTGTTTGCTTCTCAGTTACAGAAACAACTGATTTCAACGCTCTATATAACAAAATAAAATAAATGCGTGAAAATATTTTTTAAAGTTGAAAGAACGCACAATAATTACCTTGGTTAGACTCCGAGAAAACACACATTGGCACAAAATCCTTGAACATGTTTAAAGAGTAATTCCTTGGTGTATTGCCACTGTCTGCTTGAGCCATCTCCATCTTGAACTGTTAGTTCACCAACACCATGTAAGAAACAAGGGCACCATCCTAACACAAACATCTTAAATGGATGCTATTATAAACATTTGGTGAACAGGGCTTCCTTACACTCTGACAAAACTGGGGATCGATATTTATGTGTACATATAGAAACTGACAACCAGGTTCCGGGAAAACATGGAAAAGACATATCCAAGGCACAACTTTGAAGCCCGTTAGCTTTTTAACCACCAACTATAAAGTTAGCTTTTAAGCCTCTCCATGGAATGGGACGTAATTATGATAAAACCTTTTGGCGATTTGTTTCAGTCCAGAATGTTGCTTAACGGCTGCAGAGGCTATTCTCCCAGAAACTATGAGAAATTTTATGCTCGTAATTCATCGACGAATGATAGCTGAAAATTTCTGGAATTAACACCCATATATTATTTGCAAGATCCAGAGTACAATGTTATGTTTTGCTAAAATTATGTTAAATCTCGATAAGTTACCCATGGCACTGAGGTGATATACTTAGGTGAAACATTCTGACTACGGACAAATCATAAAAAATTGGAAGACCAACAGCAATTAAAGGAAAAGGTAGCACAACCTAAGGCAAGCATAGTTCACCATTCTAGTAAATAGTAATGCGACTGGACAGCAGAGTTAAAGTATTCTAGACAGAAAACATGAATAGAAAATGCCATACTACTCCAAGATGGTCATAAAACAATTAAACAATGATAACCAAGTATACTGAATGAATTGCCGCAGCAAACAACAGCCTCTTAAAAGCCGATCGATACACAGCTTAATCCACGCTATTCTAAAATTCAGCGATGTTATGCTCGAGCCAAGTCACGGAACCGGAGGAAGCGGAAAACTTGCCTGCTTGGGGTCCTCGTCGGTGCTGAGTGGGTCGAAGGAGAGGATGACCTTGGCGACGACGGGGTTAGGGTTGGGGCCTCCGGCGGCGGAGGCGGTGGCCTCCTGCCAGGCTTGTGAGACGATGGTCGGGCACTTCATGAGCCACACGGAGCGGTCGGCCCGGGCTGTCTCCAGGTGCTTCGCCTCCTCAGCCATGTCCGCGGATCGGTGGTGCTCTGGTGAGAGGTTACTCTCGGCGTCGAAGGAGGGTTGCACCGCTCGCCGGCTTGTGTGCCGGGAATCGAGGTGCTTCCTGTTTTACCTCGAGGCGGTTTCTTGAGGAGAAGAGGCGGTGGATCGTAACAGAGGACCCATCGGATCGGCGTTAATTACTCGGAGACGGCCTCAAGGGGGTTTCTTGATTGGGCCGTATGTGGGTGCACGTAACAGGTTGGTTTTAGGAACGCTCTGTGCAAATCTCCGACACCCCCGCCGGCGACGATGTCCCCCAGATTCGAAACCTTCCGCGCCTCCTTGCGTCTTCCTCCCGGTGCACTCCCGGTCGCCGACTTCCGCTGCTCTGGCCTTCCCGGCTGGGTTATCCTCAACTCGCGGGCCTACATGGTCAATGTCCATAACGAGACCACCGCCAGAACCACCACGCTCGACGGCCTCCACATCCAGGTGTCCTTCCTGATCGCCGCCCCGCCGCGCATCTCGTACTGCTGTATCTGCTGCACCAACAGCAAAGAAAACCCCTTCGCCTGCGAGCCCACGATCCTTACCTCGGTGGAAGATCTCGCCCTCATCGAAGTTGCTTTCACCACCACCGGCACCCAGGAGTGGTTCGTCTACGAAGCCAGGGGCGGCTACCCATCGCTTCACCTTCTCCGGGATCTCCGTCTGTACTCTCAAAAGAACTATATGGGGCGTGCCCATGGTCTCATGTCCCAAGACGAAGGCAGCCAATTCCTTGTGGCCTCTCCAAGCTACATGGGTGGGCAGTACAGTCTCCACATCTTCCGTTCCCTGCAGTCTGACTGGACCACGAAGCCGCTACAGGTGGATTACGGGCTAACCAAGAAAGCGAGGCGTTTCGATCCCACCTACGTGATCGCTCTCGGAGATGGACTGCTAGGCTGGGTGGATCTCTGGCAGGGAATTCTGGTCTGCGACGTGCTCGGCGCCCTGGCCAACGACGGCACGCCCGCCGCGGCAAGTTTCATCCCGATGCCGATGCCGCTGCCCAGCAACCAAGAACGGTACCGCCAGCATGGTCTTCCGCGGCCGATTCGCGACGTCACCTTCAGTCATGGCCAGATCAAATGCGTTGAGCTGGAGTTATTGGTCAGACTCATACCCAAAGCTGCACCAGCTGTGGACGATCCCTCGGACAAGCTACTCTACGATTCAGAATCATCCATGGTTCCACGCCAGGAGGAGGAGGACGATGAATACGAGGTTCTTGGTTGGCGGCTCGTCAATTGGTATAGGGAATTGACTTGGGACTATTGGGATAGGGGAAGCATGTTCATTCCGATGATCTTGGACCTGTCTCCTTGCCTCGGCTAGGAGGTGGCCTGCCATGGGCTGTGAGGTTACCACTCAAGGACCTGCAGACGTGTTATCCCACTTTGCGTGGCGACGATGTTGTTTACCTCGTGTCTGTGCTGGATAACTGCGACCAAACTGCATGCGACCAAACTGCATGCGACCAAACTGCATGGATTGTCGCTGTTGACACCAAGAGCAAGTCACTGTCAAAGCCTGTGCCATTTTCTGCAGATAGAGCTTTTATGTTGGATCCAACCCACATTCCATGTGCACTGACAAAATATATTGACGCTAAAAATCAGGTAACTATATATACTGCCACTCGTTTATTATATGACACTCTTCAGAAGTACCTTTTTTTAATATCTATGTCCATTTGTCTCAGCACATGTGGTTCTTGCACATTTCAGTTCATTTATAAGCCTAGATTTCTCTTTAGATTACCTAAATTGTGGCCCATATGTTAGATAAGTCACAACTGGCGCCGCAGGACACACCGTTGTGTGGTATAGATAATCTGTACCCATTGGCCCGCTTTCTTCGCTCCCGGCTGACAGCAGTAGTTAATACTTAATTCATGATTGGCCCTTTTTTGGCTTCTATAACTTGCTTCAGATGTACTGGTTAGTATAGTTTTAGTTGGTATTATGATTTATCGAGATAAAGTTCTAGTGCTACTGCACCGCCAAAAAGAATGTGGAGATAGACTGCAACATAATATAGCATGGCATGACAATCAATTTCAAATAGAACATATATCAGAAAAAGAAAAACAGAAAATCTGTCTTGAATAGTGGCTTCACATTTTTCTCTCTCTTTAGGCGACTATGTGAAAATAGTAAATAATGATCTGAACTATCAGGACATCTTGTTGCAATGCTACCGAGCTATTATTTTTCGTGACAACAGTAATTAATGATATGAAATATTAGGACATACTAGCAAATTGCCCGTGCGTTGCAACGGGTTTTAATTAAATCAAACATCTTATATTTTAAGTAAACTTTGATTTTTTTTCTATAATCGTTTTAGAAGTATATTGGCTTTCTCGTAGATTTTAATTCTCTTGCATGTCCAATTATACAACAATCATGCGTTGCAACGGGTCTAAACTAAATCAAACATCTTTTTTCCTTGTTTGTCTCCTTATTTTTCGACGAGCTTCTCTGACTTCAATAATCATAAAGAAAACAACAATAATCATAGAGAAAACAAATATGGTGCATAGATAAGAAAACCCGATTTAAAATAAAGATACCTTCCCTTCATTAAATTTCTCCCACATCTCACGTATATTTGTTAGGGACATGTTGATAAATAACCAATAGCTTAACTTTTTTCACATAATTATTGACATTGCAGTACCAGACTGCAACTCAAGTTAAAGAGCATGGCACCTGTCATCTTAGGAGGGAGGCACAAAAAGGCATACAATCAGCTCAGCCTGAATTGTTACTTAAGCTACATATATTGAACATCATATCGCCTATCGGTGCATAGTTGTGAGCTTTCTATATGAAGTGGATCATGGGAACACTACTTCCAGGTATAAGCATCAGCACCACATCGACAGACATCAGGTAGAGCTGTGAAATGAGCAGAAAAATGGGAGACAGAGGAATTCCCTTCCCCATGTGCAGGTTCGGCTGCAGCAAGAAATTTTTGAAGAGGAGCAAGCCGTCAAGCGTGAACCTGATATGGAGTATGGAAGCACACAACTTGAAGCCTCCGAAAAGATCCAGATGAGCAGTCGTCTCCATGTCCATGCGCACTACCGTGGAACCAGCAGCGAGCTCTGCTTCAGATTTGTAATCCATCAACGTGACCAGCATGTCCGCCTCCATGGGACTAATCACGGGCCACGACCGGAATTGAGCAGGTTCAGGGCCAGCTGCAGCATAAGGCTAGCCAACTCTGCGCGGGAAATCACGATGGCGGACGGAGGCGATGAAGTTGACAGCCACAGCGTCCTTGGCCGATGTTGTGCCAGATCCGCCGCTGAGCAGCGTGGCGGACGCTTGCACGCAAGCGGCTGCCAGTCGATCCGGATGAGTGGATACTTCCTTCGAGTCGCATCGCGCGTGAGCGATTCCGCCGCAGCCGAGTTGCCGTAGCATGCGGACATAGCCATCGCCGGCCGCCTGTCAAGGTTTCGCCGAGTTCTATGGCTCGGAGCGGGCACCTCCGTGTGCAATAATCCAACAGGGCGGCATCATCTACCTGCTACAGGGCGGGAGAAGATCAGGCCGAGCGGGTCGCCGCTGGCCTTACACGGCCGCCGGTGCTCCCGAGTTCCGCGCTGATGTCTTCGCCGCCGCCCATGTCGCCTCCCAATCGCGAGAGGACAGAGATGCTCTGCGATTTGTGTCTGTGGACTGCGGGTCAATATTCTAATTTCATAAGGGCTAAACTGGTAAAAGACAGACGACTAAAAGTATCAACATAGTGGACTGCGAGTTGATTTCCTTCTTTTCAAGGGACTAAAACGTAAAAAGACGCGACGCACCACCACAGTCGCTTATCTATATTATATAGTAGAGAAAAGGTTGTTTTTTTTTTTTTTTTTTAAGGGTAGAGAAAAGGTTGTTGCAATGTTACGAACATTATTCGGATTTTAAAATAATAAATGTTTGGTCTGGTACCATGCATTGGTAGCACGATACCTCCGCAAGGTGTGGTAGACCATTAGAACCTTCTCTCCAATCGATCAGATGGTGGATGTTTCTACTAGTATGGGCCTGAATTGATATTGGCAGTTGATAATGAAATCATATTTGTTATAGCTATAGTGAGTAGTGGGTTTCATGAATCTAATGGTTTTCTGCTCTCTCTGTCTATTAGATGACCCCCCCACAAAACTGCAATGGGTACAGTAAGAAGCGGGAGCGACTTCCATAGAAGTAGCTAGACTGAAGTGCAGTAACCTTTTACTGTAGCTTCTCCAGCCTTTATCAGGTAGGAGTAATAAAGAGTAGCATTCCTTTTTTTAGAATACATTCCTTAGTTTTGGACTTCAGTATTCGGACATCTGTCCTATAAACAGTCTCTCATGAGCATGATATTCTTATTAATTGGTGCAGCAGCGATGATGCGAGCCAGCTATACAGTATGCTGCCCTTCTCTAAACTCTGGACATGCATGGTTGTGTTTTGTGCTCTACGGTTGTGTCTAACATTGTTTGGCTGCTCAGTATACAATGTTGTGCAGTTGCGTTTGATTGAGATTTTTGTTCTTGGAGAAATTAAAGTCTTTTTTACTGTTAGAGAGGAGAATAGTCATGGTGGCGGTCGTATGTCGACTCTTTTCTCCCCTTGCTAGTGTGGTGCTACACTCTATTTTTATTTTTTTATACTCTCAGCATATGTTTATGTAATTTTTTGTTGTTAAACACTTATTCTTCTCCTCATCCTCCTCTTTCTTCTTCAATTTACGCTTTCTGACGTCATTCTTGCATGCAGTCTATGTTGTTCTTCTACTAGTAAGTGTGCACGTGCAATGCACGTCTCAATCATTAAAAAACTACAATCATAATGATTTGTAAAGTATGTCACTATAATAAGTTTATATGTAAAATTGCATAAGTATGGAAATAGATCTATCAACAATGTATTACAATTCAAAGTATGCACTCAAAAAAATCTTAAACCACATAAGGTCACCACATCCTAAACCAAATAAGGTCACCACAGATAACCATTTTCTAATCCATTTATTTCAGGGTGTGGAACTAGTAGCATAACTACAAAACATTTATTATAAATTATTTTACTTAAATTTTAATCAATTAACATAATTATCAATGAAGCTGTAACTCGCAATATCACTACAAGGGGCAAGCGCTTCTGGTTAAATTGGCAAACAAAGAAATTTTGAGACCTCTAAACTTGACGCAGCTGTAGTAAAGTTCGAGAAATTTAGCATTAAAGTAAAATATTCGCCTCAACCAGCAAAATGTATAATTTGTGGAAAATAGCATATTATCACTGACCTTAAATATTTTCCTCAACCGGCAAAAACGTATAATTTGTTTACCGGAAGAACTTTGTCCAGCATCCTTTTCCTTCTCTTGGTGTTTATTCAAATACAACATTTCTTTGTGGGAAATAGCATATTCGCACAACGAAACGCTTACATTTTATTTTACTTTGAAAGAGAGAGGGAATGGTAAACCCAATTGATGTGACATAGGTGGTTAGAGCTATTTTCTCTGAGAAAACAAGTATGACAATGAGTACATGATCTCACCTTTGATCTGGCTAACTAGGGGCGGAGCCCACACCTGACACCACGATCCATGCAATGGCCGGGGCAAAATGATTAGACACTTTTTTGCAGATATATTTTTTTTGAGGGAAAAAGTACAAGTAGTTGTTTCGATATGTGATTTAGCCTAACTACAACACATAATACAAAGTTGTCCCAGGGTTATCGTCGAATCTTGGCTCCGCCCATGTGGCTAACCCACTATTCATGAAGAAAAACGCTTCGTCTACGGATGAGAGGAAATTGTAGGTCGCTTTGACCAAACTCGTCTCGCATGGAGGTTGTGGAGATCATGCAAAATGGTGGGAACTTGCTAGGGGCGGCGGCAGCTATATACGAGGAGTGTTCTTTTCCATGTCGTAGTTTTGCTCGTGTTAGTTTTGCTCATTGTCCTAGGGAAGCGAATAGGGCAGCTCATGAACTAGCTAGGTTTAATGAGGTTAACCATGGTGTGTGGCATGGTGATCATTCTATTTGTATTCGAGTTGTTATAGCAAACGATCTAACGATTGTGGATGGTTAAGGCAGCAAGTTTTTTACGCACTCTTTTCCTTATCAGGGTATCTAAGGGGACTCGATGGTTTTTAATGAGGCGGCTTGCTTGCTTATATTTATATATTGAAAATTTCAACAACAAAAAACTCGTCTCACGTACGTGGATGTCCAGCCTTTTCATGAGCCCAACATTTCCTATGACACGGTTTCTATGCAATAGAAACGCAATAGTCCAACATAGGGCCCTTTTGTTTGGCCTTCTAGGTGCTTTCCACCAAAAAAAAGCTGGACAACCCAGCTAGCTAGTTGCAGCTTCAAACGCCAGTTGTGTACTTCTTTTAAATTTGTAACAAAGTAGTATGACTTTTACTGAGAAAGTACAGGCAAGATGTTACAGAGTTGTATGGACGTTTTCGCTACAAGTTTGTGTTTTCTCTGAGGTTTTTATATTGCAATACGTGTTTCTAAAGTGTAACAAACGTGTATGCCTTTCTTGGGAAATCATCCGTCATATGTTGCAATGTTTATTCGGCGTCCGCTTCAAGTCTCTATGTTTTTTATGTTGTTTTACGTGCTTTTCAAAATGTTGCAAGCACATGTTTGTTTTAATTTGTGCTTTTTTTGGAATATGTGATGGTTTTGTTTCAAATAAATTTGCAACAAAACATTTGTTGAGCCCACCTTTTAATTGTTGCAAATATATAGTTTTTGTTATAATTTTTAGTGTTTTTCGTTGAAATTGTCGGTGCTTTTGTTGCAAGTTAATTTGCAGCAAAAAAATACTCACACGTTCCTTTTTATAAGGTGGATAAGTTTTATTTCATACAAAAAGGTGATTAAGTTCTCTGAGAAAATCAAACTATCTTTAACCAAGATTTATTACGAAATGAATATAATAATAGTAATTTTGTATTGTAAATGATTTCTACAAAATTGGTCCAAGATAGTCAAATTTGTTTCTTCCAGAAAACTAATACACCTTATAATACAAAACTGGGTGAGTTTTGCTTAACCACTTTTTAAATGTTGCGATGATTTGTTTCAATGGTATATCTTTTACAAGGATTGTGAAATTTTGTTATAATACTCGGGATTCGTTACAATATTAGTGGTAAATTAACATAGTGACATTTTTGCTGTAACTATCACATAGATTATGGCCAAATAGATATACCCCTACGCTTAAGTCCATCTCCATCTTATATGTACCGTGGGTTATTTTAAAAAAACTGAGGAACTAAAATACAAAACACGGTGCGCCTGGTTCCGAAGTTAGATGTTGATCATGGCCTCGTGGGTAGAAGGACCTATTTTAGGCTCGCCTATATCGTCCTACACCCTACTCCTCGCCATCCATGAATTTGATACTTCTACATGGGTCGCTCAGAGCATATCGACCGACACCCGCCAAATGACCCCCAAAGTCCAACTGAGCCCGGACGTAAATATCGCCCCCAGTGACACCTCCAAGTGTCCGAGTCTAACCTAAATATGTCCGGCACCCCGAGCCACCGGCCCCAAGTTTGGAGTGTTTCTCGGGGGCGCCGGACAATGTCGGGGACGCTCTTGTGTCAGGCTGACCCACATGTCATCCACTTTTACGGGCGGTGACGCAGACAAGCGATCCACGGGGAGAATTTTATGTGACTAGGCACGCGTGTGTTTTTCGTTTTTTAAATTTAATTTGGCCACAAAGCGATCCACTCATAGGATTCTCTATGGCCTTGTGTTAGTGCTAAATGGCCATAGAAGATCCCTCGAGTGGATCTACCCCACAAGATTTCATGTGGCTAAGTGTAATCGTACCCTTTTTTCGCCACGTGCTACAAAAATAAAATTTATAAAAATGCTATAACCAGGCACTTATCCTGTCTGTTTGAGGGTGCGGCACCGGACACATGTCCTGCACCAAAGAGACCTGTCCGTTGGCAAGAACATAGCGTTGTACGGCAAATCTGCCTTCCACTGCAAATGCCGAAGTGCTTCTTAGCATGTGCGACCCAACACGTGTACAGTGTTCTCCTTCCTTTGGTAGCTGTACACGTGTTTGTTTGTCTACTGCGGCAGGAAGAAGTTTCCAATCAAACAACTTCCGGGAAGGAGCACGTAAAATTAACGTGTCAGATTAGGTCCACCGTCCACCGTTGGCGCCCCGGGCATGATCCTCGTGCCGCCGCCCATACCGATCCGACGGCACAGCCTCGACGAGTCTTCGCCTTCGCCAGCTCCGACGATTTCCTTCCCTGGTCGCGCTAGATCGTAGGCGCCAGCCACGCATCACCCCCACGCCCGCCCGTTCCACCCCACCCAAAATCCGATTGCCCTCCGCAACCGGAGGAGCTCCTCCACTTCCCAACGCCTCCTCCAATCCCTCCACCACCTCCTCCGGCGACCGTAGCACCGATCCCCTCCCCCGCGGCCTGCCCCGAATCTAGGGTTTCCCCGCCGCCGGATCACGCCTTCCGGCGATGCTGCCGTGCGCGCGGTCGGCGCTGCGGAGGAGGGGGCTGGCCCAGGCCCTCCTGCGGGGAGCGCGCGCGGAGGGCGACTGCGCCAGGAGGGAGGCGCTCGCCAATGCCAGGTGCGCGGCCACGCTGGCCGGTCGCCGTTGGGCCGATCCGCCGGCGCGCATCTCCGCGCCCCGCTTAGGCAGTCCGTGGCCCACGCAGACGAGGGGCTTCCTCGGGTGCGGCGACGGGGAGGAAGGGAGCGTGCTCTCCAAGGTCTACGAGGAGAGGCGCGTCATGGGGTACGTACGGTCTAAATGGACAGCATCTGCTCTGGTTGTTTCTTATGTGATTGATTAACTTCTGAAACGGAAATATGATTGATCGTGTAGTTACTCGCCGGAGCAGATGTACGCCGTCGTCGCGGCTGTAGACCTCTACGAGGATTTCGTGCCCTGGTGCCAGCGGTCCAGGGTTATTAGGCGGTACGACGATGGTTCCTATGATGCTGAGCTCGAAATTGGGTTCAAGTTCTTTGTTGAGAGCTACGTCTCTCACGTGGAGATGGAGAAGCCCAAGTATATCAAGGTGAGGCTCCTGTAATGCACCTGTTATATTGCGTATGGTAAATTGGGCAGGCAATTCAATTCGAGTTACCTAATTAGATAATTTATTCTTGAATGTAGAATAAGTAAGTTAGAAACAACAATTGGGGACAAAAAGATGTTCTAGAGGCAGCTGTATTGCAAGTTAAGTTAAATACATGACACTGCGTTTGCTATTTATTTTCGTTACTAGAAAAATCACCATCAAGATTTAGATTGTTGTCACCTGTCATAAATTGATTCATTGCTTCCTTCGATGGTTTGTTGTTAGATCTGCTGAATAGAACACATCTAACATGGTTTCTCTACTGGCAGCATTATTTCTTTCGTGAGCTATTGCTAAGATTGCTTGTTTATTTTCATTCAAATATGATAAGTTCTGTAAACCTTTCCACTGACTGCTATTGATAAGTTACCTTGTGTTAATATGCCCAGACTCTCTTATGTGGCCAGACATGATATTATTTATGCTGAACTATAAGTAGTAAACACTTATTTAGTTATAGGAATTGTAGGTAGGTTCTTCGAATGCGGTTTTCTCCAACAAGTTAGAACCATTGTATTCATCTTATTTACTAGTTTTACCGCCGGATATCAGGCAAAAAAGGAAAATGATCTAGCTGTGTTTGCTGGTTTTTGGCTTGGTTGCAATCACTTGTTTATTTAAACACCTTAGTGTTGGTTGTGAAATTAAGCATTTCTGAGTTATGCCAAAGTCATGCTTGCACTAATCATCCTTGGCAGATATTGTTCTCACCCCATATTTTAGCTCTTCAGTTCATCCTGCCATTACCTAACTATCATCACAGTGTTAAAAAAATAAAGTTGTATCATCCTTTTAAAATCAACAAAGACAGAATGTTATGCACCAATGTTTGCTTGAAATGAGTCTTGTTGTATGAACCTGGTAAGTTATCTCTTTACTCCTGTCCATGGCTTTCTTAACAATTAAGTCTTGGGAGTGGTGTTTTTTTGTGGTAAATCTGGGGAGTAGTTGAGTTTGGGTTTTCATGGCCTCTTTAAAAACCTGAAACTTTGGCTTATGTGAATATGGGTATTTCTCTATGGGTGGATTTCTTGAGAGTACAAAGGTAGGAATATTTTTCCTCAAACCTCGGAGATGCAGTCATTTTTTAGGTTATGGCATGTGATCTGCTGTTGGATTACTCATAACACATTAGGATGTGCACCGACTGGCAGAAACCTAGCACTTTTGCACAGCTAGATAAATAGAGTTGCTATACAACTGTAATACTCATGATTTTTGAGTCGCCGAGTCAAGTCAAGTCGCCGAGGCTGCGGCTCGTGACATGCCGATTTGAGTCAACGACTCAGCTTGTATAGTTGCCCCAAGTCTCCCTGCTACAGTGCATGTCAAATTGGCCTGTTATCTATTGCAGCCCGGCCTACAAACCCCAGATCCCCGCCAGGCGGCCCAAGACCTGGCCCAACAAAACCCTAATCGAGAGACCCCAGATCCCCGCCGCGCGGACCAAGGCCTGGCCCAACCGAAACCCTAATCGATAGAGAGAGCTCTCCCACCAACCACCACTCTTCATCAGATCCCATCGAGCTCCCGAGTCCCGAGCGTCTCCTTTCCCGAGCTCCCGTCGCCGGCCACAGATCCTCCACCCCGGCGCCCTCTCTCCGGCCGCCGCCAGCCACCTCGACCTCCTCCCGAGCGTCCCCGCGGCTCATGTCTTCCTCGACCTTTTTCTTCTGCGCCGCCGCCATGCTCTGCCTCCTCCTGCGCCGCCATCCTCGCCATGCTCTGCCTCCTCCCCGACGCCGCCATGCTCTGCCTCCTCATGCGCCGCCGTCCTCGGGCATCAAGTCGCTGAAATCCTGAGGCAAAAGTCCCTGTATAGTCGCAGAAATCGCTGTCGAGCCAGTGACGTGGCGCGACTTGCTCCGTGAGTCAAGTCGCCTGCGCGACCCAGCCACGCCGCGATGACTTGGCGATTAGTCGGCGACTAATCGGTGACTATACGGCGACTCAAAAATCATGGTAATACTGATGTCGTGTCATATAATGGTATCTCTTATACAGTTGTAAACAGTATTAATGTGTATCTGTTGTCTGATTGACCGGCATTGCACCGTAATAAGCAGTGCGGATCTTTCTCTTTGTTTTCTAATTAATGTTGGGAATTTCTAGCCTTTCAAAGCGAGCGTGCAAGCCTTTTTTACCTTGTTTTCATAAATACAGTGCATGGTCAATCTAGGATGAAAGTCTATATATCAACTTGGATAATCTAGGTTGCAATCAATCTAGGTTGTTTCTTTCACTTTCAGTATTTATCAGTGATATGTCATTTTTCTGTAGTACTTTGTTTGAGTAGTTGCATTGGTTTGCTTCTGACTGCTATTGCTCTGTTGCAGACGACAGCGTCTCAAAGTGGACTTTTCGACCATCTGATAAACGTTTGGGAATTCAAACCTGGTCCTACTCCTGGAACCTGTGACCTTTACTTCTTAGTGGATTTTAAGTTCCAGTCACCCCTATATCGACAGGTATAACTTGTTTGTTATGAGTATGCACATCAAGTGCCTGCATCTGTTATTTTCTTGCGGTACTCATCAAGCTTTTCATCACAGGTTGCCTCCATGTTCTTCAAGGAAGTTGTTTCCAAGCTCGTGGGATCATTTAGTGATCGATGTTTTAGAATTTATGGACCTGCTGTTCCTGTCCTGGAGAAATCTTATGGGCAAGGAAGGTAGACATAAATGATCTAACTTTGAAGAATATAAGCTTCATCGGTACTGTGTTGGTATTACAACTGAGGATTTCTCAGCAGAAGATACATAGAATCCTCAATTTGTGATGTCACGGTACCATTAGGCAAGTGGGTCAGGAGAGAAATCGGCCAGAATTTTCACCCTTTGGCTTTTATCAGAAGATTTTTTCATGTACTAGTACTAGTTTACTACCCATCTGTAACAACAAAATGTCCAACCACACACACACGCTTGATTGTTTACCAGGTCAATCGGATGTTCAAAAATGTATTTCGTCCTGCACTGTTGGCCACAAGCATATATGGATGATGTACGATTCTGATATCATGTGAACGGTGGCCCTGTAACTTCATCAATCTTTTTGATTCATGATGTTCAGTTCATCTATTATTCGACGTGTATGGAAGTCTTTTTTTTTTTTGAAACTGTAGAAGTCTGGCGCCCATTGTGCAATCACCTGACTGGGACTTCTGCCTGCTGCGATGCGAGTGATTACCGACCACAGCCACCCAATAAACTTCGAATCGTGCTCTGTTTAAAGGAAAACTTTGAATCGTGCTCTGTTTAAAGGAAACTTTGAATCGTGCTGTTATGATACAGATGAATAAGAAATCCGATGCCTGCAAGTGAATTGCTTAGGAGTCGAGTGCACGATTTTTCCTACTCGGTCGTCAAACTCTAGCACCAGCCTCACGGTCCGGCCCCGACAAGGCCAGCCACCAGGTTCGCCAGCCTCTGTCCCGCTTCGCCCTGCTTGACAACGTCAATGTCGCCCCCGACCGAGCAGTCGTCGCCGGCGGCCTCTTCATCGCCGCCAGCACACCACTGTCCCGGCGTGACGCTGTCGAGCGGGCGACGCAGCAGCTCCTGGTCTATCCTCTGCAGCAGCGCCTCATCGCCGTCGCCGAACCGGCCCGCGAAGACCGCCCCGCTGCCCACCAGGGCGTCGTACCGCGACCGCTGGTCGCCGCCGTCCGGGACGTACACCCAGAAGCTGTGGTTGACGGTGCTGTTCCTGAAGTGCGCCGAGTTGGCCATGACCGTCTGGAAGTAGAACTCCATGGGGCTCAGCGCATTGCTGAAGTACAAGAGCAGCGTCCTCGGGAGGTTGTCGGGCGCCACCACGCAGTGCTCCACGAACTCCCGGGTCAGCACCGTCCAGGGAGAACCCTTGAAGAGCTCGAACGCGTCGGGCTTGGCGCGCTGCCCCGACGAGAAGGAGATCTCGGCGTTGGTGCTCTGCAGGAGGTTCTGGTCGAGGACGACCACCGGCGCGGTGTCGGAATCCGTCTTGTGGTCGATGAAGTTGAGGTCCCGCGGCACGGCGGAGAGGGCGTGCAGGAGGTCTGCGCACACCGTTAATTTTGTCAGTGACATGCATGAGATCAATCGGAATGCTATCGAATGGCACGAGACGTGATGACTAGAGATAGAAGATCGCACCGTCCTGCGTGACGAGCGGGTAGTCGGAGGCCTGGAGCGTGATGAGCCAGTCCCAGTCGGCGCCAACCCTCATCAGCACGGAGGCGCCGCGGAGCACGGCGGCGACGGCGGACGCGCCGCGGCCGTCGACGGGGTCCCCCTTGCCGACGACGTGCACGTTCCCGTACTGGAGGAACGCCGGCTCCGACCGGACGTACCCGGCCAGCCGCGCGCGCTCGTAGGCGCCCGCGCCGGCGTCCAGGTGCAGCAGGTACCGGTTCCTCGGGTGGTACACGGCCTTGAGCAGCCGTGTCATCCTGACGGACTCGCCGTGCCCGCCCGAGATGTAGTACGCCAGCACCGGCGGGTACTCCGCCCCGCGCCTCGGGACCGTCGACGACGACGCCGCCGCGTCCGGGCTGACGTCGTCGTACTCGTACGCCGCGGCGTCCCTGAGGAAGGAGCCCGGCCTCGCCGACGACGCGTAGCCGAGGACCAGCAGGGTGGTGGTGAGCGCGGCCAGCGCCGCGAACGGGGAGCACGTCAGGAGCCACGAAGCGCGAGACATTGCGTTGAGGACTCCGGCCGCGCGCGCGCGTTCCCGTGCCGGGGAAATGGTCACCGGCGGTCCGGTACTAGTTGTCTAACCCTGTTTTCAGCTTCCAGGTGTCTGTCAATGCTTGTTTTGTGTCTGTTGGGCTTGGGATCGGATCGTGGAGCAGCAAACATAAGCACTGACGCAACGACGAAGTGCTGTTGGTATGGGGAATATATATCTCCTGCTGATATCCTGTATTTTACTATTTTATTGTTCTGACATGATGTGTGTGTGTGTGTGAATGGTGACCATGAACTAGAGGACGTGCTTCCGAGCCAAGGAGGGCGAGCCGGCGGGCACCATGTCGCGGAGCGCCCGAGCATCCCAATTATTGCTAGCTGATGGACGGAGGTAGTAGTCGATGTCTCGCGGCCGGCTGTCGCGCCTGCACGATCAGTGCGTGATTGCGCTCGCGAAACCACGCGGTAGTCGTTGGAGGGGAGGCAGCCGCTCGTCATTCTACCTCTCCGTCAACTCGTAGAACTTCCTGATTTTGCCTGCCTATCCAGGCCGCAGCTCTGTTTCATGCTCATTTGGTTCGGAAAATCAACCGTCTCCTACAGGACTGGACATTTCACGGTTTTGTTTTTACTAGTATGCATGCACGTGCAATCGCACGTCTATACAATTAGTTAAAAACACTTCATGTCGACTGATGTAAAATAAAAAAAATCAAAACCTTGGTACCAATAATAAGAAATCATTATAAAAAATCAAATCAGTTTGTCAAGTCCTGAGAGGCAAAGCTGCTTTCCTACCGACTGGTAATCTTTGTATCCTCTTTAGATTTCACATCACTGGAACCTTCATCTGCATTGAGGAATACAACACATGATTCAAAACATTCAATAGTTAGCTTATCCAAATAAATTCAAAAGTGTAAGATCAACATGATAAACTTTGACTCAATCGATTTATTATTTTCCTTGCAAGCTTCCAATACAAAAGCTTTGGTTAGGCTCCAGAAAATCTATCACGTCTGCCCCGACGAGGACTATCCAGTATCCACCACGCGTCCACGCAGCTTCTTCCCCAACGATGATGCGCCTTCAACGGTCCCCATGCGTTCCCTGTGTCGCTCCTCTCGCACCCTTTTCCACCACCACCGCCATGTACATGGTCGAGATGGAATCGTGGGAGAGATATTGGTTCGAGTCTATTCGGAATCTGACCAAGCAATAAGAGCTTAATATTTTTGATTGCGAATTTGTATGGTTTAATTACCTGATGCTTAATTTAAAAACATATCTTAATATTCATTTACTTTTGAGCGTCATATCATATATTTCAGAATTTTAGGACAGAAATGACAAACCAAGTTGATGTTTCGAAAATGAGTGATACTTCTTTAAGAGATTGTTGCTTAATTAGGATCATGTTGCTACTAATTCACCTATTTTCTGTCATCTGAACCGTAATACGAAGGACAACTGTTGGGCATAGGCATTTTACCTTCTGAAGCTGGATGTAGGGACGGGCCGGTGCAGACTACCGATGGCACCCGCACCCATTGGGTGTGGGTAGAGCTTAACCAAACCCACACCCGCGTCACCGTATTTTAACCACACCCGCACCCACACCCACGTCTGGGTATAGATTTTGTACCATACCCACACCTGTGTGGGTATTAAAAACCATCGGGTACACCCACCAAACAAGTCATTCATGCACAATATATAAGAAAACCATCGACAAGTATGCTCATTCATCCACTGATTCGGCAAACGACACATATATATGAAACGAAAACAATAAAATAACACTATGTATATGAAAATGAGCAACAAAACAACTCATTCATCCACGCAAAGCTCGCCTCCGCCAGTGTTCATGGCGAGCGGCCGCCGGCGTGGCCGAGGAAACAACGTGGGCGAGGCCTTCCTGGGAATTGTGAATCAGGCCGCGAAAGTTAAGTGACCGCGCGTATGGGAAACAAACGAGAATTAGGTAGCCGGTTAGTATTTCGAATTTTTTCCTCGTAATAACCATCTAAAACCACGGTTCTACATGTCAAAAACAAAAATAGATGGGTATGTGGGTGTGCGGGTATGGGTACTACGTTACCATACCCGCACCCGCAATACCCGCTGGGTACACACTTTTAACCATGTGCTTACCCATGGGTAAGTTTTCTTTACCAAACTCTTACCCTAATGGGTAAATACCCACTGGGTATGCGGGTAATGGGTACCCATTGCCATCGGTAGTGCAGACGGACTGCAGCCGCAGACTGTTGTAAAGTGCATACGGACGGCAGTTGAACACGGTGGCATCCTCGCGTCGGCCTGCGACGCAGGGGCTGTGTAGTGGCTGCGGCGTCCTCGTGTCCGGCGGTACGAAACCTCGCCGCGCATCAGCCTGCGGCGCAGGGGCTGTGCAGCAACAACCAACTACTAATTGATTAGCGATCAACAGAGGAAATCACAATCGATCGATTGAACCAAACATGTTCACGGGTTGGGGATCGGCTCGGCCGGCCGGTGTAGGAGGGTGTAGGGATGGCGGCTGGATTGGTGGGAGGGCGGCGGCAGCTTCACGTGCCAGCGTTCTGGTGTGCAAATCGACCCATCGCCTCAGCCGGTGGCGGCGGCGATGGGGATGAAAGGAAAGAACAGTGTGGGACAGGGTGTTCGCTCACGCAGGAGAGGAGCTGGCCGGTGGCGCTCGCGTGAAAAGGCCATGGCCGATGGTGTGGCGTCGCCTGCTCTCACGAAAGAACCGAAAAAACAGAGAAGGTCTCGCGGTCGCAATCGAGGTCGCCGGTTAACTCGGAGATTGGTGTGGTCGTGAAGGTCGGATGCTAGGTCTCCGGCATCGGGGAACTCGGAGGTGATGGTGGGGCGTCCGAGAGCTCGCAGGCGAAGCAGATTAACGGAACGTTTCTTTTAGACGGGGCAATGTCTGTAATTACCACGAAAACGAAAAGTTGTGTTTGAGTTGTCAAACATTGGAGCGATCTGAGTCGTCGATCAGATATTGAACGGCACAAATTTAATGTATCCCGAACATGTTTGCTCTTTTAATAGTAGTATAGAAGTACTCCCTCCCATCCGATTTTAATGTCGGGAGAAAACATACGATCCATAGTATAACTTGCGACACCCTGTGGACTATTTATTTCTCTCGACCTAAAACGCACGACCACCAGACGATTTTACAAGAAAAGTTTCAGAGCGCCGCCGACTCCTCGAAACCTAATTCGGGGGTCAAAAGTTTTTGTTCCGGCACCCTGCCGGGACAAGGATTGAAGGGGAGATCATCGTCATCGCCATCACCACCATCGACCATCCATGTTTTCCCCATCCATGTGTGAGTAATTCCCGCTGTAGGCTGAAGGGGATGGTAGGGATTGGATGAGATTGTTCATGTAATAGATGTCAGATTGTTAAGGCATGGTGCCTAGTATCCATTATTAGTGCTATTTACCATTGTTGCAACTTGGTGTGCTTAATGCTTGACACTTAGGGCCGAGTGCCATGATTTCAGATCTGAACATGTTATTGTTTCATGAGTATAACTAGCATTTGGATCATATCTACAAGTTGTATGCACATGTTATTGTCCGGAACCTGAGGCCCCGAAGTGACAACAATCGGGACAACCAAGGGAAATGGCTGTGACTTGAGAATTACATGTGTTCATGGAGTGTTAATGCTTTGCTCCGATATTTTATTAAAAGGAGTACCTTAATAACCATTAGGTTCCATGATTGGCCCCGCTTTAAACGGGCTGATAGGACAAAAGATGTCGTGCAAGATTCTTATTGCAAGCACGTACGCCTATATACGGAACACATGCCTACGTTTCATTAGTACCTGGATGCTCTATAATTGTTTACCTGCAAATGCCCTATGTTATGACTATTACATGAGCTATCTCATCCATGCAGCGTCCGTACATTCGTCCCTATGCCTACAATATTTTAATCCTGCTATTTACCGCAATCGCTACTGCTGTTTTTACAGCTGTCTTTATTTTACTACTGTTACTATTCTACTACTGCTGCTGCCATATTACTGTTGTTACTGATAAATTGTGCCAAGCAAGTTTACTTCCAGGTGTGGCTGAACTGACAACTCAGATGCAAAGACTTATAAATATTCTTTGGCTCCCGTTGTTTCGAATCAATAAATTTGGGTTTTACTTCCCTCGAAGACTGTTGCGATCCCCTATACTTGTGGGTCATCAAGACTATTTTCTGGCGCCGTTGGCGAGGAGCATAACTTTATTTATAAGTTCACCAGGGAGTCATATTGTCCGCTGCGATTTATTCACTATGGGAAAAATTCGTGATCCAAAGTTCCCAATATTGCCTTCCACTACAAGGAAAGGTACAACTCTGAACACTGCTGCCGCTCTTGATTCACCGTCTGTTATAAGTCAACTTGTTACACCACCACATCCCCGCACTTCACATCTTACTTCTGCTGAGTCTGATAAAGCTGATGAATTTGATGATGCTTCTATTGTGCTTGATGAAAGTGGTTCACTTGGTCCTTTTCTAGATGCTACTATTGCTAAATCTAAAGAAATTGAAAATGCTGAAATTCCTGATGAAAACCTTACTACATCTGTTGATTCACCTGAACCAAGGAACTATGTTAGTGATTATCCTGAAGATGCTTATATTGATATTAATGATGAGTTTATTGAAGAATATACAACATGTGATACTTCTAAAAACTCAAGTGTCGTAAAAAATCTTATTGAAAATGGGCTCTGAATTATAATTTTGCTCCTAATCTTGAGTTTGCTACATCTCCTATAAAGAGTAAGGATAAGGATTATGAATTCTCTGTTCATCTTTCACTTATATCTCTTGTTGAAAAGGAGACATTTTACGGAACCGAAAATGAAAAGGCTATAGGACACATGAGTAAAATTTCTACTTTGAGCAACTTGTTTTCTGATGAAACTAAAAAAGAAGTTACTTTGTGACAAAGTTGTTCCCTTTCTCGTTAAAAGATAAAGCTAAAATTTTGTGACAGTGTTGTAGCTTCAGTCGTAGCGAGGCTAAATCCTCCGTCAAATTCTCACTCGAGGGTATTTTTAAGATTCTTGAAACATCTACTGGGTTGAATATATCTCGAATCATCTGAACATCCCACTGATGTGAATAAGGATAAATTAGCTCATCAATGGTTCTCAATAGAACATTACCCTTTGGTGTGGTGATATGAAGGACCACCGTCAGATGCACTGGATGACATGGTGGCGAATGTGTAAACCAAAGAAGGATGAGGGGATGGGTTTCCGTGATCTGCATTTTTTTAACCTTGTGATGCTAGCTAAGCAATCCTAGAGATTAACTGCATATACTGAATCTCTTTGTGCCCAAGTTTTGAGAGCTAAATATTTCCTCATGGTAATGTGTGAAAGGCTGGTATGAAAAAGAATATTTCCTTCACTTGGCATAGCATTGCTGCAAGGCTGAACACCTTTAAAAAAGAACATATTTGGAGAGTTGGTTCAAGTCATCAAAATTTGGGAAGGCAACTTGTGGCTTTGTTTGCGAGAGAGGGACATGATACGTCCATTTTGTATCGCTATTTTGTATCATAATTTACTCTTATTCACTGATATATTTCATATTATATTACAATACTTTTGTTATTCTATCATATTTTGCATGTTTTACAATTACCCGGGATTTATGTGTCGGAGTCAGGATTCTGCTGAAAAGAGCACCGTCTGGAAAGGATTCGTCGGAGGCCCCAAAAATCACCAGAAAAATATAGGAATTATTTCCTCACCAGATAAGGCAGGAGGCCAGAAGACCGCGAGGAGGGGTGCCACGAGGCCACCAGGCGGCCAAGGGCGCGGCCCACCCCATGGCCGCGCCGTGGGTCCGCCTACCCCTCTGGCCCACCTCCGGTGCCCCCCTTCGGTGATATACTCCGTCTTGACCTAAAAATCACGGGGACGGACTTCGCATAATTTTTCCGCCACCTCTGTGGGACGGAAAACACAGGGAGAGAAAAGCTCTCCGGCAGGGAGAAATTTGCCGGGGAAACTTCCCTCTGGGAGGGGGAAATCATCGCCATCACCACCGTCATTGCTCCAAGCTTCATCGGAATCATCATCTTCATCATCTCCATCACCAGCACCATCATCTCCACCACTCCACTTCGTTCCGCTATAACATCTAGGGTTGTACTTGTTTAGTTCATTGGGGATACTCTCCCGGTATTGATTACTCTTTGTGGATTGATGCTTTTGAGTTTATTCGGTGAACTAAGGTTATGTCTAGATTGTTATCACCTCTGATCATGATCTATATGATGTATTGTGAGTAGTTCTTTTAGTTCTTGAGACATGGGAGAAGTCTTGTGGTTAGTAGTGGAATTATGTTGATGAGTATTTAATGTTTGATATTTAAGTTGTGGTGTTATTCTTCTAGTGGTGTCATGTGAACGTTGACTACATGATACTTCACCTTTGTGGGCCTAGGGGAATGCATTGTGTATTTAGTTTACTTTTTGTGGGGTTGGCGGAGCGACAGAAACCTAAACCCCCGTTGGTAAGCTAATGCACGAGGGAACGTAGAATCCCAGAGTTTAAAGTTGTGGTTAGAGTTATATTAATTACTTCCTTGCTGTTGCGGAAGCCTGCAAGGGGTGTAATCACGAGTGTGTATTTGTCCAAGTAAGGGAAGTGCGCTAGCATAGGTTCACCCACACAACACCTATCAAAACATTAAACATAAGTCAACGGTATGAAGCGAAAGCACTTGACATCTCTCCCGTGTGTTCTCAGGAACGTTTGGTAATCATAAGTAGATAAACCGGTTTGTCCTTTGAGCGAAAAAGGATTGGGCCACTCGCTGCAACTATGGATGCTCTCTTTTATTTACTTGTACTTTATTTACTCGCATTTTCTTACTCGTACTTTATTTTACGTGTTATATCAAAAAACCCTAAAAACTTGTCTGTTAGTATTTACAGTGAAACCTTGCTTGAAACTGCTTATCAGCACCTTCTGCTCCTCGTTGGTTCGACATTCTTATTTATCGAAAGTACTACGATAGATCCCCTATACTTGTGGGTCATCAAGACTATTTTCTGGCGCCGTTGTCGGGGAATAAAGCGCTATTGGTAAGTGGAATTGGTAAGAAAGACTTTTATTATAAGTGATGTGTTTATTTCTATTTGTTACTCTACATAATTATGGAGGCTTCTAATTTTGAAACGCTGTTTGGGACTAGTTTCCTCACTGCCCTTGTGATAGTGAAGGATCCCCCACCAGCTAAAAGAATTCCGTTTAAGATACCTATGAGAATTGTTGAACGTGTTATTAATAACCGCTATTCAGTAGATGGGACTGTCCATCCTGCTGATCACTTGCTTTTTATACATGAATTGTGCGGATTATTTAAGATTGCAGGTATCACCACGGAACAATGTAAGAGGAAATTATTCACTATATCACTGAAAGATAGAGCTATTGAAAAATGTTTATTCATTTGACTGGGAAGGAATTGTATCTCTCTTTCACTCTAAATTTTATCCTCTTCATGAAATTCATAAAGATAGAAATTATATCTATAACTTCTGGCCTCATGATGGAGAAATGAAGAGGATCGAAGACAGAAAACAAAAAATTTCCTACCGATGATAACCAGAAACTAGCCAAGATCTATAACTATGCAGATATACTATACGGAGGAGAACAGAGTACATACCCTTGTAGACCGAAAGCGGGATTACGTTCCCGCACAAACGTTGTCGATGAAGCCGACGAAGCCGACCTCAAGGTCGTGTAGAGGAAGTAGACGTACTCCTAGCGCCACCCGTGTAGCGCCTCGTAGTTCCACACACGTACGGTGTACATGACGACCTCCGGGCTCCAGATCCAGCAGAGCAGCGGAAGCGAAAGATTGGATCTAGTAGCACGGTGGTGTGCGTATAGTGGAGAGACTTCCCTCCTCATACGCAGCTCCAGAAACAGAACCACGCTCAAGTTAGGAGAGAAGAAGAAAGAGATGGGATGGATTTCAAGGCATGGGGGCACCTCCTTATAAAGGTGGAGGAGGGAGGCCACACCCCTTGGTCACCCCCACATGGGGTGCGCCGGCCACCTAGGTGGGCCCCATTCGGCCCACCCTAGGCCGGCTAGGCCTCCCCCCCCCCCCCCATTTCCCAAATGGGGTTTTCCCCTAATGGGCCTCTAAGGCCCATTTAGGTTTAATGTCTTTAAAAATTCGAAATTAATTAAATAAAAAATATATTTAATCACTAATAACACTTATTAATATTAAATACATATTATTTAATTCATTCGAGCTCCGAAACACATTTCGTTGCCTCCGATCAACATCGGACATGTCCCGAAACGCTTCCGGAATCTCCGGTTTCTTTCTCTCTTATATCCAATCTAATCGTCACCAACCCTTAAGTGTGTTACCCTACGGTTCGGGATCACACAGACATGGACGAGACATGTTCTCCGATCAATGACTAACAGCGGGATCTGGATACCCATGATAGCCCATGTGTGTCCACGAATGTCTTTTATCATTTGAACCTTTAGACGTCCAGTCTCATCCTTTTGCCTAGCGATACTTAGATTACCCGAGCATCGTTCTCTGGTATCACGATTACCGAGCATGATCTTGTCATTGACAAATCTATCTTTACTCGTCTGTGATATTATATCCCCGTGACCTAGTCACATGCTTGCAAGCTCATTTATGTAATCTCACCGAGTGAGCCCAGAGTATCTATCCTGCTATGTGGATTGGAAAATCCCGCTCTTGATCACTCGCCTCCACTGCTTCCTTCGGATACCTGAAAGTGTCACCTTTATTGTCACGCTATATAAGACATGCCGTTTGATGCAATCAAAGCACCTTCCAGAAGCAGCGATTTGATATGATCTCACAGTCGAAGGTATGAGCACTACATTTCTATATCTTTTGGGTATGTCCACCATGTCATTCACCCAATGACATGACTCCGTTGTCAACTGACGTAATTGTCCATGATCAGGAAACCTTGATCATCTGTTACCCAACGGACTAGTTAAATAGAGGCTACTAGGGACCTGGTTGTTTACATACCACACGTGCATTAATGTTTCCGCTTAATACAGTTATAGCATGGTACAAAACTTATTACGAACAATTGAGATATGACAAATAAAATATCTTTATTAATTGCCTCTAGGGCATATCTCCTTCAGTCTCCCACTTGCACTAGAGTACAATTTAATCTAGTTTACAACTTGGTAAAAGCTTAACACCTATAGCAATATGGTGCATGCTTGTCTCGTGGAAGAGGAATTCAGTCAACAAATCTCCCACATTGAGATCTGTATGTGCTTTGCAACACTTCTATGTCACCTAGTTTGACATCATCCCGTATCTTACGATAACGGTGAAATACATGTTTGTCGATGGAGTGAGACTCAAAACTTCGCATAGCATGGGCCTTAAAAGTCTAAGAGGTCTATTAAGGGAAACCACGCGTGATCAGGAAAACCGCTCAGTCTAATCACACTTGCTACTTCTGAAGTAGACATATATTCCTATACCTATGTAGATCATGCGACAGTGCATTCTGTTGGGGATCGTAGACAGAAAACAAAAAAATTCCTATCGACGATAACCATAAACTAGCCAGGATCTATACTATGCAGATATACTAATACGGAGGAGATCAGAATACATACCGTTGTAGACCGGAAGCGGGATTACGTTCCCGCACAAACGTTGTCGATGGAGACGACGGCGCTGACCTCAGGGTCGTGTAGTGGAAGAAGATGGCTCCCAGCGCCAAACGATGGCGCCTCGCAGTTCCACACACATACGGTGTGGATGACGACCTCCGGGCTCCAGATCCAGCAGAGCAGCGGAAGTGGAAGAGTGGATCTAGCAGCACGGCGGTGTGCGTATAGTAGAGAGACTTCCTTCCCCGTACGCAACTCCAGAAACGGAACCACGCTCAAGGTAGGAGAGAAGAAGGGAGAAATTGGTGCAATTCCAAAGGCATGGGGGTCCCCTATTTAAAGAGGAGGAGGGAGACCATCTCCCTTGGCTAAGCCATGTGGGACTAAACCCCACATGGCTCGGCCGGCCAAGGAGGAGCCGCCAGCCCTGGTGGGCCCCATTCGGCCCAGCAAGGCCGGCCGGCCCTCTGATACGTCTCAAACGTATCTATAATTTCTGATGTTCCATGTTGATATTATACCAATTGTTACATGTTTTACGTACACTTCATAGCATTTTTACGCATTTTCTGGGACTAACCTATTAACAAGATGCCATAGTGCCAGTTCCTGTTTTCTGCTATTTTGGTATTTCAGAAAAGCTGTTCTGGAAATATTCTCGGAATTGGACGAAACCTGGACATGACCTCCTATTTTTCTAACATGTACACGAAGTCCGAAGGAGAGACGGAGGCAACCGAGGAGGGCGCCACACCCTAGGGTGGCGCGGCCCCCCTCCAACCGCGCCGTGGTGGGGTGTGGGCCCCCCGGGTCGCTCCAGCCGCCGCCCTTTCGCCTATTTATTCATCTTCACGGGAAAACCCTAGACACCCGAGCCTCCATCCATGAAAAGTTCTGTAGCCGCCGCCGTCGTAAACCCTAGCTCGGGAGGGTTCTGAAGCTCTTCCCGGCACCCTGCCGGAGAGGGGAATCATCACCGGAGGGCTCTACATCACCATGCCTGCCTCCGGAGTGATGCGTGAGTAGTTCATCTTTGAACTACGGGTCCATAGCAGTAGCTAGATGGTTGTCTCTCCACTTTATGCTATCATGTTTAGATCTTGTGAGCTGCCTATCATGATCAAGATCATCTTATTGTAATGATACATGTTGTGTTTGCTGGGATTCGATGAATATTGAATACTATGTCAAGTTGATTATCAATCTATCTTATATGTTATTTATGATCTTGCATGCTTTCCGTTACTAGTAGATGCTTTGGCCAAGTAGATGCTTGTAACTCCAAGAGTTAGTATTTATGCTAGATAGTGGGTTCATGCCTCCGGTAATCTGGGGGAGTGACAGCAACTTCTAAGATTGTGGATGTGCTGTTGCCACTAGGGATAAAATAACCGATGCTTAGCTTAAGGGTGCGCCGTTAGGTCTAATGCATTTGTTTACATTACGCACATTACTTAATGCGATTATCCGTTGCTTGCATCTTAATACCAACGGGGAACTCGGTATGACAACCTGGAGGTGGATTATTAGTCATAGACGCTGTTGGATAACGGTCTATGTATTTTGTCGTAATGCCCACATGAATATCATAGTAATCATCATGTCATATATATGCATTGGCATGCGCTCAATATTTTGTCAATTGCCCAGCTGTAATTTGTTCACCCAGCATGTTAGTTATCTTTTATGGAGAGACACCACTAGCGAACTGTGGACCCTGGTCCATTCTTTTACACTGATAATACAACCAATTGCAATCATTGTTCCTTTTCATTCTCTGCAATTAAACACTATTTTCCACACCATACGTTTAATCCTTTGTTTTCAGCAAGCCAGGAAGATTGACACCCTTCCTGTTTCGTTGGGGCAAAGTAGTTTGATTGTGTTGTGTGCAGGTTCCACGTCAACAGCCGAACTCCCTTCCACACGCAAGTACTTTTCTTGCACCGTTGACAACCTTCAGAAGTGCTTCTTGCTCCTGCTGGATCTGATAACCTTGGTATCTTACTGAGGGAAACTTGCTGCTGCACTGCTTCATACCCAACGAACATGTGTCCCACGTCATCAAGCATTTTTCTGGCGCCGTTGCCGGGGAGCAAGAGGATTTCTGCAAGGGGAGTTTCACGCTTCCAATCTCTTTGCTTTGTTATTGTCTTGCTTAGTTTATTTTTATCTTGTCTTGTTTGCTTTATTTATCAAAAACAAAAAAAAATAGTTGCTTAATTCAAATTGTTTTTTTCTATTTTGTTTTAATTTTGCTAAAATGAGTACCCCTGAGAACACTAAGTTGTGTGATTTCACTAGCACAAACAACAATGATTTTATTAGTACACCTATTGCTCCACCTGCTTCTAAAGCAGAATTCTATGAAATTAAACCTGCACTTTTAAATCTTGTTATGAAAGAGCAATTATCTGGTGTTAGTACTGATGATGCTGCTGCTCACCTTAATAATTTTGTTGAACTTTGTGAGATGCAAAAGTATATGGAAGTAGATGGCGATATTATTAAACTGAAACTTTTTCCTTTCTCTTTGAGAGGACGTGCTAAAGAATGGTTGCTATCTTTGCCTAGAAATAGTATTGATTCATGGACTAAATGCAAAGATGCTTTCATAGGAAAATATTATCCTCCTGCTAAGATTATATCTTTGAGAAGTAGCATTATGAATTTCAAACAATTTGATAATGAACATGTTGCTCAAGCTTGGGAGAGAATGAAATCATTGGTAAAGAATTGTCCCACCCATGGACTGACTGCTTGGATGATCATCCAAACCTTTTATGCAGGATTAAATTTTTCTTCAAGAAACCTATTGGATTCGGCCTCTGGAGGTAACTTTATGTCCATCACTTTGGGTGCTGCAACAAAGCTTCTTGATGATATGATGATAAATTATTCTGAATGGCACACCGAAAGAGCTCCACAAGGTAAGAAGGTAAATTCTGTTGAAGAACCCTCTTCCTTGAGTGATAAGATTGATACTATTATGTCTATGCTTACAAATGGAAAAATGCATGTTGACCGAAATAATGTTCCTTTAGCTTCTTTGGTTGCTCAAGAAGAGCATGTTGATGTGAACTTCATTAAAAACAATAACTTCAACAACAATGCTTATAGGAATAATTTTGGTAATAACAATTATAAGCCCTATCCTTCTACTAGTGGCAATGGTTATGTTAATTCTTATGGTAATTCCTACAACAACAATAAGAGTGTACCCTCTGATCTTGAAGTCATGCTTAAGGATTTTATTAGTACACAAACTGCTTTTAATAAAACTGTTGAGGAAAAATTTGGAAAAATTGATGTTCTTGCCTCTAAAGTTGATAGTCTTGCTCTTGATGTTGATTTGATAAAAATTAAGAATATGCCTCATGATGTTAAAGAGAGAAAAACTCTCAATGCCATTCAAGTTAAAATTGACAACAATGTTAGGATGCTAGCTGAGTTGCATGCTAGGTGGGAAAGTGTAACAGCCCAAGGTTGAGAACCTGAAAATCTGTATAAAATTTTCACTTTTGTGTTCATTGCATCATGCATGCATCATTGCATCAATCTTAACTGACTAAACATTTCACTAGTTGTTTTGGGCAACTTTGGAAAAACTAAATTGCCAAAATTGTTACAACAAAGTTCACAACAAAGATGACCCTCAAGGTGTGCAAAACCAATTCCTTGTCTTCTCATATTTGTCGAGGAAGTTCCAGAAGTTCCGAGGATAGTTTGGACAAACTTTGGTGAAGTGTAAAAATAAAAGAAAAAGGAGAGTATCTTAAAATTGCCTGTGGGCAATTTCTATTTTATTTCCCTACCAAAAGGTTTTCAAATAATCTGTAAAAATTAGGGGAACTTCAATTCGTTATGGAGAGACTCCCCAAAAATTGGCATAATTTTTGGTGGTGTTTTAGTGCTCTAATAAAATTCCCCAGAGCTGCTGGAATTTCTGAAAAGAAAACAGAAGGACTGAACCGTGATGCTTCTAAAACCTCCAGGGACCTTTTTGCGAAATGGTCTTCTTCCTCCCATCTCCCTGTAGCGACCGAGCACCAAGCTCGTGCCGCACCACGGTGCACGTCGAGCTGGACCCTCCCCCTGCCTTCTACTGCACGGGAGTAAGCTCCCCGAGCCCACGGCTCCCCACTCCAGTCGCCACTGCTCCCTCTCCTCTCCCCTTTTTCTTTTCCCGCGGGCCACCATGGCCGCCGAGGCCGCGGAGCTCGTCGCCGTCACCTGAGCGCCCAAGGGGTAAATCGAGCTCCACCGCCATCTCCGCCGTGGTCCACTCACCCTCTTCCCCGGAGGAATCGAGCGGGGAGGACGTAGGTCGCCGCCGCCGCTCGGATTCGTCTCCGCCAACGCCGCACCTCCGCCGCGGGATTCCGCCGCCGTCGGCTCAACTCCGGCCACCCACGACCACCCCCAACGCGTCCGTGGTGAGCACTCGTGCCGTGCGCACTCTCCCCTCTCCCTATCTCGCGCTGGTACGCTTCACCACGCCGTAGCCGCACGCCGTTCGTCGTCGTCGTTCTTCTTTTCCTCGGTGGCCCGGTCGAGAAGCCGGCATAGCCGGGCTCCGTGCCGTCTGGCTCGGGCCACAAACCGGTCTTGGGCCCGGCCCAAACCGGGCCTCGAGCCGGAGCGCTCTGCCGCCTGTCCGGCCTGCAAGCCGGCCCAGCCGGGCTGGAAGCCGGCCTGGCTACAGTGGGTTTTCTTTGTTTTTTGGAAATAAAACAAATTTAAAGAATTCATAACTATTTAAATATTGATCCAAATTTCACAAATGAGGTATCAAAATGATCAGCAGTTTAAATGTTACCAAACCATGCTAATCTCACATCATGATCACAAATATTTATTTGATGTTACTCCTAAATGGAATAAAAGAATTAAATTCATTTAATTATTTAATTCACTATTTATTCATCGGAACTCGGAAAATTACAAATAAGTTACCGAAACGATCAGAAGAGCAATACCTATCTAATCATGCCATGTTCATGCATATTTGAGCCACTTCTTGGTAATGTGATAATGGATGAACAATGTGGTCAATAAGCTAAATATGGGGTTGCTTCCAAATAATTGCCCTAATTATTTGGCTCTCCATTTACTCTTGCTAGATAAACTAAATGATGCTATCCTTGCATTAAACTTGTCATGTCATCATGTGATTGTGCATTGCATTGTACCCATGTGTGGTGATTGATTGTTGTTTCCATGTTTATGCTCCGCTAGATCAAGCAGCCGGGGTTACTCCACAATACCCCGAGGATCCGTATTACTACCCGTATCCCGAACAAGGCAAGCGTAATCCCCCCTCTAAGCATATCTTATCCTATTTTCCGCAATTATTTTCTCCACTATAATAATGCATGCGGTTCTAAATGTCTTTTGCCTGGATTAGAGTATCCTACTAGTTGCATTAGAATCCTGTTGCCAATACCTGTTTTACCTTCCTATTACCATAGGTTTGTATTGTTGGCCATGGGATACTTATTATGCTATGCAAGTGCTTAGCCATGCTTAGTGAAATGCCTAGTTGTACTAGGGATGGTGAATGCTGGAAACAGGTGTTAACTTGTGACAGTGATGTTGATGGTGGAGAATTGTGGAGGTGGATAATAAAATGCTAAGAAGGTGGGGATGAGAGGCCACATGGGATGTGGTGGGTTGTCTCGTTCTCGCCGCCTAGGTGCGAGTTCTGCACATCCTGAACCAAGACTGAGCGTGCAACCATGCGTGAGGCCTATGCAATTGCAGGAACCCTCATAGACTAAATAACTCGAGCGGGGCTAGCCAGGGTCCTCTAGTTTGGTTTTCCATTTGCGCGTGCGTGATGGTGGTGAACTGTGATGAGGCTGATGGCGTTAGGAAAATGAGTGGCCACGGGGCAGTTAGTTGGAGCTGCTGCTCCGTCCTCACTGATGATCCTGGAGAGTCCTTAACGAGGGAGAAGTCGACACCGCTCCCACCCAGCCGGCTTTCCAAGGAAGAGAGCTACTGCGCAGGTAATGGGCCGGACGGTACGCGTGGCGAAGGAACTGGGGCCCTTCGGGACTCCGGGGACTTCCACTTTGTACACCCCTGCAGGGATAAATCTTTTCGAAAAGCCGTGTCCACGGTTACGGACGACTTGGGAATGGACGATGATCATAGAATAACTTAAACGGAATGATTAAAACTTGGGTACTAGAGGTACCAATTCCACGAATGTAAGGTTGACTTCCTCGAGGGTGATTCGGGGAGGTGCCTTGATGAACAGGTACAATGGTGATGTTGGTGATGTTTGAGAAAGGTGATCTCAAAGAAAAGAGTTACTTCTTACCCCTTTTCAAAATTAATCTGATTAGTCGATGCCATGGAGTTGTGTTTTATAAATAAAATCAGCTTTATGCAAACAGCCATAAAACCTTTGAAAGCCAATCATGGAGCATATATTAGCTCTTAATCTTGCGAGTTCGTCGAACTCAACGTCGTTTGCTTTTTTCAGGAGAGGACTTCACCGACCTCGAAGGTGGGTTCTTTGTGGACGTCGACGAGTAGTCTGGGGTTCCCAGGTGGCAGCTTGGGACATCTCGGAATAGCTGGCGCTGTGATGTTTATCTGTAGGCCTCTTAGGCCATATTTGGATCTTGTTGTTTAGAACAACCTAATTCGCTTCCGCTTGATGTAATGTTGGGTCTGTGACCTCTGGTTGTCATTTGCTATCTTTCTCTGTATAAGAGTTGAACTATATGATTTGTGTCGTAGAGTCTGTGATGTGCCAGTTGTTCCACAAGTCTTGATCTTACTATTATGCTTTGATAGTTGTGCCTGTGTTAAGGCATCAATCGGGGTGTTGCGTTGTCTGGAGTGAGGTGTACCCAGCAACGCCTGCCAAAGGTTTTGGCCGGGGATTGGTAAACCCGTAACCTCCGGTTGTATCGCTTAACCGGTGACACACAGCATCACTGTATAGCAGTCGGGTCGGGGCGCCACAAGTTGGTATCAGAGCAGTACTGCCTGTAGGAAACCCTTCTACTGGTCGATGTTGAGTCTAGTGTTTGTGAAAATATTTTTAACCTAAAAATGAGTTGTGAAAACCATCTTAGGATTCTTTTTACTCCTTATCTGGTTACCCTCTAATCTCGGAGCAATCTTACCTCGATTTGAGTTTAAGGTTTTACTTCTCACCTGTTACTTCAAAATTAGAGAAACGGGGTGGGTTCGACCTTTAGTGTTATGTGTCACGTTGCTCCCGCTGCGTTGTCAATCCCAAATCAACTCAGATGTTTCTACCGAGTTTAATCTTTTGATCCTTTCTTTGGGTTTTAACCCACGGACTTGAACATAAGGTCCCGGATTGTGCCAACTAGAGTGTGTTAAGTTGTGATTTCTTAACTCTCACTAGTAGCACATGATGCTGATCTTTGACCCAAGTTCTATCTTGTTGTTTTCCTTCTCGCAAAGTATTATCGTCCCTAGTCTGTGTACTTGAGTAGACGCTAATGCTATTGTTCGACCATTCGGAGAAAGATACTAACTGTGTCATTGTCAAATCTCCAGAATGGCTCGAGGAGGCGTGGAGGCCGTGGTGGTCGCGGTAACCACAATGATGAGGATGATCTGCCGCCACCACCCTCGATGGCTCAAGTCTTGATGGCCATTGAGGAGAACCGTGGGCGCAATGAGCGCTTGCTTGAGAGTTGGTGCAGCAGAATGCACGGAGGAACGAGTGCAACACTCTCACCGAGTTCCTGCGCTCGCAGCCACCCACTTTGCTGATGCTAAGGAGCCACTGGAAGCTGATGATTGGCTTCGTGCTTGGAGCGCAAGTTCTCCGCGCTTCATGTCCCAGTGGCTGAGCAAGTCAACTTTGCCACCTACCTCTTGGTTGGTGCTGCTGGCTGTTGGTGGGAGCCATGTGGCTTTGTTTCCAGCCAACCATGTCTTCACTGGGCTGATTTCGCACTGCCTTCCGTGCGGAGTACATTCCCCAGCCGATCATGGACTTGAAGAGGAGGGAGTTCCTGGATTTGCAACAGGGACGGATGGACCTCCGCACTTATGGTCGTGAGTTCAACCATCTCTCTCGTTACGCCCCAAGGGACGTGACCAATGATGCTGACAAGCAAGAGCTGTTCCGCAAGGGTCTGAATCCGCAGCTCGCTATGAGCTATGCCCTTCAGGTTCCAGACCTATCAGGAGCTGTTCAACCAGGCTTTCACTCTTGAGCAAGGAAGAAAGGAACTTGAAGCTTCCAAGAGGCCCGCACATGGGGACCACCAGAGTTCCTCGGGTTCTGAGAGCAAGAAGCGCAGGGTGTTTGTTCCCTACAGCGCCGTACCTCGTGCTCCATTCATGCCGAGAGCCTCGGATACAGGCCACCTCCTCCGCGCCCCACTACTTCGACACTTGGGGTAGGCGGAAGTGGGTACCGTCCTATGCTACCTGCTCCACCTGGAGTCACTTGCTACACCTGTGGCCAGGCTGGTCACTACTCCAGGGAGTGCCCCCAGAAGGCACCTCTCGCGATAACTCCTGCACGAGCCCCTGCCACTCCAACTGGCAAGGCTGGACCTATTGTGCGTGGTCGCCTGAACCACATCTCTGTTGAAGAAGCTGAAGAGACCCCGGCGTTCTTATGGGTGAGTTACGAATCAACGGCAATACAGCTACAGTTTGTTTGATTCTGGAGCATCGCATTCATTCATATCCATAGCGTTTGCAAAAGACCACAACATACCGTTCGAGAAAATGAGACGTCCCTTGGATCTCCACTCCTGGTTCCAAATGGCAAACCGATGGGTTACTCCTGAGGTCCAGATTAATATAGGTTCCTTGTCTTTCCTTATGCCTTGGTAGCTCTGAAGTCCAAAGGCATTGATGTCATACTGGGCATGAACTGGCTAACCAAATACCAGGCTAATCTCGACTGTGCCGCCAAGACCATTACTGTGACCGCTCCTTCCGGTGACATTGTGAAGTATTGGCCTGCAACATCAATACCTCCGTCCGCCATCGTACCCAAGTCACCTGAGATCCTTCTTTGCTTTATGGAAGGCGAATCCCCTCCTGAAATCCAGGACATACACGTGGTGTGTGACTTCCCGGATGTGTTCCCGGAAGAGTTGCCTGGCATGCCTCCTGACCGAAGTGTGGAGTTTGTCATAGAGCTACTTCCCGGTACCGCTCCAATTTCCAAGAAGCCCTACCGTATGCCGGTGGAAGAGTTGGCTCTGTTGAAAGAGCAAATTGATCAGCTGTTAGCAAAGGAGTTCATCCAGCCTAGCAGTTCACCTGGGGTTGTCCGGTACTCTTTGTCAAGAAGAGGGATTCTACCGTGCCTCGTCTAGTCTCTGACTATCGACCGTTGAATGCGGTGACAATCAAGAACAAGTATCCTATTCCTCGCATCAATGATCTGTTGGATCAGTTAGCTGGTGCAACGGTATTCTCCAAGATGGATCTGAGGTCAGGCTACCATCAGATAAAAATCAGAAAGGAGGATATTCCAAAGACGGCATTTGTTACTCGTTATGGCTCATATGAGTATACCGTCATGTCCTTTGGTCTCACAAATGCTCCAGCTACTTTCATGAGGCTCATGAACTCCATTTCATGGATTATCTTGATAAGTTTGTTGTCATTTACATCGATGACATCCTCATCTATTCCAAAACCAATGAAGAGCATGAGGAACATCTTCGTTTGGTTCTGACAAGACTTCGTGAACACCGTCTCTATGCCAAGTTCTCCAAGTGTGAGTTTTGGTTGGATAAACTTGTCTTCCTTGGACATGTAATATCTGCCAATGGTGTGGAAGTCATCCCGACAAATTCAAGCTATTCTAGACTGGAAAACTCCAATGTCAGTCAAGGACATTCGTAGCTTTCTCGGATTGGCGGTTACTACCGCCGATTCATCGAAGCTTTCTCCAAAATAGCCAAGGCATTGACTGACCTTCTCAAGAAGGATAGAAAGTTCGTATGGACTGCCGAAGCTGAAGAGAGCTTCCAAGCCCTGAAAGCCAAACTCACGTCCGCTCCTGTGCTTGTCCTGCCGGACACGAGCAAGGATTTCGTCGTCTTCTGTGACGCCTCTCTACAAGGCTTGGGCTGTGTGCTAATGCAAGATGGCCATGTGGTGGCATATGCTTCTCGCCAATTGAAGCCACATGAGCACAACTACCCAACTCATGATCTAGAACTTGCGCTGTGGTCTATGCTTTGAAGCAATGGAGACCATACCTGTTTGGTAACCGTTGCGAGATTTCTCGGATCACAAGAGTCTGAAGTACCTCTTCACCCAGCCGGATTTAAATCTCAGGCAAAGGCGTTGGTTGGAGTTAATCACGGACTATAATGTGAGTCTGAACTATCAACCCGGCAAAGCAAACGTCGTGGCTGACGCGCTAAGTCGGAAGTCCTATTGCAACAATCTGATGATTGAGAAGGCTCAACCCGCTCTTCATGAAGAGTTTGCCCGCTTGAACCTGGAAATTGTTCCTCTGGCTATCTAGCAAATCTGGAGATAAAATCTACTCTTGTAGACCAGATAAAGGATGCTCAAACTCGTGACAAGGGCATTCTGAAGATCAAGGAGAACATTGCTAGCGGCAAGGCCAAATGCTTCTCTGTCGATGAATCCGGAGTTGTTTATTTCGGTGACCGTCTAGTGGTACCCAAGAAGCGGAAATTGAGAGAGCTGATCCTTCAGGAGGCTCATGATACACCTCTCTCTATCCATCCCGGAAGTACGAAGATGTACCAAGACCTTCGACCACAATTCTGGTGGACCCGTATGAAACGGGAAATTGCCAAGTTTGTTGCTGAATGCGACACCTGTCGACGGGTAAAGGCTGAACATCAAAGACCTCCCGGCACTCTCCGCCCTATTGCAGTTCCCGAGTGGAAATGGGATGAAATTGGTATGGACTTCATCACCGGATTTCCCCGGTCTCCTAAGGGCAACAATGCAATCTGGGTAATCATCGATCGTCTTTCCAAGGTTGCTCACTTCCTACCAGTCCGCGATGAGATACATGCTAGTCAACTCGCTGATCTATATTTGGCTCGTATTGTTCCATTGCATGGGGTCCCTTTGAGGATCATCTCTGACCGTGGAAGTATCTTTGTCTCCAAGTTCTGGCAGAGTTTCCAAAATGCTATGGGGTCCCGTCTCAACTTCAGTACCGCCTACCATCCCCAGACTGATGGTCAGACCGAAAGGGTAAACCAAGTCCTGGAAGACATGCTCAGGGCATGTGTAATCTCTTTTGGCACGAATTGGGAAAAGTATCTCCCTTTCGCGGAGTTCTCCTACAACAATAGCTATCAAGCTAGTCTGGGCATGGCTCCTTTCGAGGCTCTCTATGGAAGAAAATGCCGCACCCCGCTGAATTGGTCTGAGACCGGAGAGAGAGCACTCTTTGGTCCGGATGTTATCAATGAAGCGGAGGAGAAAGTCAGAATCATAAGAGAGAATCTGAAAATTGCTCAGTCAAGGCAGAAGAGCTACTATGACAAGCACCATCAGGAGATTCACTATGAAATTGGTGATAAAGCGTATCTCCGTGTCTCTCCCCTTCGAGGCGTTCGCCGCTTCGGAATAAAAGGAAAATTGGCCCTCGCTATGTCGGCCCTTTCACCGTCCTGGAAAAGCGAGGAGATCTTTCTTATAAGTTGGAGTTGCCGGTCAAATTTCCAAATGTGCATGATGTGTTTCATGTCTCCCAACTCCGCCGTTGTTTCAAGGATCCTATCCATGGGGTCAATCATGAGGAGCTAGATCTACAAGAAGACCTCACCTATCGCGAGCATCCTATCCGTGTTCTGGATGAAGCTGAAAGAAGACCCGAACAAGACCACCAAGTTCCTCAAAGTTCAATGGTCTCACCATTCCGAGGAAGAAGCAACTTGGGAACGGAGTCTAGTCTTCGCGAAGAGTATCCCGACTTCTTTCCGCAACCTTAGAATCTCGGGACGAGATTCCTGTAAGGAGGGTAGATTTGTAACAGCCCAAGGTTGAGAACCTGAAAATCTGTATAAAATTTTCACTTTTGTGTTCATTGCATCATGCATGCATCATTGCATCAATCTTAACTGACTAAACATTTCACTAGTTGTTTTGGGCAACTTTGGAAAAACTAAATTGCCAAAATTGTTACAACAAAGTTCACAACAAAGATGACCCTCAAGGTGTGCAAAACCAATTCCTTGTCTTCTCATATTTGTCGAGGAAGTTCCAGAAGTTCCGAGGATAGTTTGGACAAACTTTGGTGAAGTGTAAAAATAAAAGAAAAAGGAGAGTATCTTAAAATTGCCTGTGGGCAATTTCTATTTTATTTCCCTACCAAAAGGTTTTCAAATAATCTGTAAAAATTAGGGGAACTTCAATTCGTTATGGAGAGACTCCCCAAAAATTGGCATAATTTTTGTGGTGTTTTAGTGCTCTAATAAAATTCCCCAGAGCTGCTGGAATTTCTGAAAAGAAAACAGAAGGACTGAACCGTGATGCTTCTAAAACCTCCAGGGACCTTTTTGCGAAATGGTCTTCTTCCTCCCATCTCCCTGTAGCGACCGAGCACCAAGCTCGTGCCGCACCACGGTGCACGTCGAGCTGGACCCTCCCCCTGCCTTCTACTGCACGGGAGTAAGCTCCCCGAGCCCACGGCTCCCCACTCCAGTCGCCACTGCTCCCTCTCCTCTCCCCTTTTTCTTTTCCCGCGGGCCACCATGGCCGCCGAGGCCGCGGAGCTCGTCGCCGTCACCTGAGCGCCCAAGGGGTAAATCGAGCTCCACCGCCATCTCCGCCGTGGTCCACTCACCCTCTTCCCCGGAGGAATCGAGCGGGGAGGACGTAGGTCGCCGCCGCCGCTCGGATTCGTCTCCGCCAACGCCGCACCTCCGCCGCGGGATTCCGCCGCCGTCGGCTCAACTCCGGCCACCCACGACCACCCCCAACGCGTCCGTGGTGAGCACTCGTGCCGTGCGCACTCTCCCCTCTCCCTATCTCGCGCTGGTACGCTTCACCACGCCGTAGCCGCACGCCGTTCGTCGTCGTCGTTCTTCTTTTCCTCGGTGGCCCGGTCGAGAAGCCGGCATAGCCGGGCTCCGTGCCGTCTGGCTCGGGCCACAAACCGGTCTTGGGCCCGGCCCAAACCGGGCCTCGAGCCGGAGCGCTCTGCCGCCTGTCCGGCCTGCAAGCCGGCCCAGCCGGGCTGGAAGCCGGCCTGGCTACAGTGGGTTTTCTTTGTTTTTTGGAAATAAAACAAATTTAAAGAATTCATAACTATTTAAATATTGATCCAAATTTCACAAATGAGGTATCAAAATGATCAGCAGTTTAAATGTTACCAAACCATGCTAATCTCACATCATGATCACAAATATTTATTTGATGTTACTCCTAAATGGAATAAAAGAATTAAATTCATTTAATTAT
Organism: Poa pratensis; assembly: GCA_947311845.1. Taxonomy (NCBI): domain Eukaryota; kingdom Viridiplantae; phylum Streptophyta; class Magnoliopsida; order Poales; family Poaceae; genus Poa; species Poa pratensis. Next base: position 36,499,155 of record CAMZMU010000056.1, on the reverse strand, counting down.
TTAATTCACTATTTATTCATCGGAACTCGGAAAATTACAAATAAGTTACCGAAACGATCAGAAGAGCAATACCTATCTAATCATGCCATGTTCATGCATATTTGAGCCACTTCTTGGTAATGTGATAATGGATGAACAATGTGGTCAATAAGCTAAATATGGGGTTGCTTCCAAATAATTGCCCTAATTATTTGGCTCTCCATTTACTCTTGCTAGATAAACTAAATGATGCTATCCTTGCATTAAACTTGTCATGTCATCATGTGATTGTGCATTGCATTGTACCCATGTGTGGTGATTGATTGTTGTTTCCATGTTTATGCTCCGCTAGATCAAGCAGCCGGGGTTACTCCACAATACCCCGAGGATCCGTATTACTACCCGTATCCCGAACAAGGCAAGCGTAATCCCCCCTCTAAGCATATCTTATCCTATTTTCCGCAATTATTTTCTCCACTATAATAATGCATGCGGTTCTAAATGTCTTTTGCCTGGATTAGAGTATCCTACTAGTTGCATTAGAATCCTGTTGCCAATACCTGTTTTACCTTCCTATTACCATAGGTTTGTATTGTTGGCCATGGGATACTTATTATGCTATGCAAGTGCTTAGCCATGCTTAGTGAAATGCCTAGTTGTACTAGGGATGGTGAATGCTGGAAACAGGTGTTAACTTGTGACAGTGATGTTGATGGTGGAGAATTGTGGAGGTGGATAATAAAATGCTAAGAAGGTGGGGATGAGAGGCCACATGGGATGTGGTGGGTTGTCTCGTTCTCGCCGCCTAGGTGCGAGTTCTGCACATCCTGAACCAAGACTGAGCGTGCAACCATGCGTGAGGCCTATGCAATTGCAGGAACCCTCATAGACTAAATAACTCGAGCGGGGCTAGCCAGGGTCCTCTAGTTTGGTTTTCCATTTGCGCGTGCGTGATGGTGGTGAACTGTGATGAGGCTGATGGCGTTAGGAAAATGAGTGGCCACGGGGCAGTTAGTTGGAGCTGCTGCTCCGTCCTCACTGATGATCCTGGAGAGTCCTTAACGAGGGAGAAGTCGACACCGCTCCCACCCAGCCGGCTTTCCAAGGAAGAGAGCTACTGCGCAGGTAATGGGCCGGACGGTACGCGTGGCGAAGGAACTGGGGCCCTTCGGGACTCCGGGGACTTCCACTTTGTACACCCCTGCAGGGATAAATCTTTTCGAAAAGCCGTGTCCACGGTTACGGACGACTTGGGAATGGACGATGATCATAGAATAACTTAAACGGAATGATTAAAACTTGGGTACTAGAGGTACCAATTCCACGAATGTAAGGTTGACTTCCTCGAGGGTGATTCGGGGAGGTGCCTCTGATGAACAGGTACAATGGTGATGTTGGTGATGTTTGAGAAAGGTGATCTCAAAGAAAAGAGTTACTTCTTACCCCTTTTCAAAATTAATCTGATTAGTCGATGCCATGGAGTTGTGTTTTATAAATAAAATCAGCGTTATGCAAGACAGCCATAAAACCTTTGAAAGCCAATCATGGAGCATATATTAGCTCTTAATCTTGCGAGTTCGTCGAACTCAACGTCGTTTGCTTATTTTCAGGAGAGGACTTCACCGACCTCGAAGGTGGGTTCTTTGTGGACGTCGACGAGTAGTCTGGGGTTCCCAGGTGGCAGCTTGGGACATCTCGGAATAGCTGGCGCTGTGATGTTTATTGTAGGCCTCTTAGGCCATTATTTTGGATCTTGTTGCTAGACAACTTAATTCGCTTCCGCTTGATGTAATGTTGGGTCTGTGACCTCTGGTTGTCATTTGCTATCTTTCTCTGTATAAGAGTTGAACTATATGATTTGTGTCGTAGAGTCTGTGATGTGCCAGTTGTTCCACAAGTCTTGATCTTACTATTATGCTTTGATAGTTGTGCCTGTGTTAAGGCATCAATCGGGGTGTTGCGTTGTCTGGAGTGAGGTGTACCCAGCAACGCCTGCCAAAGGTTTTGGCCGGGGATTGGTAAACCCGTAACCTCCGGTTGTATCGCTTAACCGGTGACACACAGCATCACTGTATAGCAGTCGGGTCGGGGCGCTACAGAAAGAGAGGATGAAATTGCTAAAAAGAATAATATTGCTAGAGTTTACACTATTGCCACCACTAGCAATGCTGAAGTTTCAAATGTTAACAAACCTCCTACTCTTAATGGTAAAGTAATTGGTGTTGGCAATGTCTCTACTTCTATTGCAAAACGTTTAAAATTGCCTGACAACACTGAAACTGTTCTTGATAAAAGTACTGAAATTTTTCAAAACATGGGAGACAATGGTCCCATTACCTTTGATAATAATGATTTGATTTTGATGGTTGCAATATTTCTGAAGTAATTAAGTTCTTGCAAAAGCTAGCTAGAAGTCCTAATGCTAGTGCTATAAACATGGCTTTTACTAAACACATTACTAATGCTCTCATGCAAGTTAGGGAAGAGAAATTAAAACATGAAGCTTCTATCCCTAGGAAGTTAGAAGATGGTTGGGAGCCCATCATTAAAATGAAGGTGAATGATTTTGATTGCAATGCTTTATGTGATCTTGGTGCTAGTATTTCTGTTATGCCTAAGAAACTTTGATATGCTTGATTTAGCACCTTTGGAACACTGTTATTTGGATGTTCACCTTGCTGATAATACTATAAAGAAACCTTTGGGGAGAGTTGATGATGTTTTTATAATGGTTAACAATAACCTTGTCCCCGTTGATTTTGTTGTTTTGGATATTGAATGCAATGCTTCTTGTCCTATTGTTTTGGGAAGACCTTTTCTTAGAACTGTTGGTGCTATTATTGATATGAGAGAGGGGAATATTAAATATCAATTCCCACTCAAGAAAGGTATGGAACACTTCCCTAGAAAGAAGATGAAGTTACCTTTTGATTCTATTGTTAGAGCAAATTATTCTGTTGATGCTTCTCACTTGGAAACACTTGATTCTTACTTTCTGCGCCTAGCTGAAAGGCGTTAAAGAAAAGCGCTTATGGGAGACAACCCATTATTTTATTTCTGCAATTTTTCTTTTCTTTTTGAGTCAAGGAGTTGTTTACTTCTGTAACAATTCCTTTGTATCTTTATTTTATCGCATTGTTGTGCCAAGTAGCCTCTAATAGGAAGATGATGCTAGATTTGGATTTCTGCGCAGGAACAGATTTCTGCTGTTCACCGTTTTACTTCTGTAAAATCACAGAAAAATTATTTAAATCTGCAAATTTTTGTGCGTGATCCTCAGATATGTACGCATCTTTCGTTAGTTTAAAGTTTTTCGATCTGAGCAACGTAAGTGCCTCGAAAAAATTCGTCTTTACACTGTTCTGTTTAGACAGATTCTGTCTTTTATTTTTCGCATTCTCTCTTTTACTAGTGTTGAGTGGAATTCTTTTTTAGGGTGAAGAGCTTCACATAACATCAGTGGCAGTAGTTAATGTTAAAAGTAACGGTCATGTTTGTGTCCTTATAGAACATGTGAGTTTTTGATTGTGCACTAACCCTCTAATGAGAATTACTCTGAGTTTGGTGTGGCGGAAGTTTTCAAGGGTCAAGAGAGAAGGATGATATAATGTGATCAAGAAGAGTGAAGAGCTTAAGCTTGGGGATGCTCCCATGGATCACCCCAGCATATTTCAAGAAGACTCAAGCGTCTAAGCTTGGGGATGCCCAAGGCATCCCCTTCTTCATCAGCAACTTATCAGGTCATCTCTAGTGAAACTATATTTTAATTCTTTCACATCATATGTGCTTTACTTGGAGCGTCTGTGTGCTTTTATTTTCAGTATTTTATTTTTCTTATGGTCAACTTGATTGGACCCTAGCATTCTTGATTGGGAGAGAGACACGCTCCGCTTTTTCATATGAATACTCCTATTCTTCACTTATACTTGTTGAGTATTCTTATCTAGCTATTGCTATGCTTTTAGCTCCTGTTTTGCATGCATCTCTTATTCAGAGCTGTTAGTTCTTTTAAAGAAAGTACTCTCTTGCTTCACTTATAATTGTTTGGAGAGTTTATGTTGAAATAAATTGATTGGTGTTTGGTTGGAACAGAAAATGTTGCATGTGGTAGATGGTATAATGGAAAAAGCTTACATATTCTTGTAGATCACTGTATTGGATAATTTGATACTTGTCAATTGTTTTGAGTTATCAAGTAGTTCATGTTTAAGCTTTTGTATCATGTAGTTAAAACCTATTAATGAAGAACTACCGTAAAGCTCGTTGAAATTTGGTTTGCATGATTGGTATCTCTAAGGTCTAGATATTTTCTAGTAAAAGGGTTTGGTTAACAAGGAAGACAGTGTAGAGTCTTATAATGCTTGCAATATGTTTTCATATAAGTCTTGCTGTGTCGGTTGATATCCTGTGTTTGCTTCAAATAACCTTGCTAGCCTAAACTCTGTACTGAGAGGGAATGCTTCTCGTGCATCCAAAACCTTGAGCCAAAATCCATGCCATCTGTGTCCACCATAACTACCTATATGTGGTATTTCCTTGCCATTCCAAGTAAATTTTTCATGTGCTACCTTTAAACTATTCAAAAATTATTACTCCTTTTTGTGTCAATGTTTACCAAGCTCATGAGGACGGGGTGGATGTCTTTATGTCAACTGTCAAACAGACTTTACCACCGGACTAGCGGCATATACATCCGCTTATCCATTAATTTTGCAAAAAGAGCTGGCAAATGGGGTGCCCAGTCCCAATTAATTACAACTTTAACCGCTTAATTCTCTTCACATTTTTGCCCTGATTTATCAGTCAAGCAATGACAAACAGTGAAATATCTGCATGTGTAAACAAAAGAGAAGAGGGATGATCTGCCTTGCTGGTAGAAATAACGTCCTTCATGGGAGCCGCTCTTAAAAGTCTGGTTGGCAGGGGTCATATTGTACTTTCCATTTTCTGATTCGTTGACAATTAACAAACACCTCCAAAACTTATTTTTACTCTCTTATGATTTCAAAAACTTAAAAAGCTCTAGCACATGATTTAATCCCTGCTTCCCTCTGCGAAGGGCCTTTCTTTTACTTTTATGTTGAGTCAGTTTTCCTACTTCTTTCTATCTTAGAAGCAAACACTAGTGTCAACTTTGGTGCAACAATTTTTATATGCTTGTATATTGCACTTATTATATTGCTTTGTGTTGACAAATATCCATGAGATATATATGTTGAAAGTTGAAAGCAATTGCTGAAGCTTAAATCTTCCTTTGTGTTGGTTAAATACCTTTTACTTAGAATCTATTGCTTTATGAGTTAACTCTTATGCAAAACTCTTTGATGCTTGTCTCGAAAGTACTATTCATGAAAAGTTTTTGCTTATATGATTCAGTTGTTTGCTCATTATCTACTTGCTAGCAAACTATAGACCATTGACCTGGATCACTTCATTCATAACATGTGCTTTACAATACTATTTGATCAAGATTATGATTGTAGCATGTCACCTCAGAAATTATTTTGTTTTTATCGTTTTACCTACTCGAGGACGAGTAGAACTAAGCTTGGGGATGCTTGATACGTCTCAAACGTATCTATAATTTCTGATGTTCCATGTTGATATTATACCAATTGTTACATGTTTTATATACACTTCATAGCATTTTTATGCATTTTCTGGGACTAACCTATTAACAAGATGCCACAGTGCCAGTTCCTGTTTTCTGCTGTTTTTGTATTCCAGAAAAGCTAGTCTGGAAATATTCTCGGAATTGGACGAAACTTGGACAGACCTCCTATTTTTCCAACACGTACACGGAGTCCAAGGAGAGACGGAGGGACCGAGGAGCGCACACCATGGGGCGCGGCCCCCCTCCGCGCCGTGGTGGTGTGGGCCCCGGGTCGCTCCAGCCGCCGCCCTTTCGCCTATTTATTCATCTTCACGGAAAACCCTAACACCCGAGCCATTATCCACGAAAAGTTCCAGAGCCGCCGCCGTCGTCAACCCTAGCTCGGGAGGGTTCAGAAGCTCTTCCCGGCACCCTGCCGGAGAGGGGAATCATCACCGGAGGGCTCTACATCACCATGCCTGCCTCCGGAGTGATGCGTGAGTAGTTCATCCTTGGACTACGGGTCCATAGCAGTAGCTAGATGGTTGTCTCTCCACTTTATGCTATCATGTTTAGATCTTGTGAGCTGCCTATCATGATCAAGATCATCTTATTGTAATGCTACATGTTGTGTTTGCTGGGATCCGATGAATATTGAATACTATGTCAAGTTGATTATCAATCTATCTTATATGTTATTTATGATCTTGCATGCTTTCCGTTACTAGTAGATGCTTTGGCCAAGTAGATGCTTGTAACTCCAAGAGTGAGTATTTATGCTAGATAGTGGGTTCATGCCTCCGGTAATCTGGGAGAGTGACAAACTTCTAAGATTGTGGATGTGCTGTTGCCACTAGGGATAAAATAACCGATGCTTAGCTTAAGGGTGCGCCGTTAGGTCTAATGCATTTGTTTACATTACGCACATTACTTAATGCATTATCCGTTGCTTGCAACTTAATACCAACGGGGAACTCGGTATGACAACCTGGAGGTGGATTATTAGTCATAGACGCTGTTGGATAACGGTCTATGTATTTTGTCGTAATGCCCACATGAATATCATAGTAATCATCATGTCATATATATGCATTGTCATGCGCTCAATATTTTGTCAATTGCCCAGCTGTAATTTGTTCACCCAGCATGTTAGTTATCTTTTATGGAGAGACACCACTAGTGAACTGTGGACCCCGGTCCATTCTTTTACACTGATAATACAACCAACTGCAATCATTGTTCCTTTTCATTCTCTGCAATTAAACACTATTTTCCACACCATACGTTTAATCCTTTGTTTTCAGCAAGCCAGGAGATTGACACCCTCCTGTTTCGTTGGGGCAAAGTAGTTTGATTGTGTTGTGTGCAGGTTCCACGTCAACAGCCGAACTCTCTTCCACACGCAAGTACTTTTCTGGCACCGTTGACAACCTTCAGAAGTGCTTCTTGCTCCTACTGGATCTGATAACCTTGGTATCTTACTGAGGGAAACTTGCTGCTGCACTGCTTCATACCTTCCTCTTGGGGTCTCCCAACGAACGTGTGTCCCACGTCATCACCCTCCCCCTTTTTTTCCTTTTCCTTTTTGGGATTTTCCCCTAATGGGCCTCTAAGGCCCATTTAGGTTTAATGCCTTTTAAAATTCAAATTAATTAAATAAAAAATATATTTAATTATTAATAACACTTATCAATATCAAATACATATTATTTAATTCATTCGGGCTCCGAATAATATTTCTTTGCCCCCGATCAACATTGGACAAGTTCCGGAACACTTCCGGAGTTCCCGGTTACTTTTCTCTCTAAATCCAATCTAATCATCACCCACCCTTAAGTGTGTTACCCCACGGTTCGGTATCACTCCAGACATGATCGAGACACCCTCTCCGATCAATGACTAACTGCGGGATCTGGATATCCATGATAGCCCCCTGTGTGTCCACGGATGTCTTCTATCATTTAAACCTTTAGACGTCCAGTCTCATCCTCTTGTCTAGCGATACTTAGATTGTCCGAGCGTCATTCTCTGGTATCACGATTACCGAGCATGACCTCGCGACAAATCTATCTTTACTCGTCTGTGACATTACATCCACGTGACCTAGTCACATGCTTGCAAGCTCATTGATGTAATCTCACCGAGTGGGCCCAGAGTATCTATCCTGCTATATGGATTGGCAATTCCCGCTCTTGATCACTCGCTTCTACTGCTTCCTTCCGATACCCGAAAGTGTCACCTTTATTGTCACGCTATATAAGTCATGCTGTTTGATGCGATCAGCCATATCTTTCAGAAGCAGAGATTTGATATGATCTCACAGTCGAAGGTATGAACACTACATTTCTATATTTTGGGTATGTCCATCTAATCATTCACCTAATGATATGACTCCGTTGTTAACCGACGCCATTATCTATGATCAGGAAACCTTGATCATCTGTTACCCAACGAACTAGTTAAATAGAGGCTACTAGGGACCTGGTTGTTTTATACCACACGTGTATTAATATTTCTGCGTAATACAGTTATAGCATGGTATTAAACGTATTATGAAAAATAGAGATATGACAAATAAAATCACTTTATTAATTGCCTCTAGGGCATATCTCCAACAGTCTCCCACTTGCACTAGAGTATAATCTAATCTAGTTTACAACTTGGTAAAAGTTTTACACCTATAGCTTCTCGGTGTTCTTCATGCTTGTCTCGTGGAAGAGGTTTCGTCAGCGGATCTGCAACATTCAGGTCCATGTGTATTTTGTAAATCTTTACATCGCCTTCCTTGACGTACTGCCGTATGACATGGAAGCGTCGGAGAATATGTTTGGTGGTGGAGTGAGACCTTGGTTCCTTCACGTTGGCAATAACACATGTGTTGTCGCAGTAGATGTTCACAGGGTCTTGCGCACACGGGAACACTCCAAGCTCGATGATGAACTTCCTTAGCCAAACAACTTCATTTGCAGCATCCGCAGCTGCAATATACTCCGATTCCATTGTAGATTGGGATACTATGGGTTGCTTCCCACTTCTCCAGCTCACAGCGCTTCCGTTCACCTTAAACACATAACCTGTTTGCGATTTCGAGTCATCTAGATCTGTGCAGAAACTTGCATCAACGTAACCTGTTACGCCAAGTTCCTCTCCATAGACTCCATAAACAAGAAACATGTCCTTGGTATACTTAAGATACTTCAGTATGTTCTTAACAGTTGTCCAATGATCCTTGCCAAGATTACTTTGGAATCGACTCGTCAAACTTAGAGCCAATGCTACATCGGGTCGAGTACTTAACATGGCATTCATAATCGATCCTATAGCCGAAGCATATCGAGTGCCATCCACCTTGGCTCTTTCAAGGGCCGTCTGTGGACATTGAGCCGTGCTCAACGTTTTTCCCTTGACAACCGGCACAAGACCCTTCTTTGCCAAATGCATATTGAACTTCTTCAATATTCTGTCAAGATAAGTACTTTGACATAACGCTAGTAGGCGCCTGGGTCTATCGCGATAGATCTTAATGCCTAACAAGTATGCAGCTTCTCCTAAGTCCTTCATCGAAAATTTACTGTTTAAATATTCCTTCACGCTTTTTAGAAGTTCCACATTATCCCCAATTAGTAATATATCATCCACATATAGAACTAGGAATGCAACTGAGCTCCCACTCATTTTCTTATAAATGCAGGTCTCTTCCGCATTTTGGACAAATCCAAAACCTTTGATCACCTCATCAAATCGATGATTCCAGCTCCGAGATGCTTGCTTCAGTCAATAAATAGAACGCTGAAGTTTGCATACCTTGCCAGCATTTTCTAGACTGACAAAACCTTCAGGTTGCACCATGTACAACTCTTTCTCAATGTTACCATTCAGGAACGCTGTTTTGACATCCATCTGCCATATCTCATAATCATGATATGCAGCCGTTGATAGCAAAACCCGAATAGACTTTAGCATCGCTACCGGTGAAAAGGTCCATACTTGGTTGTCATACATGGATCCTATGTCGGATTTCATGGCCTCAAGCCATTTCTCGGACTCGGGTCCTTCCATCGCCTCTTTGTAATTCGTAGGTTCGTCTTGTTCAATCAACATGACGGTGCAAACAAGATTACCGTACCACTCAGGAGATGTACGGGTTCTCCCAGACCTACGAGGTATAATAGTCTCCTCGACATTTTCTCCCACTCCATCTGTTATGGAGGACGGTTCAGGAACGATTTCCGTTGCGCCACTCGGAATTTCGAGTTTAGGATCAACTATCTCGTCGAGGTCTATTTTCCTCCCACTTACTCCTTTAGCGAGAAACTCCTTCTCGAGAAAGGTGACGTTTCTAGCGACAAACGTTTTGCCATCGGCTTGATGGTAGAAGGTGTATCCTATGGTTTCCCGCGGATACCCTACAAAGATGACCTTCTCCGATTTCAGTTCGAGTTTGTCAGGCTGCAATTTCTTGACATAAGCCTCACAACCCCAAACTTTCAGGAACGACAACTTAGGTTTCGTACCATGCCATATCTCATACGGTGTCGTTTCCACGGATTTGGATGGAGCCCTATTTAAAATGAATGCGGCTGTTTCTAACGCATATCCCCAAAACGATACGGGCAAGTCGGTGAGAGACATAATAGACCGCACGCTATCTAATAAAGTACGATTACGTCGCTCGGACACACCGTTGCGTTGCGGTGTTCCGGCGGGCGTAAGCTGTGGCATTATTCCACAGGCCTTCAGATGTGTGCCAAACTCAAAACTCAAATAGTTGCCACCACGATCGGATCGAAGATGCTTTATTTTCTTGTTAAGTTGATTTTCAACCTCACTTTGAAATTCTTTGAACTTTTCAAAAGTTTCTGACTTGTGTTTCATCAAGTAGATATACCCGTATCTACTCAAGTCATCAGTGAAGGTTACAAAGTAGCGATAACCATTGCGCGTCGACACGCTCATTGGGCCACACACATCTGTATGTATAACTCCCAATAATTCCGACGCACGTTCAACGAAACCATTGAACGGTGACCTAGTCATCTTGCCCATGAGGCATGGTTCGCGAGTGTCAAGAGATCCAAAGTCTAATTACCCCAAAAGTCCAGCTGAGTGGAGTTTCTTCATGCGCTTTACACCAATGTGACCAAGTCGGCAATGCCACATGTAACATCCCAAATTTTGGAACTAAGAAAAACTTAGTTTTACCAGACCAAAAATTCAGAACCAACAAAAACTTTTTGAAATGTTTTACTAATGATTGTGTTTTCCTTCCCATTGCTATGTTTGACCTTGTATGACTTGTTGTTTAAGTTGTTTGACTAGTAAATATTAACCAGAAACCCAACCAAGATGAAAATATTATTAACTTGGTGATCATGTCATGACAAGGAAAATATTCCATGTATCTTTTCCATTCTTATTTTGGCCAACTCCATTTCAATGCTACTTGGTTTAGCAACACCCAAAACTAATACCCATTATTTGAGAAAGTAAAAGTATTTCCAGAACTATGTGTTCCCAAAAATGTGGAGATCTATATGCTATCTCCTATCTATCTTTTAAACTTGATATTTTGCATTTGTATGCAACTCCCATTTTATAAGCTTTGGTTATCATTACATTTTAAAAAGAACACAAGTGGGAAATATATTACCCCACATATTTTGTCTTGCTCAAAACCCTTTTCAAAAATACAAAGGTGGAGTTGAGATAGTTTTAAACATCATCTTGTCATAATTAAGTGTGACCATTTTTATAAGATAGTATTGCTAATTATGTAGATGGTGGTGTGATTAATCCTTGTGGTTTGAATTGTGTGGACTTGGTTGTGGTGTTGATCTTGTTGTGATTGTTTGCTTATTGGACTTGTGATTGTATTGATTGTAATTCTTGTTTTATTGTTTGCTTGGGTGAATAATTACACCAATATACTTGAGTGTTAAGTTGAAAACCCACTGGTCACAAATTTGGAATGTGACTTGAATTTAAAGCAAATTCCTCAAATTATTCAACCAATAGAAATTAAGATCATGAATTAAAAGAAATGATCTTAATAAATTATTTTCCCTACTTAGCTATCTATTTCCTTCAAACAAATATTTTCTCTATGGAAATAAAAACTAGTTGAAGTTAATATATTTGTCAAGGAAGATCCAAGAGTTCAAAAATAATATTTGAACTTGCTTTAAAATTTCTAAAGGATTATAAAATTATATTCAAGAAAAATGCCTTATTTAAACCCTAGGAACAAAAGTTGTTCAAAACATTTTATTTTGACTCCCCAATTTTTGTGGAGCTTCTACATGTATATGGGAGGCTACCTGAATTTTCTCAAATTTTTATAAAATGTTTAAATACCCCCAAACAATTTCCTAAAACACTACTGGGTTTAAAAGGAAATATAAGAAGCAGAAAAGGACCTAGATGTAACTAGGAAAAAGAGTCCAGGGGGCGTTCTGCTAAAACGACATCCCCTTCCTGTAGCTCCCATGACCGACGACGCCGTGTCGTCCGCCCGTGCGCCGCTCGCCGCCAGGCCCCCCCTCCCGCTCCTCCTGCCGTGTCGAAGAAGGATAAGAGACCCCCCCCCCCCGAAGCCGCTCTGCCCTCCTTCATCTTTCACTCGCCCTCCTGCTCTCTCCCTCTTCCTCTCTCTCTCTCCTCCACAGGCCGAACCCTAGCTCGGGCTGCCGTCGCGCATCGCCGGCGATTGGAGCATCCCCGACCAGATCGAAGACCACCAGAAGATGCGCCTCGTCGTCCTCTGCGTCCTCGTCCAGGGAATCGACACGGGAAGCCGCGGATCGAGCTGGGCGTCTGCGTCTTCCTCCGCTCCGGCCGCCACCTTGCCGGGAAGCCCGCGAGCAGTTCAGTCCATCGTTCCCTGCCATTTTCGTGTCTCTGTGCTCCCCTCACCGTAAGCTAACCCTAGGACATCGCCATCTCTTTTTAGGATCACCGGAGCGTCGTCGCCGTCCTCGCCTTGTTCCCGGAGCGCCGAGCTCGTCTCTGCGTGTCGACGAGGAAGACGAAGGCGATGTACCGCTTCCCCGCACGCACTGGGCCGTGGGCTGGGCCAGCTCCAGCGTTGCTCGGCCAGATCTGGGCCAGATCTGGCCCGTTCCTTTTATTTTTTTCTGTGGATCTATTTTTGCTGTTTAATTTCCTGTAAACTTGCAGTGTAGCTTTAATTGTTTTGTGGTAAATCTGTGATAGCTATTGGAGTGATTCAAATTTTGTAGCATTCACATGTGTTTTCTTAACCATGTGGCACTGGCCATTTTCCAAAATGTGTAGTTATGTGTGTGCTAGATTTAATCTTATAAAAAGTATGTTTTGCACTAAATATTTAATATCTAGAGCTTTACAAATCCAAATATTGCAAACTAAAATTCTCTGGATAGGTTGAGATGCTACCTTTCCAGATCTGTTGGCCTTGCTTGCAAATGAAGTCTAAAACAAACGTTCTATTCATTCTTGAAAACACACCAGTGGCACTTTGGTGATTTTTGTAGATTGTTGTGAGATGAATTTTGGAGTAAACCCAATTGGCTTGTCTTCTATACGTGTAGGAGAACATCTCCCTAAATTGGTTTGAATTTAGGAGTCATTGATTGACTGTGGTGCTAATTATAAGGTTTAGGCCTTTTCTGCCTATTTTTATTAGGGCTTTATTAATTGTTGTGTTATAACTTTATTGTTATAGATGTGTTTCCTAGCATGTGTAGAGTGGCAATCCACTGTTATGATGTGTCTCCTTAATCTTGCTAGCATATTAGGAGAGCTATTTGTGAATCATGTGTTGTTAGGGTTTTATTCCCTATATAACTTTGCCTCTAGTAATTAAGAATTGCTATGCTTATTTATTTTAATGTGGGAATATTGTGTGTGATTAAAAGGTATGCCTTGCTTGTTAATGATTGTTGGGGTACTGTGCTTGCATGTTATTGTTGTTTATCATGCTATAATATGTTAGTACTGTTAGTGGCATGTGTTAGGCTTAATTGAGTTAAACATGTGTTGTTTAGTGGTGATTGAAGCAACCAACAAGTAGTTAATTATGCTTGTGTTGCTTGATATTTTGAATTAGCGAGATAATCTTTTTAACTAAGTTTGGGCTACTGGTTGCTTAGGTTTGCTAATAGTGCATAGCCTTGCTTGTTAGTAGAAACTAATTGGTGACTTAACTTTTGTCTGAAGTATTTCCTGATTAGGAAAAATGGTTGTTAATTACCTCTAATTGAGGGTGTTCTTGTGCCCTCTTGTTTTAGCATGTTTGTGGTGTTATACTCCTGATTAGTATAATGCCCTTGTAAATGTAGATCTTAGTTTGTTGCTTGATTAAAATAATGTTATGTTGTGGTTTGTTCCTTGTTTGTATACCACTTGTGGTTTGGTTTGCTTATTGAGTGTTGTTTTATTTTCATGTTGCGACGCTAGAGATAAACGCTACCGGATTGGTATTTGGAAATGATTTATTGAAGGAGAATTGGGAGTTTATTTCTTTGATCAGTGAGAAGAAGCCCCGGGAACATTATGCTGGAATCAGGCAAGCTATCCTCTGAGCTTGCATTTATATACATCTATTTTGGTTCACATGTTTTACTTATAAAGAGCAAAAGTGATTTATGTGGTGTTTGCCACTAAAGCTATGATTTTGAAAACCCTTTTTCCAAATTACAAGTATATTATTTTGACACCCTATATGGAGATATTAGCTGGAATTTCTTTTCCAAACTATAGGATGGGAAAAATATTGTTTACTCCAAACTCGTTTGAAAATACTTGGGTGGATATGGAATGCCGAGATGTCGGTGTTGAAGTGGAAAAATGGAGAATGGTGATGTTTATGAAAAATGCACATTGTGTCCTTGTACTTACAGAACAACCAATACCCTGTGCGACCACATTTACCCACCTATGGGAAAAGGGCTTAGTCATATAATTTGATCATATTAGTATGGGAGACCTCATCGACGGAGACGATTCCGTTATGCATGAGGGGATAGTGTGTTGATCTACCCCTGACCCGGGTCCTCGCTCAAACTCTATGGAAAGATAAGGAGGAGGATTGAAGGTTCCACCATAAATCGCCGGACAAAACTATGAGTCCTCACACTTAGATACCGACGGGATAGGTTAAGTGTGGTGGGAAATATCATAAGGGCAGGATCCTATACTAGCATGAGCAAAGGATAGGCTAGGGTCGATGACTCAACTTCGCATACACCTGGTATGGCGGGACGTGGCCGACACGATGAGTTACCGGATGGATGTGGGAAAAGCGTGCTACCTCTGCAGAGTGTAAAACTATTCGAATAGCCGAGTCCTCGGATATGGACAGTTGGAAAGAACTGCTCGGTCCTATGTGCAAGTTTTTGCAAAGTTTTGAGATTTGAAAATAAAATGGAGATGTGTTGTATCTGCAACTCTACCGACGGGTTGGTATGAGGTTGCTGGAGAATGATTTGACCATGACGGGCTATGGTCGAGAAGTGAAGAGTTTTTGTGATCTGAAAGTGGAAAATGTTTTAGGCAACTATACCGAAGGGCTGGTATGAGGTTGTTGGGATTGAACGACCATGAAGGGTTATGGTCGAAAAAGGAGGAGTTTTGGAGAAATAAACAAATGGTGATTTTCCGGGAAAATGTTTATTAAAGAGACTTCTTACCTTTTTCAACAAAGATGTATTTTCGGGGAAAAGTTTTAAAAGAAAATTCTTACAAAGATAGATTTATGGGAAAAAGTTCTAAAAGTCTTCTTTCCTCAAAATAAAGGTTTTTATTATAATAAAAATGATGCTATTGCACGCTCATGTCGGGGGTAGTTTGCGAGTACATTCAAATGTACTCATATTGGTTTCGTCCCTGGCTATTGTCTTAGCCAGATTTTGAAGAAGAACAGTTGGAAGAAGAAGACTTCAATAACGTCAATGCGAACTAGGGCGCTTCCCAGTCAGCTGCCTGTAGGGTTGGCAAATGACTTGGGCTCCACGTTGTTTTGGTGATTTCCGCTACGAGTACCTGATGAAGTTATGGCTTCAATCAAGTAAGTAAATTTATTCGGTATTTATGGGTGTTCTGTGATACCAATTCGAGTTATGTGCAACAACAGACTGATCATGGGATTGTTGCAGGAAACATAACGAGTATCTCGGATACCTAATCCGGGGTCCTCACACCACATATACATGGCGGTATTATTACTAAGTCTAATCCTTTTGGTATCTACGCTATGGATGTGTATACTACGATCGAGATTCAACAAGAATAAACCATTATTCACAGAAGCATCAACATAAAAGATATCATTCATCGAAATAGCACAACCACTTGATACTGAATTGAATGAATATTCGTCTTGCAACAAGCAAGAACCACTTATAATGTTTACACTTAGAGATGGTACAAAATAACATTTATTCAAAACCAAAACTAATCCCGAAGGTAGATGCAGAGGGAGCGTGCCGACGGCCACCACGTCAACTCCTTGCCGACGCGCATCGTTACCTCGTCCTTTGCCAGGCGCCGACTATTCCGCAACTCCACCAGTGAGTTACAAATATGAGCAACAGAGCCGGTATCAAATACCCAGGTATTACTACGGGCGCATGTAAGGTACACATCAATAACATGTATATCACATATACCTTTCTCTATTCCGACAATCTTGCCGGCCTTCTTGTCTTCCAGGTACTTGGGGCAGTTGCGCTTCCAGTGATGTTTGTAATTGCAGAAGGGACACCTCTGGCCAGGCTTGACATCGTCATCCATAGTGTCATGTTTTGGCTTGATGGTCAGTTTCAAGTGTTCCATTCTGATTTCCAGTTCGGCCATTTCGAGCATCATAAGAATTTCCGACAGGGATTTCGATTTCCCCATCATGTCGTAATTCACGATTGCGTCCTTATAGCTAGGGGGTAGTGATAACAGCACCCTATCAATAACCAGCTCATTTGGGATCACATATCCCAGATCATTCAGAAACTGGACACTGCCAAACATATTGGCCAAGCGCTTGCTTATGTTGTCGTGCTCTTCCATCTGGACTGAGAAGAATACCTCTCACCCATGACTTGTGGTGCAAAAACAACCATGAGTTCTGTGATTATCTCATAAGCACTCTTGCTCTCAAAATGGTTTTGCAGGTCGGCCTCCATGGCAAAAAGCATGCCACTCTGGACGAAAGAGGAAATCTCCGCCTTAGACTGATATACGTTCTTCACATCATTTGAGGCGGTATCTGCAGGTTGATCACCTAAGGCGGCTTCAAGAATGTAGGCCGCCTTGTGGGTATTGAGAAGGGACTTCAAGTTGCGGAACTAGGACTCGAAGTTTGAGCCGTTGGTCTTAAGTTTCTCATTCTCAAGGAACGGGCCTAGGTTGAAAGTGGGGCGAGACATCTACAATGGAATTTGCAAAACATAAGACGTTTGTTCACAATAAAATATGGGTTCAAGTTTTCAAAATAAGAACTACTAGAACTCCCACTCAAGACGAGTACCCCTCGCATCGTCTTAGTGATTACACAACCCCCATCCATTACACTACCCCCATCGATCAGGCAGATAGCATAACTTCAAAAGTAGACATCGTATATCGATCACATCACCGCATGTGACTCGTGCTTAACCTTTCGGTACTTGTGTTCCGAGGCCATGTCTGTACATGCTAGGCTCGCCATAACACCCTCTGACGTATTCGCGCGTGCAACGTGTCTTACACCTACCGTATGCGAACGAAGAGACAAGTGTAACCGCAAAGCGGTGTAACCCGTAACGTAGAACTTTATTGGTGGTGCACGACAGGGGAGAACACTATTATTGGAATTTTGGGAGGGATCATCTTATATTACTACCGCCGTGTAACTAATATATAGACATATATATACACAATATAAGATGCACATAATCTACATAACATCTAAATGAAATGTAATGCGACATGATATGGCCTCCTCCGCGCCGATGGTCTCCTTCGCGCCGACAGTTTTATAAACAATTTAATAAACCTACCTTGACCATATCACATTGCCCCTGCAAAATAAAGTTAGACGCTTTCTACTTTATCTTTTGCATATTTTACGTGGCTGCTAGGGCTTCCGCACAAGAACCATTTCTTACCAACGAAAACAACCAAAATAGCGATAAGACAATTGTCTCTATTACACCCCTTTCGGGGCCCTCCATTGCAAACGATATATCAACTATTGTAGGAGATACAGACACCCGCCAGCCACATATACGGTACAAGTAGTATGTCAAGTGTGGAACCAGTCTCGCGTAAAGTACGCGTAAAGTCGGTCCGGGCCGCTTCATCCGACAATACCGCGATATAAACAAGTACACACGAGAGGGTAACAAATGTAGAATCGATGCCCACATTCAACATGTATTCTAACCGTACAGATATATCTACGCACAGATCGGCTCTGATACCACTGTTGGGGATCGTAGACAGAAAACAAAAAAAATTCTACCGACGATAACCATAAACTAGCCAGGATCTATACTATGCAGATATACTAATACGGAGGAGATCAGAATACATACCCTTGTAGATCGGAAGCGGGATTACGTTCCCGCACAAACGTTGTCGATGGAGACGATGACGCCGATCTCAAGGTCGTGTAGTGGAAGAAGACGGCTCCCAGCGCCAAACGATGGCGCCTCGCAGTTCCACACACGTACGGTGTGGATGACGACCTCTGGGCTCCAGATCCAGCAGAGCAGCGGAAGTGGAAGAGTGGATCTAGCAGCACGGCGGTGTGCGTATAGTAGAGAGACTTCCCTCCCCGTATGCAGCTCCAGAAACGGAACCACGCTCAAGGTAGGAGAGAAGAAGGGAGAAATTGGTGCAATTCCAAAGGCATGGGGGTCCCCTATTTAAAGGAGGAGGAGGGAGACCATCTCCCTTGGCTAAGCCATGTGGGACTAAACCCCACATGGCTCGGCCGGCCAAGGAGGAGCCGCCAGTCCTGGTGGGCCCCATTCGGCCCAGCCAGGCCGGCCGGCCCTCCCCCCTTTTTTTCCTTTTCCTTTTTGGGATTTTCCCCTAATGGGCCTCTAAGGCCCATTTAGGTTTAATGCCTTTTAAAATTCGAATTTAATTAAATAAAAAATATATTTAATTATTAATAACACTTATCAATATCAAATACATATTATTTAATTCATTCGGGCTCCGAATCATATTTCGTTGCCCCGATCAACATCGGACAAGTTCCGGAACACTTCCGGAGTTCCCGGTTTCTTTTCTCTCTAAATCCAATCTAATCGTCACCCACCCTTAAGTGTGTTACCCACGGTTCGGGATCACTCCAAACATGATCGAGACACCCTCAACGATCAATGACTAACAGCGGGATCTGGATAGCCATGATAGCCCCATGTGTGTCCACGAATGTCTTCTATCGTTTGAACCTTTAGACGTCCAGTCTCGTCCTCTTGCCTAGCGATACTTAGATTGTCCGAGCGTCGTTCTTCAGTATCACGATTATCGAGCATGACCTCGCCAATGACAAATCTATCTTTACTCGTCTGTGACATTACATCCTCGTGACCTAGTCACATGCTTGCAAGCTCATTGATGTAATCTCACCGAGTGGGCCCAGAGTATCTATCCTGCTATATGGATTGGCAATTCCCGCTCTTGATCACTCGCTTCTACTGCTTCCTTCCGATACCCGAAAGTGTCACCTTTATTGTCACGCTATATATGTCATGTCGTTTGATGCGACCAGCTATATCTTTCAGAAGCAGCGATTTGATATGATCTCACAGTCGAAAGTATCAACACTACGTTTCAATATTTTGGGTATGTCCATCAAATCATTCACCTAATGATATGACTCCGTTGTTAACCGACGCCATTGTCCATGATCAGGAAATCTTGATCATTTGTTAACCAACGAACTAGTTAAATAGAGGCTACTAGGGACCTGGTTGTTTTATGCCACACGTGTATTAATGTTTCCGCGTAATACAGTTATATCATGGTATTAAACGTATTATGAACAATAGAGATATGACAAATAAAATCACTTTATTAATTGCCTCTAGGGCATATCTCCAACAGATTCATATGCAACTTCGCAAGCTAACCCTAACTTTCTTCAAAACAAAGGACTTCTCCTGTATGAGATTTCTAATCGTATGGGTCAGTGTCATAACTTGCATCATCGTAACCTTTTACGGCAAGTTGTCTTTTCACTTTCACCCCATACCAGAAAACATATCTTCAGTTCTCTTTAGACACTGAAGATATACTTAACGTTTGTTCACATTGATCCATCCAGGGATCACTCTAGAACCCGTTCTTCAACCAAGAACTTGGGTCACACCAAGTCGAGCGTTCAGTATGATAGAATCTATGGCTAAGGCATAGAGGATGTCGGACATCCGTTTCTTTCAATAACTATCGCTGAAACGCCAAGATAAACTTAATATTTTACCTAGTCATACAAGTAAGAACCTTTTCTTCGCTTGTTCTATTCTGAAACATTTCAGAATCTTAACCTAGGAAAATATTCCGACCTAATGTTATTAAGCCCCTTTTGATCTATACAATTATAGACTGACGCCTAATACTCTTAACTTCATTCATAGAAAATTTAATCACTTAAATAATCATTTATACTTTACTAGAGGATCTGTATCATTCTCAATATGTCATTATATATAAAATCAGGAATGACACCTAGCTCCCACTTAAATACGCCATCCGTATATAAGACCAGGGAATTTCTTTTAGCTCCCACTCAAATATGCCATTCACATATAAGATCAAGAAAAGCTACTTAGCTCCCACTCACTTCTTTGTAAATGCAGGTTTCTTCAACTATTTTGGACGACTCCAAAATCCTTTGATTACATTATCAAAGTGAAGATTCCAGCTCCGATATGCTTGCTTCAGCCCATGAATGGAAAGCTGAAGTTTGCATACATGTCTAGCATCCTTAGGATCAACAAAACCTACTTGTTGTACCAATTACAACTCTTCCTTAATGTTGCCATTAGGGAACACGGTTTCTTTATCCATCCATCAATTTCTTAATTGAAAATAATTGCTAGAACAATCCTAAACAGACTTAGGCATCGCCACTTGAGACAAAATCTGTTGTGGTCAACTTTTGAATTTGTCGAAACTGTTTTACGACAAATCGATCCTTATAGACGGTTGCCTTTCCGTCAGTGTCTATTTTGTCATAAAATTCCATTTACTCTCAACGGCCTGGAGCCCATCAAGAAGATTTACCCAAGTCTTTACTTGGTAATCGTGCATGGATTTTATCTCGGATTATATATGGCTCATAGCCATTTCTCGGACTTAGGTTCACCATCACTTCTTCGTAGTTCGTAGGTTTGTCATGTTCCATTAACATGACGTTCATAACAAGATTGTCGTACCACACAGTGCGGAACACATTCTCATACGCCTACGACCTTAGTATGAGCTCAGAGCATCATGATCATTATCATCAGCTTCCTTCCAGTTGTGGAGGACGGTACCGGAACGGTTTCCGTTGCGCCACTCTGATGTCTGGAGAGAAAGTTCATTAACTTCGTCTTGCTCTACTTTCTTTCCCACTTATACCCTTGGACAAGAAACTATTTCTTGAGTAAGGTATATTCCGCAACAATTTGCCTTTGTCATGAGAAATGTATCCAACTGATTTCTTAGATACACTACAAAGATAAATTTATCCGTTTTAGGTTTGATCATATCAAAACACTAAAATATCAAAACGACAATCTAGGCTAAAAGCCATGCCATCACTCATATGGTATTGCCTCCACGGATTTAGATGGTTTCCCTATTATCTAACGTGAATGTTTTGTTTCTACCATATGACTTCAATGATCACAATAATTCGATAAGAGATTTTATTTACCACACACTATCCAATAGAGTGTGATTACGACGTCCTAACACACCATAACATTGTGGTGTTCCATGCGGCGTAATTTGTGGAACTCTTTTCACAAGTCTTCCAATGATATGCCAAACTCATAACTCAAATCCTTGTTTCCTCGATCTGTATCGCAGGAATTTGATTTTCTTGTTAAGTTTATATTTCTTTCTTCACTCTGAACTTGTTTGATCTTATCAAACTTTTCAGACCAGCATTTCATTAAGTGGATATCCATATATCTACTCAAATCATTGGTGAAGTTTACGAAATAATGATTTCCACTACACGTTAACGTACTTCATTGATCCACACATCATTATGTATGATTATCAATAAGTTAAATGCCTGTTTCCAGAAAACGGTGTCTTAGTTATTTTGCAAGTGTCAAAAGATCAAAATCTAAGGACTTGGAGGTCCATCTGAATGGAGCTTCTTAATGCATATAACATTGACATGACTTAAAACGTTAGTGCCACAATAATGTGGTGTCATTATTAAGTTTGTATCCTTTGGCATTAATGTTATAAATGTGGGAGCTACTACCATCTGGATTCATATAAGAACACTTCATTCATAATCGGTGTATGATCATTAAAGATATCACTCATAAATGTAGGACAACAATTTTGTCACTGACAAATATGAATAATTGTCTCGCTAGAGGCAAGACAATGATCATGCTAACAAGCGATCAAACTGAATTTGTTCAGATCCAAATTAATCCAAAATGGTAGATGCAGAGAGAGTGTCTATGGCCATTACAACATATTGCCTGCCATCATCAACACACATTGTCTCCTCATCCTTCCAAGCTACTCAAGCAGAAAATCTCGTTTTCATAAAACATGACTAGTATCAAAACTTAGTCACTGCTGCAAGTACTTGTTTAGGCAAAAACATTCATAACTCGTATATCATATATACACTATCATCATTGATGACTTCCCGGTGATTCATTTCATCTCCATGGTTTTTCCAACACAACCAAGAATTCATGAAGGTGAACGATTCCCCTTGCATGACATAGTCTATGACAAAACATTTGCATCTGGCAACGTTGTCTGTCATCCAGTGATCGAGCTGAGCGAGGCGTCTCAATGTCATCAAGTATGACTAATGTCATCAAGTATGACCAACGTCATCAAGTATGACTGCCACGTGCTCCTTTAATGCGAGTGTTCTCTTCCATCTTGGTTGAGAAGAAAACCTGATTTACGGTGGATACAGATCATCAATCTCAGCGACCATTCCAAATGTTCGCGATCTGTCAACACGCACCCACAGTTCATTCTCTATGGAGAGATCATAGCATACACTGGACTATGATGAATTATCCGCACAAAACTTGATAATCCAAATTATCCTTTTGTTTAGCGGAATCTCCGGTTTTATCTCCTATCGGGTTTTGTATCAAATAAGGTTTGAAACAAGGAGTATCCTCAAGCTATGGTATAAAATATGAAGTTTGGACCCAACCTTTTAAGTTTCTCAATCGCAGGAATGCACCTAAGTTTAAAAGGTCTATCAACAGGTTATTATCTACAAAGGTTTTGCAAAACATAAAGACTTTGTTCATAATAAAATATGGGTTCAAGTTTTAATAAAATAAAACTACCAGAACTCCCACTCAAAACGAACATCCCTCCATCGTTTTAGTGATTACACGATCCTCATCCGATACACTATCCCCGATCGTCACGGCCGATAGCATAGCTTCAAAGGTAGACATCGATATGTCAATCACAACAACTATGTGACTCGTGCTTAACCTTTCGGTCACTGTGTTCCGAGGCCATGTCTGTACATGCTAGGCTCGCCAAAATAACCTATAGCGTATTGCTTGTGCAACGTGGCTTACACCCACGTTATGCGAACGCAGATACGTCTGACACCCGATCGTCACGGCCTGCCTCGTAACGGAGAACTTTCGGTGGTGCACGCTATAGGGAGAACACTATATGGTATTTTAGGAGGGATCATCTTATATTACTACCGCCGTGTAACTAATATATATAGACATATATATACACAATATAAGATGCACTCAATCTACATAACATCTAAAATGAAATGTAATGCGACATGATATGGTCTTGCGCCGATGGTCTCCTTCGCGCCCACAGTTTATAAACAATTTAACAAACCTATCTTGACCATATCACATTGCCCCTAAAATAAAGTTAGACGCTTTCTACTTTATCTTTTGCATGTTTTACATGGCTGCTAGGGCTTTCGCACAAGAACTGTTTCTTACCTACGAATACAACCACAACAGCGATAAGACAATTGTCTCTATTACACCCCTTTCAGGGCCCTCCATTGCAAATGCTATATCAACTATTGTAGGAGAGACAGACACCCGCCAGCCACATATACGGTACAAGCCGAATATCAAGTGTGGAACCAGTCTCGCGTAAGAGTACGCGTAAAGTCGGTCCGGGCCGCTTCATCGAACAATGCCTACGCGTAAAGTCGTTCCGGGCCGCTTCATCGAATAATGCCGCGATATGAACAAGTACACGCGAGAGGGTAACAAATGTAGAATCGATTTCCACATTCAACATGTGTTCTAACCGTACATCTATATCTACGCATAGACCGGCGCTGATACCACTGAAGGATATCATAGACAGAAAACAAAAAAATTCCTACCGGCGATAACCAGAAACTAGCCAAGATCTATAACTATGCAGATATACTATACAGAGAAGAACGGAGTACATACCCTTGTAGACCGAAAGCGGGATTACGTTCCCGCACAAATGTTATCGATGAAGCCGACGAAGCCGACCTCAAGGTCATGTAGAGGAAGTAGACATACTCCTAGAAACGGAACCACGCTCAAGGTAGAAGAGAAGAAGAAAGATATGGGATGGATTTCAAGGCATGGGGGCACCTCCTTATAAAGGTGGAGGAGGGAGGCCACACCCTTGGCTCACCCATGTGGGACTAAACCCCACATGGGGTGCGCCGGCCATGAGGTGCGCCGGCCACCTAGGTGGGCCCCATTCGGCTAGGCCCTCCCCTCCATTTCCCAAATGGGGTTTTTCCCCTAATGGGCCTCTAAGGCCCATTTAGGTTTAATGCCTTTAAAAATTCGAAATTAATTAAATAAAAATATATTTAATCACTTATAACACTTATTAATATTAAATACATATTATTTAATTCATTCGAGCTCTGAAACAAATTTCGTTGCCTCTGATCAACATCGGACATATCCCGAAACGCTTTCGGAATCTCCGGTTTCTTTCTCTCTTATATCCAATCTAATTGTCACCTACCCTTAAGTGTGTTACCCTACGGTTCGGGATCACACAGACATAAACGAGACATGTTCTCCGATCAATGACTAACAGCGGGATCTGGATACCCATGATAGCCCATGTGTGTCCACGAATGTCTTTTATCTTTTGAACCTTTAGACGTCCAGTCTCATCTTTTTGCCTAGCGATACTTAGATTGCCCGAGCATCGTTCTCTGGTATCACGATTACCGAGCATCATCTCGTCATTGACAAATCTATCTTTACTCGTCTGTGATATTATATCCCCGTGACCTAGTCACATGCTTGCAAGCTCATTGATGTAATCTCACCGAGTGGGCCGAGAGTATCAATCCTGCTATGTGGATTGGCAAATCCCGCTCTTGATCACTCGCCTCCACTACTTCCTTCGGATACCCGAAAGTGTCACCTTTATTGTCACGCTATATAAGACATGCCGTTTGATGCAATCAAAGCACCTTCCAGAAGCAGTGATTTGATATGATCTCACAGTCAAAGGTACGAGCACTACGTTTCTATATCTTTTGGGTATGTCCACCACGTCATTCACCCAATGACATTACTCCGTTGTCAACTGACGTAATTGTCCATGATCAGGAAACCTTGATCATCTGTTACCCAACGGACTAGTTAAATAGAGGCTACTAGGGACCTGGTTGTTTACATACCACACGTGTATTAATGTTTCCGCTTAATACAGTTATAGCATGGTACAAAACTTATTACGAACAATTGAGATATGACAAATAAAATATCTTTATTAATTGCCTCTAGGGCATATCTCCTTCAAGAAAGTATCACCCAAGCTTGGGGGAGGCTGAAATCACTAATGCTCAAATGTCCCATTCATGAGTTCCCCAGAGATATTATTATCAACAATTTTTATGCAAGGCTTACTCTTCATGACAAGGATTTACTTGATGCTTCCTCTAATGGATCTTTCACAAGCAAAAAGGAAGAAGTTAAATTGGATCTCCTTGAAAGGATCCAACGCAATACTGAAGATTGGGAAAATGACGAAGGTAGAGAATCAGGTATAAGGTATGATTATGATTGCATTAAGTTCTTTGTTGAAACTGAAAGTTTTCGCAAGTTTAGTGCTAAATATGGTCTTGATTCTCAAATTGTTGTTAATTGCTGTAAATTTTTTGCTTCATACATTAACATTCCTAAACAGGAATGGGTTAAGTATCATGAACCATTTAAAGAGCCTGTTAAAATATCTATTCCTGCTAAAGAAGTTCAAGTTCATACTGTTGATCTTGTTTTACCTGTGCCTTATCTTGAGAAAATGACTTTCCCTGTTAAAGTAAAACAACATTCTATTGTAACTAGTGTGGTTAATAAAAGTGAAAGGAAAATCTTTGAACCTGAAGCACATTTAAAAGTAGAACCTGCAGTAGCTATAGTTAAGGATCTTATAACTGAAAACGTTGAAGAGAGCCATATAATTTTTTGTGAAGATGCTTCTAACATTGTTAAGCTTCTAAGAAGAATGTAAAGAAAATTGGAACTCCTGTTATTTCAGTTAAGATAGGTGATCATGGCTATTATGGTTTATGTGATATTGGTGCTAGTTCAAGTGCTATTCCCTATGCACTTTATCAAGAAATAAAGCACGAAATTGGTTCCTGTGAACTGGAGGAAATTGATGTGGTTATTCGACTTTGCTAATAAAGAAACTATCTCTCTGGTTGGTATTGTCAGAGATGTGGAAGTTCTATGTGGTAAGACTAAATACCCTGCTAATTTCTTAGTGCTTGGTTCTGCTGCAAGTAAGACTTGTCCTATTATTTTTGGTAGACCCTTCTTAAACACTTGTGGTGTTGTTATAGATTGCAAAAAGGAAAAGATTTATACTAAATTTAATGCAGAACCTTATGAGTTCAATTTTTCTAAATTTTCTAAAAACCATCATGAAAAAGATTTACCTAATGAGGATTTTAGAGTTGAACAACTTGCTTCTAATGCTGTTGCTCCTAACGATGTTTTGCAGCAATTCATGGAAGATCATGAGAGTGAAGTTTTTATGCAGGAAAGAAATGAAATAGATGACGTTTTTCTTCGACAACCTGCTATTCTTAAACATAATTTACCTGTTGACGTGGTTCTGAACACGGCATATGCCACGGGGTGGCTTACTTGAGGGGAAACTACGGCGCGAGCGACGGCGTTCCGGCGGGATTGCGCGCGAGCGACGGCGTTCCGGCGGGATTGCGCGCGAGCACGGCAAACACTCGATGTACCCAGGTTCAGGGCCCTCGTGAGAAGGTAAAACCCCTACGTCCTGCATCTAATCTGTATATATGGTGGAGTATATTGTGTTACACGGTTGCTCCTGGAGCTGTTCGTGCTCTCGGCTCGAAGGAGCTTGAGCTGCCTACTTGTGTGCTTGGGAGAGAAGAGAGCTGTGAGGAAAAATGAGAGTGAGGCTTCGGTCCTCCTCTTGGCCTCCCGTGGTGCACCTTATATAGGTGATGCCCAGGGGACAAGGGCACAAGGGTCGCACGTGTGCTGTAGCGCATAGTGGCATACTATACTGCAACAGTATTCTTTCTTCTTGCTATTCACCAATAGTGTACGGGTGTCTTGTCTGCGTGTGTCCGACGGGACGATGTGGTTGACTCGGTGTAGCAGGTGCGCAGCCGGACTCGAGCCGCCAGCCGGAGTCGGGCAGTGGATGGAGGTCGGGCAGCCGGACCCGGGCCGCCAGCCGGAGTCGGGCAGTGGATGGAGGTCGGGCAGCCGAACCCGGGCCGCCAGCCGGAGTCGGGCAGCCGGACTGCCATCTCTTGTTTCCTTGTCGATTCGCCAACTCTGGTAACCCGGGGTTCAGCCCCACGTCACCTGTTGACGTGGTCATACCCTTCGGGTCTCCCACTTTTGGTATACCTGGTGCAGGCCAGACGAAGGCCCACCTGGCGGATTAGCTATTACTTCAAGAACAAGCTAAGGATTCCAAGTCATAGTCTATTAGGACTCTTGTAAACCCTACCTAGCTCCCTTTATAAAGCCAGGCAGGGGCACCCCCATAGATCATATCCATAGAGATAGGCATAGCCCTAGCGAGACCACGTCTCTCATCACCATCATCGCCATTATGCCCACCATGTAATCATGCAATATATACAGATCAGACAAGCAGGAAGTAGGGTGTTACCCTCCGGGGGTCTGAACCTGGATAAATCGCCTTACTTGTCAGCCGACGGAACTACCAGCGCACCAAGTTTTCTATCTCTATATGAAACCCGGGGTATCTCGACCTAGAGATTTTCCGTGGCACCCCCACGTCAATTGGCGCCGTCTGTGGGAAGAACGCACGCTGGATTTAATGTTCTGGCGGCTCCAATCTTCACCAGCAACGGTGGCAACTCGCCGCCACGGATCATCGCCCGGCGGCTCGACAACAATGCCGTCCCCACGTACGGCTGATCAAATCAACGCACAGATCGCAACTAGCGAGAAACTTCGCTGTCAACAACTCGGGCCAGATCGCATCTGGTCGGGTCCTCGTCGTCAAGCAGCGTCTCCGTTGGATCTCTACTCGCGACACCATGCACGCGCGGGTATTCAATCTCATACAAGCGCCGGCCGGCCGACTGGATCGACATCAAAATCACGGCCGGCGGCCCACACGTGGAGGCGCCACGCACTCTGACGAGTCTGGAGCGTATACGGAGGCGCGGCTACGTGAGCGTATGGGACATCGAGAACGAGCCCAACAAGCCTCGCGTCAAAGCAGTGCAATCAGCTAGCACCATCCCCAACAAGTCTAGCACTACCATGCAAGGAAATCAATCAGCTAGCATTACTCTCACGTGAAGGCAAGGAGCAAAGAAAAATCAAGCAGCAATCCATCGGGCTACCCGCATACATCCATCACTTGCATGGATTCCGCGGCCAGAGTGCTAATTGCATGCTTGCATGTGCTACCTTCACGTATCAATTCAAGCACAGATCGATCAGCTTCTGCGGGCGGGTGCCGTGGGCTGATCAGCGGCCGGGTCCTTTCGATTCGCGCGAGACGACGACATCACGAAAGCCGCAGAAGACGAGAATTAATTTTCCGAACACATGCAGCAAATCGGCAGCCTCTACGACTCGCTGCATCGACACACGCCACTCCGGCGACCTCTTCATCGACAAATCAGCAGCCTATACTGCGACTCGCTGGCGTCAATGCCCGCGACACCAGAAACCTCTTCATCGACAAATCGGCAACCATCACGACACTCGCCACGGTTGACTACAACCCTGCCACGTTACATCCGCTGTGGCCCGCTTCGACTTGCCGCCGCGGATAAATCCGACCCCAGCAATAGTCGACTCCGCTGCGTCGACCTTATCCACGGCGTCAACTCCATTCGCCACGGTCCGCTCCAACCATGACTACCAAACAAAAACATATAGGTGCTATTTTTCCTGTTTATTCGCTTCATATACGTACGTAGTTATATCTAAGTGCAACTATTTTGCTTCTCATTTGCACTATTTTGCATGGACAAATCTGCAACAACAACGGCTCTCACGTCGTACAAACATCAGCGAACACATACGCGACAAGGCGCATCGGCTTCGATCATAGCCGACCTGACAAACCATCGACAGCCGCGACGTCATCGACCCACTACGACATCTTCAACGACTCGGCAGCATCCACGACTCGACAATCTCGGCATACACGGCTCGACAGCCTCCACGGCGACTGTTGTCACCGCCCGCGGCTCGGCAACAACTTCATCGACCACCGCGAGAATGATCAGCGCTGGCGATACCGGCACAGAAAGCCCGCTCCCTATAAGGGCACTACGTACCCTCGGGGGCTGGCACTCGACATCAACGACGGCATCAGCTTCCACCGCGCGTACCCGACAAATCATCGACTTGGGAAGAGGACGGCGTAAGCACGTGCACCCGAGACTCCGGGGGCTGGCGATTCAATGTCAACAACGACAACAAGTTCATCGCTGCACTCGACAAGCGACTCGAGTGCCTTCATCGACTCTGCATCATCGACTCAGCTTCGCCGGCTTGACAAGGAAGACTCGGGGGCTGAGCGTTGCCCGCGCCGCGTCGACTCCGGTCCGCCGCGTCGACTCCCTCCGCCGCACCACTTCACGGCGTCGACTCCGTCCACTACGACGTCCATGACTCAACAAGATCGGAGTCCATGACTTGATAACTTCTACCACCACTTTGACGAGTCGACCTCGACAGTCTACAGATTTCCGTCGCTCATGAACAGCTAAGTCACTTTCATATTTTATTTCTTCAATTCTAACCTTCTTCGGTTGCAGTCAACACTCGGGGGCTGGCGCTTTTTGACTCCGACTCGTCGACTCCCTCTGCCGTACTACTCCGCCGCGTCGACTCGTTCCGCCGTGTCGACTCTCTCTGTCGTACTACTCCGCCGCGTCGACTCCGGTCCGCCGCGTCGACTCTTTCCGCCGCGTCGACTCCGGTCTGCCGCGTCGACTCCTTCCGTCGCGTCGACTCCGGTCCGCCGTGCCACAACAAATTTGCCTTGGCCGCACCTGATGCTCTACCGGGTGCTGCGCCGCACAGGCCGCAACAAATTCGCCTTGGCCACACCCGATGCTCGGGGCTGCGCCGCACAGGCCGCAACAAATCATCGACTCGGCTACTTAGCCCCATGCAAAATTCACGACTAGTGCAGTCGCAAAAAGACTTTCCGAGATGCGTCCGCCGCATATGATCCTCGGATGCTACACCCATGGTATAAAGATAAGATCCACCGATCAGTCGAGTAGGGCCAGGGCCCGCACCGGATGCGCTTACCCTGTATATTTCCGTGTCTGCGACATGATGAAAAATCTCGGCGGATGTGTTGGGTACCCATTTACTAATGCTGGAGTTTGGCTTTATAAGACCTCCGCGGCCTGAGCCAAGCTTCCCCAGCCTACGATAGCTAGCAAGGTGTTTGCCCTAGAGCAATTAGCCAGCCCTGATCCGTCGAGTGCGCTGGGCCTGCTAAGCTCACAACTCTCAAACAAATAGAAACCAGGCATGGGTCGACGTACTTCTGACTAACAGCCTTCCTCTGGCAAAAGGCACCCGATGGATACTCGACTATGAGTCTCTGCTCGATTCTTCGAATCGACCAGACACTCGGGGGCTACTCCCATCGGGAGCGCTGGGCGCGCACCCGACATACTACCGACTCAAAGCACCTGACAACGCAGCAAGGGCGCGAAGACTGAGCACCTCCTTGGACATCTTACATTTCATCAACTACTCCCATCGGGAGTGCACTCGCCACCGGCTCGAGTGCTACACAGTTCTCAAAGTCGGGTTCTCCATAGCCCACACCGGATTTTTCAAAGTCGGGTTCTCTACAGCGCGCTGGTTTTTCAAAGTCGGGTTCTCTATAGCCCGCACCGGATTTCTCAAAGTCGGGTTCTCTATAGCCTGCATCGTTATTCTCAAAGTCGGGTTCTCTATATCCCGCACCGGATTTCTCAAAGTCGGGTTCTCTACAGCCCGCATCGGTATTCTCAAAGTCGGGTTCTCTACAGCCCGCACTGGATGTCTCATAAACGATTCAACTCTAAAGGCATGGTTAATACATTCATCACATGATCTTCGAACACACCTGATGCATTGACTACTCCTGCTCGACGTGCTGCTATAAGTCTCTGCCCGATTCTGCGAATCGACCAGACACTCGGGGGCTACTGACGTGGTCATACCCTTCGGGTCCCCCACTTTTGGTATACCTGGTGCGGCCCAGACGAAGGCCCACCTGGCGGATTAGCTATTACTTCAAGAACAAGCTAAGGATTCCAAGTCATAGTCTACTAGGACTCTTGTAAACCCTACCTGGCTCCCTTTATAAAGCCAGGCAGGGGCACCCCCATAGATCATATCCATAGAGATAGGCATAGCCCTAGCGAGACCACGTCTCTCATCACCACCATCGCCATTATGCCCACCATGTAATCATGCAATATATACAAATCAGACAAGCAGTAAGGGGGGTGTTACCCTCCGGGGGCCTGAACCTGGGTAAATCGCCTTGCTTGTCATCCGACGGAACTACCAGTGCGCCAAGTTTTCTCTCTCTATACGAAACCCGGGGTATCTCGACCCTGGGATTTGCCGTGGCACCCCACGTCACCTGTGGAAGAGCTGGGACCCCCTGCGCCTCCAAAGGGAGATCCTGTTTTTGAATTGAAAACTCTACCTGACACGCTTAAATATGCTTATCTTGATGAAAAGAAAATATATCCTATTATTATTAGTTCTAAACTTTCAGGTCAAGAAGAAGAGAGATTATTGGAAGTACTTAGAAAACATCGAGGTGCCATGGGTTATACTCTGGATGATCTTAAAGGGATTTCTCCTTCTATTTGTCAACATATAATTAATCTAGAGCCCGATGCAAAGCCGGTTGTTGAGCACCAACGAAGGCTAATTCCGAAAATGAAAGAAGTGGTAAGAAGTGAGATTCTAAAGCTTCTCGAGGTAGGTATAATATATCATATTGCTGATAGTAGATGGGTTAGTCCTGTTCATTGTGTCCCTAAAAAGGGAGGTATTACTGTTGTTGCAAATGATAATGATGAGCTTATTCCGCAAAGAACAATAGTTGGGTATAGAATGTGCATTGATTTTTGAAAACTAAATAAAGCAACTAAGAAAGATCATTACCCTTTGCCTTTTATTGATCAAATGTTGGAAAGGTTAGCTAAAAACTCGCATTTCTGTTTTCTTGATGGATATTCTGGTTTTTCGCAAATTGCTCTTAAACATCAAGATCAAGAGTAAACCACTTTTACCTGGCATGTCTGCTATTTTCCATGATTTTTGTGAGCAAATTGTGGAAGTTTTTATGGACGACTTCTGCGTCTATGGAACTTCTTTTGATAAATGTTTGCACAATCTTGATAAAGTTTTGCAGAGATGTGAAGAAACAAACCTTGTTCTTAATTGGGAGAAATGCCATTTTATGGTAAATGAAGGAATTGTTCTTGGTCATAAAATTTCCGAGAGAGGTATTGAAGTTGATAGGGCCAAGGTTGAGGCAATTGAGAAATTGCCTTGCCCAGGGATGTGAAAGGTATTCGTAGTATTCTTGCTCATGCGGGTTTCTATAGGAGATTTATTAAAGATTTTTCTAAAATTTCAAAACCACTTACTAATCTTCTTCAAAAAGATGTCCCATTTATTTTTGATGATGATTGTAAGGAAGCTTTCGAAATTCTGAAAAAGGCTTTAACCACTGCTCCCGTTGTTCAAAAACCTGATTGGAATCTACCTTTTGAAATTATGTGTGATGTTAGTGATTATGTTGTAGGAGCTGTCCTTGGACAGCGTGTTGATAATAAACTGAATGTTATCCATTATGCTAGTAAACACTTGATAATGCTCAAATGAATTATGCTACTACTGAAAAAGAATTTTTGGCTGTGGTGTTTTCTTGTGATAAGTTTAGACCTTACATTGTTGATTCAAAGGTGACTATACATACTGATCATGCTGCTATTAAATATCTCATGAACAATAAAGATGCAAAGCCTAGGCTTATTAGATGGTGATAACCCCCAAGAGCAGGGGATCACTGTAGCACCTCTCAATGTGGAAATAGGGTATCGATCCGCAGGAGCAAGAAGGAAAAGTTATCTGTTCCCTACAACTAAAGTGTCACAAGTTTTAGTTGATTATGCACTAAACAGGTTTAAAGAACAAGATGGTTGATTTAATGGATGGAAGTTTAATGTAACAAAACAAGAATGTAAAAGTGTCCCAATCCTCTTCAATGCAAGAGGACAAGACAAAGGTTTTCTCTTATAGGAACAATGGACATGCATCAACATCCCCAAGCTTAACCTCTACTCGTCCTCGAGTATGAAGGTGATAAAACTAACATGGACTTTGCTTTTTAATACTATCAATGGTTATCAAAGCTGATTACTATTGCTACATAGAGTCAAATGATTCATTCTTCAAAGGAATAGCAATATATAAGATAGATTATGAAGTGATATCAAATATTCAATGCAAGGATGTTCAATGATAATTCACAAAGTGTAATATAGAAGAAAGTACTATGGACCAAATGTATGCATAATAAAAAGTAAAAACATCCTATATGGTCATAGAGTATTCTTGTAAATCTGAATATAAAAGGTGGACACTTTGGAAAGGTATATAAATAAGTAGAGGTAAAACATGAATAAGTTTCATCTAGCTTCCAAATGCTTCTACTTAAGTTAATGTTTGCAATGTGGTATCCATTGGTGTGGAGCTCTCATTACCCCTATCATAGCATCTTGAATGGTTAAAGTTTAAAGTGAAAGCAAATATGAGTAGTGTGCTTAACAAAGTATGGGTTGAATGCCTCATGCCCCGTGAATACGAGTACCTACACCACGGTGTTACTCAACTCAGGCCACAAAGCAAGTTCAAGTTAAAGTCATTGTAAGTAATATAATAGCATCATCAAGAGCGTCAACTGGGGTACCTCTTGCCTCAGGACATGGAAACTAGCCCATGTCAAAATGACAAGACAAACAGACAATGAACAATCTCAGCACTCTTTTATTTACTATTTGTATAGCTTTTTATTATGATGTGCATCACTGAATGTTCACTTTGGTACGCTGTAAATTTCCACCATGAATGATGCATGGCTTAGGTTAGCGGCTCAGGCGTCTCTCTAGCCATTTATACAAACTCCTCAAACTTACTAAGTTTTCGCATTTATTTGGCACCATGATAAGTATCCATAAACAAAAGTACATGATATCAACTAAATATAATTAAGAACACGTTGAAAGCTTGCCATGTGACAGCACATATGAGCTAACTCCCAACCAAGACTCTTGTCAAGCATACAACTTCATAATTTTAATCACAGTGGTTCATGTTTATTAAGTGCAATAAAAGTAAAGTGTGCATCAAGTTTGTGAGAGCTTTTTAACCATTTTCCCTATAACAATCAATAACATAAGCATTTTAATTTGGAAACATAGATAATACAATATAACATGATAAACATACTCGAAATAGCATTAAGCTAATAGGTAGATATGGTGGACTCACTGGAAAACTTTGGTTGAAGGTGTTGGAAAACAAGTTTTTACTTGTTGGAATTTTTGGGCTAGCAAAAGGGAGAAAGTTGACCGTCTAAATGCATGCATAAGTGTCCATAGAACTAATCAATCCATGTTAAACAAAGTAAAGTAACATTCAGCATCAAAACATGAATAAAAGATAGCTCTTGATAAAACACTTTCAAATTAATACTCATTAAAAAGCACATGAATCATGCAACTATATGTATCTTTTTGAATCAACTCAAACATCCCTTTCCCAATCTTTTTAATAGCATCCAACTTAATTCAACCCAAATTTCCAGTAGCTCTCTCATAACATAAATAAAAAGTGGTGGTCTCACAAATAAAAACCAAACCGAAATAACAAAAATAAAAGACGCTCCAAGTTTACGCGATAAAGTGCATTGATCGAAAAACAGAAGTTAGACGTGTGCAAACCGAGAGTGTGTTGGTCCAATGGGGTTGTCTTCACATCCCCAAGCTTATGGTCTTCACCATCCTTGGATAACTCTTGGTGCATCTCCTCTAATCCCTGTGAAAAAACTTCAAAACATCGTTTCTCCCATGTCTTTTCTGTGAGGTGACATTAATAGTGATAGACAAATGAATTGCTTGCTGCACAAAATCCTTAAACAAATATGTGAAACATGTCCAGAAAGTATATAATGTTGTATGCCTACTTATAAACTCAATTGGATCAAAAAGATTCAAGTTAAAACTTCAAAGAATGCATCAAACAAAATGGGACAGAATCTGTCCAGAAAAACAGCAGCAGCAAAATGCATTTTTCTACCCTAATTAAATATGTCGAAAAAATCTGAAAACATTCACGCTTACAGAGGATGAAAAGTTGCAATTACAGTTCAAATTCCAGAAACAAAATTAAAAACTAAGTCTCTTGTTACAGCAAGAGGACACAAAGAAAATCAAAAATAAAAACAACCGGGCTGCCTCCCGTAAAGCACTTTCTTTATAGCCATGTAGCTAGGCTTCTTACTTGATATCAAGATGGTTGGAGTGAGGTGGCTTGGCATCCCCAAGCTTGAATTCTTGTCCTTATTTGATATATGTTGGGTGAGTCTAGGGGTAACATCTCCAAGCTTGAGTGTTTGTCTCTCTTGATCTTTGTTCATCACCCTCAACTCTTCCACTTGAAAATTCTCTTTACACAAAACTCAACATAAAACTTGATTAGAGGGGTTAGTGTCTCCATAAATTAAATCCTCATAGGTACATCAAAGACATATAATGAGTTGATTCTAAACATTAACTACTGTTACTAAGGTTATGTTTTGCTCTTTGATCAAAAGAACCACACAAAACATAGTAATGAGACTAATGCAAAATAAAAACAGAATCTGTCAAAAACTGGACAGCCTGAAAGGAGCGAATTTTTAGAGGCACTTATGTTGCGCAAATCAGAAAACTTTCAACTAATGAAATGTGTAATAACAACTGAATATTGCTGTCGTAAAATATCAGGTCAAAATTCCTCTTCTGTGATTTTTAACATTCTTCGCAGTGAAGCTTAGGAATCTGTTTTCTGGACAGCAAATCACTATTGTTTGATCCTAGCTCTCAAATAGGACCATCATCTAAAGCATTATCATATAGAATATCTAAACTATATTCCTCATCACTTTCAAAGCTATTATCAATAATAATATCATTTTGAATGTGTTGATCATCATCAGAATCATAATCAAAATAGCACGGTGAGTAAGGATATGGGCAATCCTCTAATACCTTTTCCTCTTCTCTATATTCTTCTTGTTCCTGCAAGCCATTAGATCTCTCCTTGATAGCAACAAGATTGTTATAATATTCAAGGATATAGGTATTCTTACAAAAGAATTTCAAGAGTTGTTCAAGTGTTGTAGCAAGTCTTGGTGTGAGGCTACGAGCTTTATCTATATTAAACATAACTATCTCAAGAATTCCCATTACAATAGTAAATTCCTCGGCTGCCTTTATATCAGTGGTCATAATTTCATTATTATGGTAAGAGGCAATTACAGGCATACTCTCAAGCTTGCATTGAAAATTAAGATGCTTAGGATATTGATCTATGCAGCAAGATACATTATACCTATCACATAATCCATTGCCAATTACATTTAATGCTTCCATTATAAACCTTTTTTGATCAACATTAATTGATCCAACCATAGGGGGTTGCATAAGTACGTGACTCATACATTCCATGAACATAACAAATGAACTAAATTTTTTGTGTTTTTCAAATAAGGAGAGTATAAACTAATACATAACTAAAAGTAAATCTAATGAGAAACTCACAACCAAACAAGTTTAAAGAAACCTCCCCAAGCTTAGATGATTGTAAGATATAAAACAAGATAAAATAAATCTAAAGTCTAGTGCACACAAGAATAGAAACTTAAGCGCTACGCTCTCCGGCAACGGCGCCAGAAAAGTACTTGATAACCCCCAAGAGCAGGGGATCACTGTAGCACCACTCAATGTGGAAGTAGGGTATCGATCCGCAGGTGCAAGAAGGAAAAGTTATATGTTCCCTACAACTAAAGTGCCACAAGTTTTAGTTGATTATGCACTAAACAGGTTTAAAGAACAAGATGGTTGATTTAATGGATGGAAGTTTAATGTAACAAAACAAGAATGTAAAAGTGTCCCAATCCTCTTCAATGCAAGAGGACAGGACAAAGGTTTTCTCTTAAAGGAACAATGGACATGGGTTCACTCAATCATCTCTCCCATCTATGGTGATTATCATGTTATAGATAAAAAGTACACACAATTGTCATGCTTTAATGGTAAACTTCTATGACGGCTACATGTCCTAAAACACATAGTTGAAAGAAAATAATCATTTGTGTTGCTAGGTCACCCTCGTAAGGCTAGCGTGGTTTGTTGTCACTCCCACATCATACTTCTTCCTTTTTACCCCCAGATACAGGATGTTGGGCTGTATTGTGTCACTCAATACATATGCCGTTGTCACATCGGCCATCCCGTACCTATATGCATCATACTTCATAATGGACAATATTCTAAACACTAGTGCAATGATTCATATTTCGTGTGCATGACCACATCTCTCTCATCTATCTACACTTGGTGGTGTCAATCACCTCATGAGATGGATAAACAAGGCATTATGCATAAATCGAACCATCACATGCATCATAGAATATCTCCAAAGTATGACAAGTCATAAAAGATCCAACACAACGGTAAATGCATAACAAATATCATCTCATACCACAATATCCACCATAGGAATTACATAGATAGATCCATACTTATGCAAGGCACATCATATGGACTTCAACAATGATCATACATAGAGAGATTAGATCAAGTTACCACCACAAACCCAAAGTCCAGGGGGTGGGCTACTCCCCCTTCATCATGGTGATGATGGTGGAGATGTTGGAGAAGATGGAGACCACCCCGGCAGCGCCCCGCCGGATTTTTCCCCCTCCAATCTGCAGCTCCAGGTCTTCTGTTTTGTGGTTTTGTGTTTCTGCGGCGCTCCCTCCCGAAAGCCGTCGGGGGACTATTTTTATAGTCGTTTTTAGGTCAAGACGAAGGCACGGGGACGAAGATCGACGGCATCGGAGGCTCGAGGCCCAGGATAGGGGGTCCCACGCGGCCAAGGAATATGGCTTCTGTCGCTCCTACGCTTTGTTCCTTCCAAAAAATGATCCCCGCAAAATATTAGGTCATTTGGACGTCGTTTGGGTCCCTGAAACATCAAAATATAGAAAATAGGGTTTTCTGCCAGTGTAGGGTTAATTCCAGAAAAATAGGGAGCTGTGAAATATCCCAAAATCAATATAAAACAATGATATAACCCTTATATGATGCAAATATGATTGAAATATAAGTAATATAATGCAAAGTTCATGTATGCATTTTGCATGCATCAGATGGGTTCTGTTGCTACAAGAGTTTGATTTGCATATTGTTGATAGGAAAGGTGCTGATAATCCTGTTGTTGATAATTTGTCTAGAATAGAAAACATTTCTTATGATCATATTCTTGTTAATGATAGTTTTCTGGATGAACAATTGGCTTCAATAAAGGTAAACTTGCGCGATAGCCCGTGGTATGCTGATTATGCTAACTTTATTGTCTCCAAGTATTTGCCTCCAACTTTCACTTATCAGCAGAGGAAGAAATTATTTTATGACTTAAGGCATTATTTTTGGGATGACGCACATTTATACAAAGAAGGAGTGGATGGTGTTATGCGACGCTGTGTCCCAGAGCATGAGCAAGAAGAAATATTGCGCAAATGCCACAACAGTGCTTATGGTGGACATCATGCTGGGGACAGAACCGCGTATAAGGTGCTTCAATCAGGTTTTTATTGGCCTACCCTTTTTAAAGATGCTAAGAAATTTATTATGTCTTGTGATGAATGTCAAAGAGTAGGAAATATCAGTAGACGTAATGAAATGCCTATGAATTACTCTCTTGTTATTGAGCCATTTGATTGTTGGGGATTTGACTTCATGGGTCCCTTCCCTTCTTCGCATGGTAATACTCATATTCTTGTTGCAGTTGATTATGTTACCAAATGGGTAGAAGCTATTCCAACTCCTAGTGCTGATCACAAAACTTCTTTAAGAATGCTTAAAGATGTCATTTTTCCTAGGTTTGGTGTACCTAGATATCTTATGACTGATGGAGGATCTCATTTTATTCATGGTGTTTTTAGAAAAACACTTGCCAAATATGATGTGAACCGTAGAGTTTCTTCACCCTATCATCCTCAAACAAGTGGTCAAGTAGAATTGACTAATAGGGAAATTAAGTTGATCTTGCAAAAGACTGTTACTAAATCTAGAAAGAATTGGGCTAAGAAACTTAATGATGCTTTATGGGCTTATAGAACTACTTATAAGAATCCTATGGGCATGTCTCCTTATAAAATGGTTTATGGAAAAGCTTGTCATTTACCTTTAGAATTAGAACACAAGGCTTATTGGGCAGTTAAGGAATTAAATAGAGATTTTACACTTGCGGGTGAGAAAAGACTACTTGCCATGAGTTCTTTAGATGAATGGAGAACTGAAGCTTATGAAAATGCCAAGTTGTTTAAAGAAAAGTTAAAAGATGGCATGATGGAAGAATATTAAATAGAGAGTATAACATATGTGATAAAGTATTGTTGTATAGGTCTCGTCTCAGATTTTTTGCAGGCAAACTACTCTCAAAATGGGAAGGACCTTATAGTGTTGAAGAAGTGTATCGATCGGGAGTCATTAAGATAAACTCATTTGATGGTGATAGACCACAAGTGTTAATGGTCAAAGACTCAAGCATTATATTTCTGGTGATCCCATTGGGAAAGATGTTGATATTATACAAGTGGTGACTCTGGAAGATTTCATAAAATTCGAATATCGGAAGACTCCAGAACCAGTTTTGGAATAGGTATCAACTTTGGTAAGAAAAAATTCGCGTTTAATTACAGGAAAAATTTATTAATCGTTTTTAGGTAAAATAAAAATTCGGGAACGAAAAAGAGCCGGAGACCGACTCTAGGTCGAGGAGGCGGCCTGGTGGCGCAGGCCACCCCTGGTCCATGCCGTGGGTCCGCCTGCCCGTCCTGGAGCCCGTCTTTGACTCCGCTTTGGTCCATCGCCTTCCTTTTGTTCGGGAAATTTTTGCTATATATTTACCCGGATCTCTTGAGGTCCGTATCTCGTGTTTTCAACGCGCTTTTGTTTCGAGCTGTTTCTGCCAGGACCCTCGGAAATCTAGAGCCACCATGTCTTCGCCGGGAACTTCCAAGGATACTTTCTTCAAGAACGCCGTCAACCCGTACATCAATGAAGTGAAGATGCACCCGCAGGAGCTGCAGCTCAAGGATGGCGCCCTTCATCAAAAAGATGTCCAAAGACCCAGGAGAGAAGGGGACGTGAAGACCAGGATGGAAGAGCTGGAGCATGAAGTCTTCAAGTACAAAAAGATGGTGGAACGTGGAGTGGACGCCAACTACAAAATAATTTCTGAGCTTATTGATGAACACAAGAGGGAGACCAACAAGCTTTGGGAAGAGATCTTCGCCCTTAGTGAAGCTACCTCAAAATTACAAGCCCAGATCTATGACCTGCACAACCAAAATTGTGAGTATGAGACCAGGTTTAAACGCATAAGTTCTGCTGCCAGTTTCAGTTGAAACCAAGTCATCATTTTTGATGGGGAGCCTCTGCCTTGGAAGTTTGACGATGAAGAACCTCCTTCGCCACCAAGGGATCAAGTTTGAACGTCAAGGCGTAATGGCACTCCCTTGGCTTGTTCCAAGCTTGGGGGAGTGCCCGTATCATTATCTTTATCTTTATCTTAATAATTTCGTGGTTATATCATTGGTAGAGAAGTTATCATATGAGATGGTTTGCAATGTGTAGTATCATTTTCCCTTTAGTGAGTTATCTTTGTATCCTTTGGTGTGAGCTTGCCTTTGATGGAATATTAATGAGAAGCTTCATCTTTACTCTCTTGCACCTTTATTTTTAGCATTGCAATCTCTTCTATATGATGAACTTGTTGAAGTTTTGGCCTCACATTGGGTATAACTAGTAGATCTTTTAAGTCATGGCAAACTTAGCATTGGTCAATTGCAACAGTTCTTAAACACTTAAGTAAAGGAGAGGGAATTACATGCAAATATATTATCCTTGTTAACTTTCATGCTTGTTAACTAGCAAGAGTTTTATTCTTTAATTTAAAGGGTATGTGTTGACAAGAAAGGATGTATGATCTATCTTGTTGCTTTTATATTTGTATGTATCTCTCAACACTGATGTTTGCTACAAATCCTTGCCAAGCCTAAAGCCTTGTACTGAGAGGAAATACTTCTCGTGCATCCAAATCCTTGAGCCAAAACCCTTCAAAGTGTCCATCATAACTTCGTATACGTGGTATTTCTCAGCCACTCCAAGTAAATCAATCTTGTGCAACCTTTAAACTATTCCAAATTGTTACTACTCCTTTTGTGTCTCTATTTACCAGCTCATGAGGAAGTAGTAGATGGTCTTTATTACACTTGTCAAACAGACTTTACTCTAGACTAGCAGCTTATATCTGCTTATCTTTAACTTTGCAAAAAGAGCTGGCAGCGGGGTGCCCAGCCCCCTTAACTTACAACTTTAACTGCAAACTCTCCTCACATTTTGTTCCTGAGCACTCAGTCAAACATTTGCATGTGTAAACAAAGGAGAAAAGAGGGATGATCTGCTTGCTGCAGAAATAACGTTCCTCAATGGGAGCCGCTCTTAAAAAATCTGGTTGGCAAGGGTAATACTGCATTGTCTGCTACCATTCATTGACCATTAACATGCACCACTCAAAATATATTTTTACCCTCTATACAATTTCAAAAACCTAAAAAGCTCTAGCACATGACTTGATCTCTGCTTCCCTCTGCGAAGGGCCTATCTTTTACTTTATGTTGAGTCAGTACACCTATCTCTCTCATTCCCCAAAGCAAGCATTAGTGTTGTTGAGATTCATTCATTTATATGTTGCTAATTTTATTGATTATACCTTTACCCTTTTCTTCTGTTATCACTGAACCTTTACTTGCAAGGATATAAGATTGAAAGTTTCCAATGAATGCAAAGGACCTGTGATAGTTGAACATGTGACATCTGTATACATAGCTCTTTTATATATAAAGACTCCTCTTGAAAGATAAGCTGGTTATGCTATTTGTTCTCTGACCAAGGGCGAGGTTTGCCATTACGTATTTAAAGATTTTCTTGATATACTCTTACTTGTGATTGATCATTGCTTGACTCAAGTTAGATTTTGTAATAAAGGTTGTTGTTCTAAAAGAATGTGTGTTTTGTTGATTAAATACTGATGCTTCATGTTCGTATTCTTTTTATCGACACTTTGCTCCATAAACTTGTGGTCACGTTTATTAGGCTCAGCTTTCGCTTGGGGACAAGCGAGGTCTAAGCTTGGGGGAGTTAATACGTCCATTTTGCATCGCTATTTTGTATCATAATTTACTCTTATTCACTGATATATTTCATATTATATTACAATACTTATGTTATTCTACCTTATTTTGCATGTTTTACAATTACCCGGGATTTATCTGTCGGAGTCAGGATTCTGCTGAAAAGAGCACCGTCAGGAAAGGATACGTCGGAGGCCCCACAAATCACCAGAAAAAGATAGGAATTATTTCCTCACCAGATAAGGCAAGAGGCCAGAAGACCGCGAGGAGGGGTGCCACGAGGCCACCAGGCGGCCAAGGGGCGCGGCCCACCCCCTGGCCACGCCATGGGTCCGCCTGCCCCCTTTGGCCCACCTCCGGTGCCCCCCTTCGGTGATATACTCCGTCTTGACCTAAAAATCACGGGGACAGACTTCGCATAATTTTTCCGCCGCCTCTGCGAGACGGAAAATGCAGGGAAAGAAAAGCTCTCCGGCAGGGAGAAATCTGCCGGTGAAACTTCCCTCCGGGAGGGGGAAATCATCGCCATCACCACCGTCATTGCTCCAAGCTTCATCGGGATCATCATCTGCATCACCAGCACCATCATCTCCACCTCTCCACTTCGTTCCGCTGTAACATCTAGGGTTGTACTTGTTTAGTTCATTGGGGATACTCTCCGGTATTGATTACTCTTTGTGGATTGATGCTTTTGAGTTTATTCGGTGAACTAAGGTTATGTCCAGATTGTTATCATACATCATATCACCTCTGATCATGATCTATATGATGTCTTGTGAGTGTTTCTTTAGTTCTTGAGGACATGGGAGAAGTCTTGTGGTTAGTAGTGGAATTATGTTGATGAGTATTTAATGTTTGATATTTAAGTTGTGGTGTTATTTTTCTAGTGGTGTCATGTGAACGTCGACTACATGATACTTCACCTTTATGGGCCTAGGGAATGCATTGTGTATTTAGTTTACTTATTGTGCGGTTGCCGGAGCGACAGAAACCTAAACCCCCGTTGGTAAACTAATGCATAAGGAAACGTAGGATCTCAGAGTTTAAAGTTGTGGTTAGAGTTATCTTAATTACTTCCTTGCTGTTGCGGAAGCCTGCAAGGGGTGTAATCACGAGTGTGTATTTGTCAAAGTAAGGGCAGTGCGCTAGCATAGGTTCACCCACACAACACCTATCAAAACATTAAACATAAGTCAACGGTATGAAGCGAAAGCACTTGACATCTCTCCCGTGTGTCCTCAGGAACGTTTGGTAATCATAAGTAGAACAACCGGCTTGTCCTTTGTGCTAAAAAGGATTGGGCCACTCGCTGCAACTATTGCTGCTCTTTTATTTACTTGTACTTTATTTACTCGCATTTTCTTACTCGTACTTTATTTTACGTGTTATATCAGAAACCCTAAAAACTTGTCTGTTAGTATTTACAGTGAAACCTTGCTTGAAACTGCTTATCAACACCTTCTTCTCCTTGTTGGGTTCGACACTCTTATTTATCGAAAGTACTACGATAGATCCCCTATACTTGTGGGTCATCAGGACACAAAGCAGCGGCAAAGTTTACCTAAAATAAACAGAGGTGAAGGGTTATAATATGGGCTGAAACAGACATGCATTGCTGCACCCGAATGTGTACGAGTCCAACTATTTTTTGGCTTGAACCTGGGGGTCGGAGTGATCCTTACATGGGACGTTAGCATCGCCTCTCTCTTTTTGGTGTCTTGGTGCCAAAGGGGGGAGTGTTCTATTAGGAGTGCGTTCTATTTGCATGGGTTGGAACAAACACGTT
The DNA here is from genome assembly GCA_947311845.1 of Poa pratensis. Lineage (NCBI taxonomy): Eukaryota > Viridiplantae > Streptophyta > Magnoliopsida > Poales > Poaceae > Poa > Poa pratensis. The sequence continues at coordinate 36,454,561 of CAMZMU010000056.1, read as the reverse complement.
TAAATTAGTTGTTCTTCTAGTTTGTGTCCTCTTTGAACTATTTGGTCTTTGTTGAACTCTCTATCGTATGCATGTGGTAAGTTGGTGGCTCTAAGTTGACGAGGGAATATCTCCCCGGCAATAGTGCCAGAAACAATGCTTGTACGTCACACGTCAGTTGGGAACCCCAAGAGGAAGGTATGATGAGTGCAGCAGTAAGTTTTCCCTCAGTATGAAACCAAGGTTTAATCGAACCAGTAGGAAAACGAGGTTTGCTTCGAAGGTGTTGGTGAAGGAGTGTAGTGCGGCGCAACACCAGGGATTCCGGTGCCAACGTGGAACCTGCACAACACAATCAAATTACTTTGCCCCAACTTAACAGTGAGGTTGTCAATCTCACCGGCTTGCTGAAAACAAAGGGTTAAACGTATCGAATGGAAATGATGTTTGTTTGCATAAAACAGTAGAGAACAATGATTGCAGTAGATTGTATTTCAGATGTAAAAGAATGGACCGGGGTCCACAGTTCACTAGTGGTGTCTCTCCAATAAGATAACTAACATGCTGGGTAAACAAATTACAGCTGGGCAATTGACAATTGATAAGTGCATATAACATGCATGTGTGAGCTGTGGTGTCTACTATGAGATTCATTTGGGCATTACGACAAAGTACATAGACCGCTATCCAGCATGCATCTATGCCTAAATAGTCCACTTTCCGGTTAACATCCGTACCCCTTCCAGTATTAAGTTGCAAGCAACAGACAATTGCATTAAGTAATGTGCGTAATGTAAACAATACATTCATCCTTGAATAAAGCATTGCTGTTTTACCCCTAGTGGCAACAACACATCTACAACCTTAGAACTTGCTGTCACTATCCCAGGTTAAATAGAGGTTGAACCCAACTATCATGCATAAATACCCCCTCTTGGAGTTACAAGTATTCACTGGCCAAGGCTTCAACAAGTAACGGAGAGCATGCAAGATCACAAATGACATAGACATGATAATATAATATTCAGCTCCACATAGGTATCAATATAAGTCAGATCCCAGCAAACACAACATGTAGCATTACAATAAGATGATCTTGATCATGATAGGCAGCTCACAAGATCTAAACATGATGGCACAAGTGGAGAAGACAACCATCTAGCTACTGCTATGGACCCATAGTCCAAGGATGAACTACTCACGCATCACTCCGGAGGCGGGCATGGCGATGTAGAGCCCTCCGGTGATGATTCCCCTCTCCGGCAGGGTGCCGGGAAGAGCTTCAGAACCCCCCGAGTTAGGGTTGACGACGGCGGCGGCAGCGAATATGTTCTGGATGAAAGGCTCGGTGTTTTAGGGTTTTCACGTCTCGGGGAATAAATAGGCGAAGGGGCGATGTCGGCGGACCCCCGAGGGGCCCAAACCACAGGCGGCGCGGCTGGGCCCACTGCCGCGCCGCTGGTGGTTTGGCCACCTCGTGGCTCTCTTCGTCTCTCCTTCGGACTCCGTGTACGTGCTGGAAAAATAGGGACTGGCCTTTTGTTTCGTGCAATTCCGAGAATATTTCCAGAAGTAACTTTCTGAAACCAAAAACAGCAGAAAACAGGGAACTGGCACTGTGGCATCTTGTTAATAGGTTAGTCCCAGAAAATGCATAAAAGTGATACGAAGTGTATATAAAACATGTAGCAAATGGTATAATATAAGCATGGAACAGCAGAAATTATGGATACGTTGGAGACGTATCAAGCATCCCCAAGCTTAGTTCTACTCGTCCTCGAGTAGGTAAAACGATAACAACAAATAATTTCTGAGGAGACATGCTTTCACACAATCTTGATCAATATATTGCAAGGCTCATGTCATGAATGAAGTGACTCAAAGCAATGATCTATAGTTTGCTAACAAATAGATAAAGAGTAAACAATGAATCATATAAGCAAAAACTTTTCATGAATAGTACTTTCAAGACAAGCATCAAAAAGTTTTGCATAAGAGGTAACTCATAAAGCAATAGATTCAAAGTAAAAGGCATTGAAGCAACACAAAGGATGATTAAGTTTCAGCATTTGCTTTCAACTTGTAACATGTATATCTCATGGATAGTTGTCAACATAAAGCAATATAACAAGTGCAATAAGTAAACATGTAAGAATCAATGCACACAAAGTTGACACAAGTGTTTGCTTCTAAGATAGAAAGGAGTAGGTAAACTGACTCAACATAAAGTAAAAGATAGGCCCTTCGCAGAGGGAAGCAGGGATTAAATCATGTGCTAGAGCTTTTTAAGTTTTCGAAAGCATATAGAGAGCACAAAATAAGTATTTGAGAGGTGTTTGTTGTTGTCAACGAATGGTAGTGGGCACTCTAACCCCCTTGTCAACCAGACTTTCAAGAGCGGCTCCCATGAAGGACGTTATCTCTACCAGCAAGGTAGATCATCCCTCTTCTCTTTTGTTTACACATGTATTTTAGTTTCTTTATAGATGACACTCCTCCCAACCTTTTGCTTACACAAGCCATGGCTAACCGAATCCTCGGGTGCCTTCCAACATTCACATACCATGGAGGAGTGTCTATTTGCAAATTAAGTTGCTTACTGATAAATCAGGGCAAAACATGTGAAGAGAATTATTAATGAAAGTTGTAATTAATTGGGGCTGGGCACCCCGTTGCCAGCTCTTTTTGCAAATTATTGGATAAGCGGATGTATATGCCACTAGTCCATTGGTGAAAGTCTGTCAGAAGTAAATGACAAGATTGAAAGATAAAACACCACATACTTCCTCATGAGCTATAAAACATTGACACAAATAAGGAGTAATAAAGTTTTGAATAGTTTAAAGGTAGCACATGAAATATTTACTTGGAATGGCAGGAAATACCACATAGTAGGTAGGTATGGTGGACACAAATGGCATGGGTTTTGGCTCAAGTTTTGGATGCACGAGAAGCATTCCCTCTCAGTACAGAGTTTAGGCTAGCAAGGTTGTTTGAAGCAAACACAAGTATAAACCGGTACAGCAAGAATCACATAAAAACATATTGCAAGTATTATAAGACTCTACACTGTCTTCCTTGTTGCTCAAACATTTTACCAGAAAATATCTAGACCTTAGAGAGAACAAATATGCATCCCAAGTCTCAACAAGCTCTACGGTAGTTCTCCACTACTAGGCTTTAACTACATGATGCAAGAGCTTAAACATGATCTACTTGAGAGCTCAAAACAATTGCAAAGTCAAATCGAAACAAGACAAAAGATCAATACAAAAGCAATGTCTTTTCCAATACCAACTACTACATGTAGCATTTTCTTTCTTCCAAACAAACACCAATCAATTTATTTAAACATAAACTCTCCAAATGATAATATAATGCAGCAAGAGAGTATTTATAAACAAGTGCTAACAGCTCGAAGAGATGCATGAAAAACAGGAGCTAAAAGCACTGCAGTAGCTAGTTAAGAATACTCAACAAATATAAGTGAAGAACATGAGTATTCACATGAAAAAGCGGAGCGTGTCTCTCTCCCACACAAGGATTGCTAGGATCCGAATTTATTCAAACAAAAACAAAAATAAAAACACACAGACGCTCCAAGTAAAGCGCATAAGATGTGAAAGAATTAAAATATAGTTTCACTAGAGATGACCTGATAAGTTTGTTGATGAAGAAGGGGATGCCTTGGGCATCCCCAAGCTTAGACGCTTGAGTCTCTCTGAATATGGGGATGAACCACGGGGGCATCCCCAAGCTTAGGCTTTTCACTCTTCTTGATCACATAATATCACCCTTCTCGCTTGATCCTTGAAAACTTCCTTCACACCAAACTCAAGACAGTTCTCATTAGAGGGTTAGTGCATAATCAAAAATTCTCATATTCTGTAATGATACAATCAATCCCAAAGCTTCTGGACATTAGCTACAGCCACCAATGCTTTGTGGAGCAAAGAAATCCACACAAACACAGTAAAAGAGCGAATGCAAAACAAAAGGCAGAATCTGTCAAAAACAGAACAGTCTGGAATGACGAATTTTTTCGAGGCACTTAAGTTGCTCAGATGGATCTGGCCTAAAATAATGAAAGTTGCGTACATATCTCAGGAATATGCGTGATTTTTCAGAATTTTTGAATTTTCTACAGGGAGAAAGCTCAAATCCGTGACAGCTAAAAATCTGTCACTGCGCAGAAATCCAAATCTTGCATCAACTTTCAATATAGAACTTTACTTGGCACAACAATGCGATAAAATAAAGATACAAAGGAGTTGCTACAGAAGTAACAAAACTCCTTGACTCAAAAAAAAAAAAATAACAGCAAATAAAAACGATGGGTTGTCTCCCATAAGCGCTTTTCTTTAAAGCCTTTTAGCTAGGCATAGTGATTTTGATAATGCTCTCATATGTATAAGAGTTGAATATAAGAGAGCATCAAAAAGCAAATACCAAACACATTTAAGTCTAACCCACTTCTATGCAAAGGAGTCTTGTAAGAAAATAAATCAATAAAGCATAAAGTGACTAGCATAGGAAGGCAAAACAAGTGCAACTTCAAAAATTTCAACATAAAGAGAGGAGACTTAATATTATTGTGATATATGAAATCGTGTCTCCCTCTCTCATAAGGACCAGTAGGTCTTAAAGTACCCAGCAAATAAAAGCAAATCAAGAGAAAGCTCAAAACATTCATCATAAAGAGAAGAAATTTAGTAACATGAAGATTTCTATAACCATACTTTCCTCTCTCAAAATAATTTTCAGCGGCATCATGTAAAACTCAACAATATAGCTATCACATAGAGCATTCTTATCATGATCCATATGCATAATAGTATCATCACTCTCCACATAAGCATGAACATTATCATTAGTAATAGTGAGAGTAAAAGTATCACATCCATCATTGCAATCATCAAAAATTGGAGGCATAGAATAATCATAATGAATTTTATCCTCAATAGTAGATGGACTGAAAATATCATATTCATCATTGTAAACATCATATATAGGAGGCATATCATAATCAACATAAACTATATCCTCAATAGTAGGTGGACTGAAAATATCACAATGATTATAATTATCATATATTGGAGGCAAAGTATCATCAAAGCAAATTTCCTCCTTAAAGCTTGGGGGACTAAAAATATCATATTCATCACAACTAGCTTCCCCAAGCTTAGACTTTTCCATAGCATTGGCAATAATGGTGTTCAAAGAATTTATAATAATACCATTGCTACCATCATGCAAACAAGCTTCCATAGGTTTTTTAATTTTCTCTTCAAAAGCATCATGTCCTAATTCAACATAAAGTTCATAAAGATCTCTAATTTTTTTGTTGTTTTCCATTAAGCCTAACTAGTGAAATAAAAACAAGAAACAAAAAGATATAATTGCAGAATCTAAAGGAAATACCTTCGAGCACTCACACACTAGCAACAGTACTAGAAAATAGCTTAGTAGCCAGAGGATGTGAATACCTTTTACCTTACCTCCCCGGCAACGGCGCCAGAAAACGTGTTGGTGGCTCTAAGTTGACGAGGGAATATCTCCCCGGCAATAGTGCCAGAAACAATGCTTGTACGTCACACGTCAGTTGGGATACCCAAGAGGAAGGTATGATGAGTGCAGCAGTAAGTTTTCCCTCAGTATGAAACCAAGGTTTAATCGAACCAGTAGGAAAACGAGGTTTGCTTCGAAGGTGTTGGTGAAGGAGTGTAGTGCGGCGCAACACCAGGGATTCCGGTGCCAACGTGGAACCTGCACAACACAATCAAATTACTTTGCCCCAACTTAACAGTGAGGTTGTCAATCTCACCGGCTTGCTGAAAATAAAGGGTTAAACGTATCGAATGGAAAATGATGTTTGTTTGCATAAAACAGTAGAGAACAATGATTGCAGTAGATTGTATTTCAGATGTAAAAGAATGGACCGGGGTCCACAGTTCACTAGTGGTGTCTCTCCAATAAGATAACTAACATGCTGGGTAAACAAATTACAGCTGGGCAATTGACAATTGATAAGTGCATATAACATGCATGTGTGAGCTGTGGTGTCTACTATGAGATTCATTTGGGCATTACGACAAAGTACATAGACCGCTATCCAGCATGCATCTATGCCTAAATAGTCCACTTTCCGGTTAACATCCGTACCCCTTCCAGTATTAAGTTGCAAGCAACAGACAATTGCATTAAATAATGTGCGTAATGTAAACAATACATTCATCCTTTAATAAAGCATTGCTGTTTTACCCCTAGTGGCAACAACACATCTACAACCTTAGAACCTGCTGTCACTATCCCAGGTTAAATAGAGGTTGAACCCAACTATCATGCATAAATACCCTCTCTTGGAGTCACAAGTATTCACGTGGCCAAGGCTTCAACAAGTAACGGAGAGCATGCAAGATCACAAATGACATAGACATTATAATATAATATTCAGCTTCACATAGGTATCAATATAAGTCAGATCCCAGCAAACACAACATGTAGCATTACAATAAGATGATCTTGATCATGATAGGCAGCTCACAAGATCTAAACATGATGGCACAAGTGGAGAAGACAACCATCTAGCTACTGCTATGGACCCATAGTCCAAGGATGAACTACTCACGCATCACTCCGGAGGCGGGCATGGCGATGTAGAGCCCTCCGGTGATGATTCCCGTCTCCGGCAGGGTGCCGGGAAGAGCTTCAGAAACCCCCGAGTTAGGGTTGACGACGGCGGCGGCAGCGACTATGTTCTGGATGAAAGGCTCGGTGTTTTAGGGTTTTCACGTCTCGGGGAATAAATAGGCGAAGGGGCGATGTCGGCGGACCCCTGAGGGGCCCAAACCACAGGCAGGCGCGGCTGGGCCCACTGCCGCGCCGCCAGGTGGTTTGGCCACCTCGTGGCTCATCTTCGTCTCTCCTTCGGACTCCGTGTACGTGCTGGAAAAATAGGGACCTGGCCTTTTGTTTCGTGCAATTCCGAGAATATTTCCAGAAGTAACTTTCTGAAACCAAAAATAGCAGAAAACAGGGAACTGGCACTGTGGCATCTTGTTAATAGGTTAGTCCCAGAAAATGCATAAAAGTGATACGAAGTGTATATAAAACATGTAGCAAATGGTATAATATAAGCATGGAACAGCAGAAATTATGGATACGTTGGATACGTATCATAAGTCATGTGGAACATCTTGTGTTTAAGACTATGTAAGTGTAATAGTCGTTTATTCCGTGTCTTAATATTTGTTGTAAATTATTCTCTTAAATTATCTATCTTTGAATTTGCAAGGGTTATAAAATCTAGGGGGAGCTATGATCCTAGGGTGTATTTATTTTGCATTCAAAAGCAAAAAAAATGAATAATGCATACCTCTAGGGGAGTCCGTCTGCGTTTTAGAATATCTTTTATTTTGTTGTCATCAAACTCCAAAAGGGAGGAGATTGAAAGAGCATTTCGCTCCCTAAGTGTTTTGGAGTTAATGACAATGCATTTTGGCATCTAATTGTGGGTATAAGATCTTCAGGTATGTTCGTTGATGACACAAGTGGAGAGAGACCCACAACATCGCAACCGTGAAACAAAATCTGCCCACCGGTAGTACCCGGCATTGCAGCGGTAGTACCGCTACCATCAGGAAGCAATAGTACCGCTGGAGGTACCGGGATGTTACCGCTGGCATGATTTTGGCCACAAGTGTACAGCGGTACCCAGGCGGTACCGACCTAGTACTACCGCCAGCCAATTCGATTTATTTCCAGATAGTTGGCCAGCGATAGTACCGGGATAGGTACCGGTAGTACCGCTCCATAGACTCAGCGGTACCCCCACCTTCAGGTGGCGGTAGTACCGGAAGGATCCAACGAGTGCTACACTGAGTACTGCCAGGACACTAGGTGGCGGTAGTACCGCTGTGCAGTTTTCTCCACATAACAGTTGGATTTCGTGGGGTCCTATATAAAGGGTGTTCTTCCCCAAGAAGCAAGTGCCGACTACAGACTCTATTTCCTCCATTGTCAAGAGTTTCAACTTCCTAGTTCTTCCACTCCTTCGAGCCAAACGTCTTGATACTTTGTGGAGTGACCAAGAAGACCTAGATTTATCCTTCTGCCGAAGAAATTGCAAATCCCCCACCGAATCCTAGCGGATCTTGTGATATGTTGGTTGCTTTGGAACCCTTGAGAAACCTAGTGCTTGGAGCTTCCACCTTGTTACAAGAAGCTTCCGATCTTGTTGAGAGCCTCCAATTAAGTTGTGGAGTCGCCTCCACCTTGTGTAAAGGTTTGGTCATCGCCTTCAAGACAAACTCATAGTGGAAACGAGCTCTTCCCTCACCAGAGAAGCTCATAGAGAATAGGGTGTGCACATCTGTGGTATTGGAGTGCCTTGGTATCTCCTCACCCCTCCAACGTAGACGTACTTCCCTTGGGAAGAAACTATGTGAATCATATCCTTATCTCCATGCATTTTACTATTGTGGTTTATATTGTGCCTTTGCTCATAGCTGTTTCCGTTGCGTATTGTGCTTTGTATCTATCACGTACGTTGTCCACCTAGTTCCACATCTAGACAACCTTGTGTTTAATTGTTAAAGGCCCTAATTAAAAAGAAAAGAAGAAAATTTGTTAGTCACCTATTCACCCCCCTCTAGCTGACCATACCGTACTTTCACTCTTACATAAGGATTTTGATTGACATAAGGGGTTTTATACCCCGAAGATCTTGTGTTGTTGGCTTAACCAAACAAGGGTGAATTGATTCAAAAAGGGAAGTGAACCACAAGGGAGATACTTCAATCGTGGAAAGATGAAAGTGCACCATGACAACTATGTAGAATAAAAACGGACCAAAATCAGAAAAAAAACAGTAAAACAAAAGAATAGAAAGCAAACCGGAACTCGTGGGCCGGCTCAGTAATGCCATCCGTGCGCGCGATGTACAGCTAGGGTACGTGTCGAAGCGCCTTCCGACGCAACGGGCGTCGGAGGGAGTTCCTGTACACCGCGGTACGCGGAGCCAACATGCTCCCGCGTACCCTCTCGTGGGCCTATCCCATGAAGGTTGATGACCCACAAGTATAGGGGATTGCAACAGTCTTCGAGTGAAGTAAAACCCAAATTTATTGATTCGACACAAGGGGAGCCAAAAAATATTTATAAGCCTTGACAGATGAATTGTCAGTTCAGCTGCACCTAGAAATAGACTTGCTCGACACAGTTTATCAGTAGCAACAGTTTTATGATAGTAGCAGTAGTGAAATAATAGCAGCAGTAAAATAAAGACAGCAGTAATGATTGAAGTAGACAGCAGGTTTAAAATACTGTAGGCATAGGGATGGATGAACGGGCGTTGCATGGATGGGATAGTTCATGAAATAGTCATACATAGGGCAATTGCAGGTAAATAATAAAGCATCCAAGTAATAATTAATCATAGGCATGTGTTCCGTATTTAGTCGTACGTGCTCGCAATGAGAAACTTGCACAACATCTATTGTCCTACCAGCCCGTTTGCAGCGGGGCCTCAAGGGAAATACTGGTAATTAAGGTGCTCCTTTTAATAAAGCACCGGAGCAAAGCATTAACACTCCGTGAACACATGTGATCCTCAGGTCGCAGCCATCCCCTCCGGTTATCCCAATTTCTGTCACTTTGGGGCCTCGGGTTTGGACAATGACGTGTGTATACAACTTATAGATATGATCCAAAACAATAATTATTCTCATGATACAATAACATGTTCAGATCTGAAATCATGGCACTCGGGCCCTAGTGTCAAGCATTAAGCATAACAAGTTGCAACAATGACATAAAGTACTAATAATGGATACTAGGCACCATGCCCTAACAATCTTACATCTATTACATGAACGATCTCATCCAATCCCTACCATCCCCTTCAGCCTACAGCTGGGAATTACTCACACATGGATGGGGGAAATGGTTGGTCGATGGAGAGGCGGCGGTGATGATGATGGCGATGATCTCCTCCAATTCCCCGTCCCGGCAAGGTGCCAGAACGGAGTTTCTGATCCCCGAATTAGGGTTTTCTGTGGCGGCGGAGCTCTGGAGTGTTTCTGGAAAAAGCGTCGAACCCCCGTCGTTTTTAGGTCAGGAGGAATAAGTAGTCCAAAGGGGAGCGTCGGGGGCCACGCGAGGCGTCCACACAAGGCCTCGGCGCGGCCCCACCTCTGCCGCCCGAGGGTGCGTGTGGGCCCCCGTGCTCCGTCTCCGCTTCGTCTTCTGGCTCCGTGGGTCTTCTGGAAAAATAGGACTTCTGTAATTTTTCGGGAATTTTCCCGAAACTTTGACTTTCTGCACAAAAACAAGACACCAGGGCAATTCTGCTGAAAACAGCGTTAGTCCTGTTAGTTGCATTCAAATCACACAAGTTAGAGGAAAAACAACAGCAAAAGTGTTCGGAAAAGTAGATACGTTTTGGACGTATCAACTCCCCCAAGCTTAGCTTATTGCTTGTCCTCAAGCAATTCAGTTAACAACTGAGTGCGATAAAAGAAACTTTTACGAACACATTTGCTTCATATGATGTATACATACTTACTATATGATCAAGCTTAGGCAATTCATAATAGGATACTTAGTAGCTATGCAAATCATGAAAAGATACCAACATACTAAGAATAAATAACATAACATACATCTATCCACATGAATTGCAATGTTCGTAATAAGATATGACAAAATGGTATCTCGCTTGCCTTTATTTGAAGGGCAAAACATAAATGCCAAGGCACCTCTGAAGTTCAAGTGAAGACTAGATATAAAGATGTCAAAGATAAGAGCATCATAGTTATACCTCAATTAACCGTATTCTGGGACAAGCACATTACACTAAGAATGACAGCTATGCTCTCGAAGAAGTGCTCAAAGAAGGATGGTGACTCAACATAAAAATAAAAGATTGGCCCTTCGCAGAGGGAAGCAGGGATTAACATGTGCTAGAGCTTTTATTTTAAAACAGAAGTAAAAATGTTTTGAGAGGTGGTTGTTCTTGTCAACAAATCAGTAATAGAGTTCTTGTTATCTTCCATACTAAACAAGTTGAGAGCGGTTCCGAGTTATTGATATTAGGCATTTATAGCATGCACTTTTATATAGCATGACACTCCTCCCAACCTTTGCTTTCACAAACCATGGCTAACCGAATCCTCGGGTGCCTGCCAACAATCACATACCATGGAGGAGTGCCTATTTATTTACTTTTTAGATGTTATAATGGTCTAACCAGCTCTTTGCAAAATTAATGACGAGCAGATGAAGCATGCAAGTCGGGAACTTAATTTAGTATGGAAGATAACAAACCCAACTACCACGTCCTCATGAGCTAAAAACAGTGTCACAAATGAGAAGTATTTTGAAGGTTTTAAAGGTAGCACATGAAAATTTACTTGGAATGGTTCGAAATACCATGCATAGGAATTTATAGTGGACTCTTTGGGATAACTTGGTTTTTAGGGATTTGGATGCACGAGCAGCATTCCCGCTCAGTACAAGTGAAGGCTAGCAATAGACTGGGAAGCGACAACCAAGAGAGCAATAACTGTCATAATCATACTTGCGACAGAATAAAATTAACGGAGGCATAAAAATGATACTAAAACTCTGAGGCAAAATAGATCATCAAGGCTTAATTGACTTTTGTTTTTCAGTCATAAACATGTGTGAGCATGTGCCAAGTCGATTCAAGTAAATTATTCAGAGGAGGATACCACCCTGCCATACCGTTTTACGAATAGTACAATGCATGTAAATATCTATATGACATGTTATTCAATATTAGCAAATTGGTACTGATCATAAGAAGACATGAACTACTAAGCAATCATTAAATAACATAACCACTACCATGACAGCTAAGCATGTTCACATGAGCAGGTATATTTACAAAAATGAAAAACAAATAGAGTTCATACCAGCCTTTTACCACATCCGGATTGTCGTAAATCATCATTACTGCTTTTCACTTGTGTGGCTTGAATGATATGAAATGATAACCAAGCCCCAAGTGGAGTCACGGAAATTGTTGAACTCTGAAACAACTATACAAAACAGAAGAAGAACAACAAATATTTTTGGGTTTTCGATTTAGAGCAAGCATGGAAAGAAACAAGCAAACAAAGCAAAATCTTTTTGGATTTTTGAATAATGAACCGAAATGAAAAAGCTAAAGTAAACTAGCGCTACAAGTACAAAAGAAAGAGAAATAAAGGAAATATTTTTGGTCTTTTGGGGTTTTGTGAAAGTAAAACAAATACAAGAAACAACAGTGAAGAAGAAAAGAAACAAACTGAAACATGGATATACAAAGTACCGACATGATATGAATATGATAAAATGAGTGAGCTGTCGGTGGGTCGGCGTACCTCCCCCAAGCTTAGGCTTTTGGCCTAAGTGGGAGACCAATCATCCCCATGGCTGCCAGCTAGGCGCGCCCTCAGTGTACGACGAGGAGGGCTCCTCGTCCGGGTACGAGCTCGAGGATGCACCACCGCGTACACAGTGTAATCCTCAGAGGGCGCCACGAAGGTCTCCTGTCGGTGCTCGGGTAGTGCTGTAAATGGAAATCAGGTGCACCAAGGTACTTGTCCAAATCCTCCCTCGAATATGACAGAGGACTCCTGAAAATACTGAACAAACTAGGCTGCGGTAGCCGGACCTCCCGCTCAGGTCCATTAGCAAAAACAACTCTATACAGCAAATATCCATTGTATGAACTAGTAGTAACAAAATTATGAACTTTCATAGCAGCAAGATCAAGTCTTTCCGGAACCATCAACTCATCAGCAGGATCAACAGAATAACCAAGATCAGCTAAAACACGTGCAGCAATAATTCCTCCAAAGATGGGACCTTTGGCGGCAAGGCGGCGAGCAATCAAGGCACCAAGGTTGTAGGTTTTATTATTTTTAAGTGCAGCAGCTAGAAAAGCTAGATGATAATTAGAAATATTACTAGTGTTCTCTCTAGCAAGCACACTTGAGGCAAGATAATACGTGAAGTACCTGATGGCTGGAAACTGAATGTTCCTTATCTTACCACGCTGCGCTGTACGGTGATCATCATAGCTCAGCTCATGGTAAAGATCCAACAACTCATGCGGCTGTGCCTGGATCTTCCTCGCCGTCCCAGATGGAGCAATACCTATGACCCTGCAAAATCTTTTCAGATCCATGTTGCATGCACGATTATAAATCTTAAAATCAACAGTTGGGTTAAAGGTAGAGTTATTAAACTTAAAGCTTTCAACAAAAATCTTGGTGAGTCTAGCATATTGTGCCCTCTCATCCTCATGAATTCCATCAAGCCAACATTGTCAATTAATCTCATGAAGTCATCATAAATCCCTGCATCTCTCATAAAGTTAGCACATGGAAAAATGGATGGATGTGCAACACCATCATCCTCCTCATCACCAATCTTTGGTGCTAGAAGATCCTCATTATATGATGGCCTAAATGGAGCTTTTGATCTTGAGGCCCTTGTTTCCCTTGAGGAGGGTGGTGTTTGCCTCTCAAAAATCTCTCCATAAGTATGTTTGTCCATCTTCCTTTTCTGAAATTTTAAAACAAACCTCATAAAAAGTGATTTTGGAGTGATTAATTCAAGGGGAACACTATAGAGACTTGCTAGAGGACTAAACATGCATCAAAACTAGTTAATCTAAGCAAGAACAAGCATGCAAGCTCTCATAACATGTCACCTACAGTACCAAAATACTCATGATATACACAACTAAACAAAATTCTACTTGGATAATCGGAGGAGTCACATACCGGAGAGCAATTGATCCAAATATCAGCAGCAAAGATGGGCTGAGCAAGGAGATCGAAAATCGCGAGCAAGAACAGCAAGAACTCGAGTTTGAGCAATGGTGGTGTGTGGTGTCGGGAGAGAGAAAGGAGTGGGAGGAATGAGTGAGTGGAGGGCCAGGTGGGCCCCACACAAGGGCAGGGCGCGGCCAAGCCCCTGCCGCGCCGAGGTGGCGTGTGGTGCCCTGGTGGGTCCCCCTGGTCATCCTCTGGCACTCCCACGTTCCATTTTAAAAGCTAGGACTTGTAGAATTTTTTTCAGAATTTTTTGAAAACTTTTATTTCTGGCATTTTCTGGGTGTTTTAAATAATGAAAACTAGGTAAAAAATAAATTTATGTAAAGACTAAACATTGCTTAAACTTTGCAAATTACAGTAGCAAAACAGTAGGTAAAACAAGGAGAGAAAGAAAATGTTGTTTAGCAATTTTATGCATGTAAAACATATTTGTTAACAAGGTTGATCAAGTCTTGCCACCAAACATATTTTATATGACATAAAAAATTAAACCACATTGAACAATCATTTTACCTTAAATTGTATAGCTATAGATCCAATCATAATATTTTGAAATCCTTCATGAGGGTCATATATAGGGCAATCAATACTTCCCACTTTGATAGTTCTAAAATTGGCAATTGTATTCACTCCAAATAACTTGTCCAGCTTCTTGGGAAAATAAACAGTATGCTCTTTGTCATTAACATTGAAAGTTACTTTTCCTTTGTTGCAATCAATAACAGCCCCTGCAGTGTTAAGAAAAGGTCTCCCAAGAATAATAGACATATTATCATCTTCAGGCATTTCAAGCACAACAAAATCAGTTAATATTAAGCAATTATTAGCCACTTGAACAGGAACATCTTCACATATACCAACAGGAACAGCAGTAGATTTATCAGCCATTTGCAAAGATATATCAGTTGGTATCAGTTTTTCCAAATAAAGCCTCTTGTAAAGAGAAAAAGGCATGACACTTACTCCTGCCCCTAAATCACATAGAGCAGTTCTAACATAATTATTTTTGATAGAGCAAGGAATAGTTGGAATACCCGGATCTCCAAGCTTCTTTGGAACCTTACCATTGAAAGAATAATTAGCAAGCATAGTAGAAATTTCTTCATTAGGAATCTTTCTTTTGTTAGAGACAATATCTTTCATATATTTCGAATAAGAGGCAACTTAATAGCATCAGTCAAAGGAATTTGCAAAAACAAAGGTTTCATCCAATTGCAAAATTTATTATAATGTTCTTCTTCCTTAGATTTGTGTTTCTTATTAGGAAAAGGCATTTACTTTTGCACCCAAGGTTCTCTTTCATTACCATGTTTATCCTTATCATTGTTGTGTTCATTACCACTTTCAGTTTCAGCATCAGAGATAGATATACTATTGGGATCATTAACATGTTCATTTTCTTTAATTGGTTCAGGAGATTCTTCAACATGTTTATGTTTCTTCTTCTTCTTTTTCTTAGAAGGAGTACTAGTTTCATTAGCTAGTTGAGAATCTTGCTCAATTCTTTTAGGATGTCCTTCAGGATACAAAGGATCCTGAGTGGAAACACCACCTCTAGTTGCTATACCAAAAGCATGTTTATCATTATTTCTAGAAGCATTAACTAACAAATCCTTTTGCACTTTAGTCAATTGTTCTATTTGAGTTTGAACCATATGAAAATGTTTAATAAGCATTTTAACATCATTAGCAGTTCTTTCCAAAACATCATGCAAATTATTAATAACATGAGAATTCTTTAACAAGCTATTTTGTATTCTCATATTGAAGTTATCCTGCTTAACAATAAAATTATCAAATTCATCTAAGCATTGATCAGGAGGTTTAGAATAAGGGATATCTCTATCATCAAAGTGTTGGAGAGAGTGTACCTCGACCGTGGATGGGTGAGGAATTGGCTTACACAATTCTTCTATAGGTGGAAGATTTTTCACATCTTCAGATTTAATACCTTTCTCCTTAAGAGATTTCTTGGCTTCTCTCATTTCTTCATCATTTAGTTCAAGAATTCCTCTTTTCTTTGGTGTGGGTACCAGAGTTGGTTCAGGCATGGTCCAATCATCATGATTTTGGCTTATCTTAGCCATTAATTCCTCGGCTTCATCTGGAGTTCTTTTACTGAAAACACAGCCAGCACAACTATCCAGGTATGTCCTAGATTCAATAGTTAGTCCATTATAGAATATATCAAGAAGTTCATTTTTAGCTAGTTGATGTCCAGGCCGAGCTCTAATTAAAGAACAAAACCTTGCCCAAGATTCAGGCATTTTCTCTTCCTTTAATTGTTTGACGTTAAAGATTTTCTGTAAAGCAGCATGTTAAGCACTAGCAGAAAAATATTTCTGAAAGAAGACATTAACCAAACCCATAGGACTCTCAATAGATCCAGGAGATAAATTATTAAACCAAGTTTTAGCTTCATCTTTCAATGAGAAAGGGAAAATTTTAGTAACGAAGTAACTGCGTTTCTTAATATCATCAGAAAACAAACTACTTAGAGTAGAAAGAGTATTCATATGATCTACAGCACTTTCGTTTTCAGTACCTCGAAAAGGTTCTTTCTCAGCAATAGATATAAGCGACAAGTCCACAGAGAAATCATAATCTTTATCTTGTATATTTATGGGAGATGTAGCAAACTTAGCATCAGGAGAAAGTTTATAATTAACAACACGTCTTTGAAGAATATTTTTAATAGCATTAACATCTTTAGAAGCATCACAATTTATGTATTCTTCAATGACTAGGATGTTCTCTCGACCCAGGTGTATAAGCAGGTGTAATAGGAGTTTCATTAGGTGTTCCAGCATTTTCAATTTGTCTAGATTTAGCAATTGTAGCATCTAGAAAAGGACCTAGTGAACCACTTTCATCAAGCACAGTAGAAGCATCATCAAATTCATCAGAAATATTTTCAGATTCAGCAGAAGTAGCAGTACGTGAAGCATGTATATGTGGTGGTGTAACAAGTTTACTCATAACAGACGGTGAATCAAGAGCAAAAGAGGTGCTCAGAGTTGTACCTCTCCTTGTAGTGGATGGCAATATGGGGACCTTCTCATCACGAGGCTTACCCATGATGAATAAATTGCAGCGAACAATATCACTTTCAAGTGAGCTTATAAATAAAGCTATGCTCCCCGGCAACGGCGCCACAAAATAGTCTTGATGACCTACAAGTATAGGGGATCGCAACAGTCTTCGAGGGAAGTAAAACCCAAATTTATTGATTCGACACAAGGGGAGCCAAAGAATATTTATAAGTCTTGACAGATGAATTGTCAGTTCAGCTGCACCTGGAAATAGACTTGCTCGGCAGAGTTTATCAGTAGCAACAGTTTTATGATAGTACCAGTAGTGAAATAATAGCAGCAGTAAAATAAAGACAGCAGTAATGATTGAAGTAGACAACAGGTTTAAAATACTGTAGGCATAGGGATGGTTGAACGGGCGTTGCATGGATGGGATAGTTCATGAAATAGTCATACATAGGGCAATTGCAGGTAAATAATAATAAAGCATCCAAGTAATAATTAATCATAGGCATGTGTTCCGTATTTAGTCGTACGTGCTCGCAATGAGAAAATTGCACACCATCTATTTTCCTACCAGCCCGTTTGCAGCGGGGCCTCAAGGGAAACTACTGGTAATTAATGTGCTCCTTTTAATAAAGCACCGGAGCAAAGTATTAACACTCCGTGAACACATGTGATCCTCAGGTCGCAGCCATCCCCTCCGGTTATCCCAATTTCTGTCACTTTGGGGCCTCGGGTTCCGGACAATGACGTGTGTATACAACTTATAGATATCATCCAAAACAATAATTATTCTCATGATACAATAACATGTTCAGATCTGAAATCATGGCACTCGGGCCCTAGTGTCAAGCATTAAGCATAACAAGTTGCAACAATGACATAAAGTACTAATAATGGATACTAGGCACCATGCCCTAACAATCTTACATCTATTACATGAACGATCTCATCCAATCCCTACCATCCCCTTCAGCCTACAGCTGGGAATTACTCACACATGGATGGGGGAAACATGGTTGGTCGATGGAGAGGCGGCGGTGATAATGATGGCGATGATCTCCTCCAATTCCCTGTCCCGGCAAGGTGCCAGAACGGATTTTCTGATCCCCGAATTAGGGTTTTCTGTGGCGGCGGAGCTCTGGAGTGTTTCTGGAAAAAGCGTTGAACCCCCGTCGTTTTTAGGTCAGGAGGAATAAGTAGTCCAAAGGGGAGCGTCGGGGGCCACGCGAGGCGTCCACACAAGGCATCGGTGTGGCCCCACCTCTGCCGCGCCAAGGGTGTGTGTGGGCCCCTCGTGCTCTGTCTCCGCTTCGTCTTCTGACTCCGTGGGTCTTCAGAAAAAATAGGACTTCTGTAATTTTTCGGGAATTTTCCCGAAACTTTGACTTTCTGCACAAAAACAAGACACCAGAGAATTCTGCTGAAAACTGCGTTAGTCCGTGTTAGTTGCATTCAAATCACACAAGTTAGAGGAAAAACAACAGTAAAAGTGTTCAGAAAAGTAGATACGTTTTGGATGTATCAAAGGTTTTCTTCCACCTTCCACCTCGCTTTCCTCCTCGTCTTCCTTGACCCGCCCGCCGCCGCCGGCCTAACCGCCTGCTGTCGCTGCCGCGCCGCCCTGCTCCATTCGCCACCTCCGCCGGCGCCTGGCCGGGCATCCCTCTAAAGCCCCCCTCCCCCGCACCCCGAACCCTAACCCTAACTTTGGTCGCCAGCGAGCTCCCCACCGCACCGCACCCCCTCCTGCACCCCCCTTCGTTAAGGTACTTCCTCGCCTCCGCCGGCGATGCCACGGCCAGCCGCGTCATCCCCGTCTCCTGCGAGGTCCTGGCCTCACTTCCAACGGAGCGACGCGGCCAGCCGCGTTGACCCCATCGTCGGTGAGTGGTGCTCTCCTATCCGTCATCGGGGCTAGAGATGCCAGGCGCGGTGGTCACAGCCAGTCATCGTCTTCTTCCCCCTGTTGTTCGTGAAGGTGGGCGGCCCACTAGCGGGTACGCGGAGGTTAGTTCCCTCCGCGGTATGCGCGATATAGGATTGGGAGCTCTTACTCCACGCGTTACGCGGAGGGAAACCATGCTCCGCATAACCCCTGACGCTATTGGGCCGCTTTTTCTAGCCCGGTTTAGTCAGCTGTAGTAAAATTTACAATTCGTGCTAGAATGACTGTTCTTGTTCCGCTGTTTGGCTGCTTCCTACTAGTTTCGAATTATTTTGAAAAACATACATGTACGAACGTACTTCATTTATTTTAAAACATACATGTACGAACATACTTTGTTTATTTCGTAAAAAAATTCATGTTTCTTTGCACATTCTTGGTCAAAAAAAAGTTGCAGTGTCATACACTTTAAAATAAAATAATGTGTAATGAAAATTATGCGCGTCCACGAGTATGTTCCATTCCTGTACTTAGTTTCGAGTTTCATCAATTATAACTTCTCAATTTTGAATCGATGTTTGGACATTTTTTATCCGAAATTTATCAAATTCGTCGCACTCGGTTGACCGTTTGAAATATCCTTCGGTGAGGAGGTCAATCTCAACGCTTCGCACAACTTTGGCGTTGTATTTCTTTTTTGTTTTGACGGTCATATACGAGATAATCTTATACTGTAGGTTTGAATGTGTTTACAGTCCTCATTGTACGCGTCTTCTCCAACCTCTGTCTCCGCCGCACGCCGCGGCTAACTCCGCCATCGCGCTACACCGCCGCCGCCCGCGCCGCTGCCATCGCGCTATTGTCCAGCCCGCGGTTCTTCATGGTGTAGCCACGTCGATGGTTCAAAGTTTGAAATCTCGATATTTTAAATATTTTCAAAATTTGAACCATTTTAAAAAATGGACATTTTAAATATGAAAAATATAAAAATCTGATCTCATTTTTTTTCAAAATATGTTTTTTTAAATATGAATCATTTTCAAAATATGAACATTTTTTGAAATATGAACAATTTTAAAATCTGAACCATTTTAAAAGTGAACAATTTTCAAAATCTGAAATATTTTCAAATATGAACATTTTCAAAATCTGAACCATTTTCAAATATGAACTTTTCAAAGCATTTTCAAAAAGAAGAACATATTTTAAATTGAACTTTTTTCAATTAGAATATCGACCTCATTTTAACGGTTTTAAGAACTGAAAAGAAAATGATTGTGCGCGGAAACTATTTTTGAACGATTTTAAAAAGTCAACAGAAAATGGTGGAACGAAACTTTTTTGAACGATTTTAAAATTGAAAAGAAAAGGTCGCTGAACCAAATTATTTTTTAAAGATTTTTAAAAAGTGAAGAAAATAGGTATTTGAACGAAAATAGGTATTTGAAAAAGTGATCAGGAACTATTTTAGAACAACTGTAAAAGTGTATAGAAAATGTCGGTGAACGAAAATTATTTTTGAATGGTTATTAAAAATTGAACAAATAGGGCTTGTAAACAGAAGCTTATTTTGAATAATTTTAAAAAGTGAACATAAACTATTTTGGAATAATTTTAAAAAGTGAACATAAAATATTGCTTAACGGAAACTATTTCTGAACGATTTGAAAAGTGACCAAAAAAGGTTGGTGAAAGGGAACTATTTTTGAACGGTTTTATAATAATGAACGGAAAAGGGTCAGTGAACTGAAACTATTCTCGAACGATCTTGAAAGTGAACATAAATGGGTTGTGAGCAGAACCTATTTTTGAACAATTTTAAAAAGTTCTGTGAATGGAACCTATTTTTGAGTGATTTAAGAAAAGTGAACATAAAACTACTTTTGAACGATTTTAAAAAGTGAACAGAAAATGTCGGTGAACAACGACTATTTTTGGAATATATTTAAGTAGTGAATATAAAGTATTTTTGAACGATTTTAAAAAGTGAACAAAAAAGGGCTTGTGAATAGAAACTATTTTTGAACAATTTAAAAAAGTGAACAAAAAAGGGCTTGTGAACGAAACTATTTTTAACGATTTTAAAAAGTAAACAAAAAAGGCTTGTGAACGAAGACTAATTTTGAACGATTTTGAAAAGTGAACAAAATAGGTTGATGAACAAAAATTATTTTTGAACGATTTTAAAAAAAAAAAAAAAGGGCGGTGAACATGACCTATTTTTGAACGATTTTGAAAAGCCCGGTGACAAAAGTTAGGTTAGAACGCATTTGGAAGAACATAATCTATGTTTGAACAGGTTTGGAAAGTCTGGTGAACAAAATTTAGGTTTGAACGAATTTGAAACCCGGTGAACAGAATCTAGGTTTGAACAATTTTGATAAATCCCGATGAACATGTGGGTTTGAACGAATTTGAAACACCCAGTGAACGGAATGTAGATTTGAACGATTTTGAAAAATGAACAGAAAAAAGCTTGTGAACGGAAACTAAGTGAACAGAAAAGGGTAGGTGAACATAAACTAATTTTGAATTCTTTTATAACGCGAAAACAAAAAAAGGCCATTGAACGAAAACTATTTGTGAAAGATTTTAAAAAGTTAACAGAAAAGCCTTGTGAACGGAATCTATTTTTAAACGATTTAAAAAAGCGATCAGAAAAAGGCTCGTGAACGAAAACTATTTTTGAACGATTTTGAAAAGTGAACACAATAGGTCAGTGAACAAAAATTAGTTTTTAACGATTTAAAAATGAAACAAAAAGGGCGGTGAAAACTTTTTTGAACGATTTAATATGAAAAGAACTTTTTAGAAAAAAACATTAATCGCATTCGAAAAGGGAAAACACTACTAACATTTTTCTACGACTTTCATATTTTTAAAATATGGAAGCGGAAAAATACAAAACAAAAAAGGAAACAGAAAAATAAATAGAGGAAAAGTAGTAAAAAGAATAATAAATAAGGTAGAAACAAATAATAAATGAAAAGACAAATAGAAATTATAACAAAAAAGTTGAAAAATAAAGCAAGAAAAAGGAAAACGAAAAGTAAAAGAAAACTTGAGATTTCTAGTACGAAGTATCTGCTATGCATGTACAGCAGCGATGGCGAACCATGTCAAAAAAGAAGAAGAAAAAAACTTACACAGCGAACCAGCGCATGGCATTGGTAACATTAGAAAAAGGAAGAGACATCAAAAGAATTGGGCTGGGCCCAGAAACGCGATCGGGTACGCGCAGCTTATACGAGCGGTACGCGATAAATAGGATTCGCCTATAGGATTTGCCGGCGTCGGATAGGTTTTCCTTTCAGCTCGCAGGAGCGACATACGAAACAGTGTCGTTTTTTGCACGATTCGGGCCGGCCCGATCGTGGCGCCGCCGGCTATGAAGAGTCTCGTCTTGCTCGTCAACAAGCTGGAGCGGGCCTGCACCGCCCTCGCCAACCAGGGCGAGAACAGCGCCCTCCCCACCGACTGGGACGCGCTGCCGTCCATCGCCGTCGTGGGAGGCCAGGTCCGTGCCTAGAACCGCGCGATTTAACGCGGATGTATGCTTGGATCTGCTTAGCTAGAATTAGGTTGCTACTACTGTTTCGAATTTTGGCATGACTGGGAAGCTACTACTTGGGATCAACTAGAGGCGTGGGGATGCGATTTAGCTATGCTTGCTGTTATTTGTTTGAACCTGTTAGTTTAGTTGGAACCACGAAATTTCAAACAATTTTGTGTGTTTAGGTTTTTTTGAGTACCGAGTTGGTATATTCGTACTGTACATTGACATTTGAACTCCTCTTATCATATGACAGAGTTCGGGTAAATCTTCAGTGCTCGAGAGCCTTGTTGGAAAGGATTTCCTACCCAGGGGTTCAGGTATGGTTATTCAAGCAAGATCTCCTAAGGTTTTGGTGCTATGTATATGCAATTTTACTTTGATATATTTAATATTGTGTTTGATTCTGTTCTGCAGGCATTGTCACCTGTCGCCCCCTTGTTCTGCAGCTACATAGAATTGATGGAACTAGAGAGCATGCCGAGTTCATGCATCGACCCATGAAAACATATACAGATTTCGGTAATTCCCCTAATCTTCTTATTTTCGAGCTTTGCGATGCTGATATTAGGATTAAATACATGACCGTGGAGATATGATCTTAATATTGAACTAATACGTTGGCATATGTCGAATGTAATTGAGTTTCTGAGGCGCATGAAAACATCCAATTTGATGTCACAACTTGCTACTATCCATTCTGTTGCACTAACTTGTAGCTTGTTATATCCCTGAAACATAAGCTAAGCCCTGCAATTGTTTGCAAAATTCTCTATTAAGTGCTACTTCCTCCGTTCCACAATGTAAGTCTTTTTAGCAAGCTAAACTAGTTTGCTAAAAAGGCTTATATTGTGGAACAGAGGTAGTATTTTTTATTCATTTTATGCTAGTTTATCTGGATGTTACTCCGCTCATGATGACATCTCTATTGTTGCAGCCGAAGTGAGGAAGGAGATAGCAGATGAAATTGAACGCTCAAAGGAAACATCATCTGTCCCCATACATCTAAGCATCTATTCTCCTAGTGGTAAGATATGCAGATAGCAATGCAAGTGTTTTAATGGTGTTGCTTTAGTGATTTGTAAATATCAAACCGTCATGTACCTCCATTCTTGAATATCAAAAAATGTTGCTCGCTAATTGTTTTGTGATTTACCTTATAATCTTATAATTCAGTACGGACTCGTCTCTGTCATTGATAGGATAGCCATACTGTATCTGTCCCTTGTTATGAATTTGTATTGTTTGTTCTCTTAATTTTTGTCGCATTGTAACACTTTTAATCATTGCAGTTGTGAATCTGACTCTTATTGATCTTCCTGGGCTTACTAAAATTGCTATTGGTATGTGGCTAGAACTTATGAGCGACCGTTCATTTATTGTACCCGTTTAATATGATCATTCATTAACTTTCTACTGGCTTTGTGCTTCTTAGATGGTCAGTCAGATAGTATTGTTCAGGAGATTGAAAACATGGTTCGAGCATTCATCGAAAAGGTACTTTGCTATAGCCTGCGTAAATGTTGCACATAAATATTTATTCACATTATTGCTAGAATTGTCATGTAATGCACTGTATGATGCCACGTAACTTAATACTAACAACATCTGTTTGGTGTTTTTGCAGCCTAACTGTATCATTCTTGCTGTTTCTCCAGCCAATCAGGATCTTGAAACTTCTGATGCAATCAAGATTTCACGGGAAGTTGACCCAAAAGGTATGCGTTTGTTGCTGTCGATTCGATGAGCGGCATGTTTTGTAACGTGGCTATGTTATGTTCCCTATCGCTAATGTCTTCTAAAGCTTATTAATCCCTAGTTCTCTATTTTTAGTATGTTGGGAAGCTTCATAATCTTGATCTTATTTATTGGACCAAAAGGAGATATAACTACTGCTAATGCATAAACCTCGTAGTCTATATTTGTGGATATCGACCATATTATATTGACAATCATTATTTGGGCTGTGTGTTAACGATGGAAAGGCAAACTCACAGATAATAATTTTGTTTAATTTCATCTATCTTTGCTCTTTGAAATTTCATTCATTTATGAGCTTGCACTTTACTCTTTGTTGATTCAGGTGAAAGAACCTTTGGTGTGCTCACAAAAATCGATCTAATGGACAAGGGTACCGACGTTGTTGATGTAAGTTCAGACCAGTTAATAATAAAGTGCTAAACACTCGCAGCTTATTATAGTTACGCTATCTCCCTTACGGTGATGCTGTGTAAGATCTTTAGTATTCTATTGACCAACTAAGCTTGTTACTATCTATCTTTGTTTAAAACTGCCGTCAATTTTTTCTATATGACCATACATGAGCTAATGTTATTAATCCCATGGATTTTGAAACTTCTTATGTGCCCCAACCTTCACATGATGTTTGTCGGAAGAAACTCAGTTCTACGAACCCCAGTAGTATCCCAACTGTAAACAGATAGCATATGTTGTAGATCATTGGTTTCCTAATCTGTTCGTTGACCATCCTAGATTTTTACGAACCAGATCTTCTGACCAAGTTAAGCTGTGCAGATACTGGAAGGAAAATCTTACCGGCTCCAATTTCCATGGATTGGTGTTGTCAACCGATCTCAGCAAGATATCAACAAGAGTGTGGACATGATTGCTGCTAGGCGCAGAGAGCGTGACTTTTTTGCTAACACACCAGAATACAAGCATCTTGCTCATAGGATGGGATCAGAACACTTAGCAAAGAGTCTCTCAAAGGTAGGCCTTTCCTCTTTAATGGAGAATATTTGTTATGTTGTTCGCTCTTTGACCTCCTTTCTGTGTATATGCAGCATTTGGAATCTGTTATCAAATCAAGGATCCCAGCTTTCATTAACACTACTTGTGTCAAGTCTGCAGGTCCTTTTCCTCTTCTTTTTTCTTATTTACCTTACCATCCATGTGGATAATGATTTTCATAAGTTATCCTTGTCTGGTTTGCAGTAACGAAAAGAAACAAACTGCAAGGCTATACACTTAAAGTACATGGCACATATCCCATATACCAGCTGAGCGCTGAAGGGGTACCACACTGTATGACATTTGGGTGCACTGTGGATGTGAAGGGACAGAAGTTTGTGTCAGCAGCGCGTCATGTCCACCGCAAAGACGCAGAGGAGGACGCCGCGGATGTTGCCTACACCGCACTGATGGGCAATGAGACACTTGAAATTTTGTTTGGGATAGTGAACAAGGTATTATCCCTCTTGCTGCATTTGCAAGTAATCTGTTTATAATGATAGAAGTCTAGGTTGTAAATCCTATGGTAACACCTGGAATTAACTATCATGTCTGGATAAATAGTTGTTTATGAAGTATACATACATGTATTAACATGAGATTGGTAACCAGTACTGGTCAGTTGGTCACCTTAGGAGCTGTGGTGAACAGCCAGAAAGCTTCTCATCTCGGCAGTGTCAATCTGTGGATCTGATCAGAACGGCACAATTGTTGTTTAGGCATGACTCAGTTTTCTTTCTTGAAAATATTTTCAAGTTTTGACATTTACGTCTGCTTGACTTAGGTTTAATCTTTTTCTGTAGGAAAAATTGTTAAGTTCCTGATTGCTTAGAATTAGAATACTTTTGAGTATGCATAATAGCAGAAGCATTTTGTGTGACCCTGATCTTTCTTGTTTGGTTGTCTTTCTGTAATCATGTCCTGTTTTTATTTTGAACTTGCCATATAAATCTGGAATCATAATGCATTCTGAAATTCAGAGTTTTGGATTGTTCAAATCTATGAAATGTTATATGCGACTTCAATCTTTGATGGTTTATTTGCTAGCTTCATAGCTTGATGGTTTATTTGCTAGTTTTGGATTATTCAGAGTTTTAATGTGTTTTTCTGTTCTCCTTTTCTTCAGCTTGATAGCTTCATTTAATATCTTTCTATCTCTACTGGCTGGATATGTGCTGGTTTGTTGCCTGTCTACCAGCCTTTTCATCTTCTTGGCCACTGAATCATTAACCTTTTTGAATGAACTTGCCAAACAAATAGCCTAAAAACTGTTTATCGTTTGCCACACCAGGCAAGTTTATCCACCCATTCTCTTCTCTTGCATGCATATTAAAATTTGCAGTGACCTAGTTAATCCTATCATACTAGTTAATCACTAATCCAGATTTGGGTCTTCACCTACATTGTCATTCTGTCCATAACATTTTGCATTTTACCGTAAAACTGCAATATCATATGCGGAAGGAATGTGTGGATGCAGATCGGTGGTTTATTTGCTAGTTTTCCAGATTTTATTGCCAACATTGTTATACTTTTTGGCTGGTAGTTCTATACAGATTTTAGAACATACGAGTAGCGCACATTCATTTTGGATGGATCATATGATGAGAATCTGTATGTAAACTCATGACGGTCGTCTGAGACACTTAGTGTGTCATGTTGCAATCATATTTTCTCTATGTCCCTTATTCTTGCTCTACTTGGGGATATGTTGTCCTTGATGAATCATTTTGTGTGACCCTGATGTTTGGTTGTTGATCCATCATACTTGAACCGATCCTTGTATGCTGTTGAATGTTGATACACCACCGTGAAGACGATGAGTTGTTACTTGTTACTATCATAGATCATGCATGGTAATTTTGTGAGATGGACTGTAGTAGCGGCGTATCGTTTGGTATATGTTAGACAGACATGACGATCAGCATTAAGTGTTTCTCTTGTGCTGTTTTTATCCATTGATCATAGCTCACTGCTTAGAATTCTTACATTTTTGTTTCTCTCTTACCGTATAGGTTGAGCTGAGCAAGATAAACCTTTTGAAAGAATATGTTTTAAAGAAGAGGATACCTGATGCAGTGTATGGCTCCTCCACTGTGGCAGTGGAAAGCCAGGCGACGCTCTGGCTTTCAACCGTCACGGTGGATGGCGAGACGTACATTGGGAAAGTCGAGAAGACCAAGCGTCTGTCCGCTCACAACGCAGCCGCTTCTGAAGCAGTACGGTCAATGCTGGAAGATGGGAATGATCTTATGATCAAATTGGTTTTATCAAAGAGATTAAACTATGAGCTGAAGAAGAATAAAACAAGGGAAGAGGACTTAGGCGGCGGCAGGAAGGAGGTTTTGTCAAAAACGAAAAAACAAATTGTGTCTGAGCTAGGAGCTGAAGCCACTTAGTGTGCTGTTTAGCTGAGTCCTTTTGGAATAGTCCTTTAGGAGTTAATAGGAAGGTGCAGAGTACCTGTAAGAGTACGAGCGAAAAGAGTTTAGAGAAGCAAATCAAACAGTACCAAAGTTGCTACTTTCCACTCGTAACCCGGTAATGTGGCAAGGTCTGTTGTTACAACGAGACTCTTCAATATCAGTTGCGTGTGCGGTTGAATCTGTGCGTGTGCGCTTGAATGCTCACCAGAAAAAAAATCTCGCCGATGCCAGACGACACCTGCGGGCCCACCGAGCAAGCCACGTTATCCATTCCTGCCGAGGTTAATCCTGTCCCTTGATTCCATCCGGAGCAGAGCACGCATGCACACTCAGCAGGTGGTGAGAGGGAAAATATTTTGTTCGTGGGAAAAAAGAAAAGAAAAATCGACGACGCCAATACTGATTTTGAAAATTTTCATTTTTGAAAATGGTTCCGATTTTGAGAAATATTCATTTTTGAAAATGGTTAAATTTTTAAAATTTGAACCATTTTCAAAAATCTATACATTTTAAAAATTGAACGTTATTCAAATGTCGATAATTTTAAATTTAAACATTTTGTATCATCAAAATAAAAAATTAAAGGAAAACGAAAAAACATGCGAGTGACATGCTACAAGTATGGTATGTGTGTTATGTCTATCACGTTGTCAACCAGAGGCCAGAGCGTACTGGTTAGGTTCTTTGGTTCTTAGAGGTTGGTTGCGGGTTTGAATCCTATCCTCCCCAGATAGCATTATTTTTCGACCTCCGCGGGTCCTAAATGGGCTTCCGGGGAGGTCTTTTAAGGTTCCCAAAAAAACATTATTTTAAGGAAATTGGCCTCTTTCCAAAGAAATTAATGGGCCTCAAGCCCGTGCTAGTTCGGAAGCACTTTCGTTTTCTTCCTGGCAGTGGCCCACAGGAAACCAAGCGCCGTTTGCATTTTGCGTTTCTTCTTTCTCAAATTTGAAGCATGTTTCCACTCTCCCTCATTTTTTGGGAAAAGGCGTGTTTCACCGTGCTGTGGATATATTTCATTGTTTTCTCCACCATTTCCGATGAAAGTTTCCTTCTATTTTACTGCCCTCTGTCAAGAGGCTTCCTTGGTATCCCTTTGATCTTCTTACGTAACGAGAAAAAACCAATTTAGATTACATACTCTAGCCGAGCTTAAACACTTCCATACAGACAATCATTCAAATGGCAGGCCCTAAATCACAGGTATTATTTCGAAAGACTGCTCAAAACTAAACATACTAACGATGTTCCTATCCACATTATAATATCCAAAAAACAAACTAATTGTGTTCAGAACAACTAACAGAAGAATTAGCATTTCGGTACAAGAAAAAAGAGGGCAAGCAAAAGTAACATTTCGGTACAAGAAAAAAGAGGGCAAGCAAAAGTAGCATTTCGGTTGAAGAAACTAAACAGACTCCCAACCAAAAACATCACTAATGCGAGAGTTTCAGCTTTCGGGCTCTACTGGTTGTGTCTGAATGATATGGCGACAACTATCAAAATACCCTGGCTTATCTTCTTGAGGATTGCGATACGTGGTTACTCCGACATGCTGAAAACTCTTGAAGGAGCGTAAAATGCGAGAGTCTTCAACAACGAGTCCTCTATGCCAAATTGTGTCAAGCATGGCAAGAATCAAAACAAAGGACTAGCTTGGGTGTTCTCATTGCCTTGTGGTTTTACTCTCGTGATGTGACCTTTTATATTTGACCTTGCCCAGGTAGTTCCCACTGCTGACCCTGGTACAAGCTACTTCTTGCCGCCGTCTTGCAGACCTCGAGACGATTGTTTCGGTGAGATGATGATGGCGGCTTCGTGACCGTGGTGGCGCATGTTGGTGGGTGGCTAGTCTGGTGGTGTCGAGGCTTTGTCCTTGCGGCGCTCTTGTGCTACAGATCGTCTGAGGTTTGTAGATAGGGTTTTCGGGAGAAATCCTTGTCAGCTCGACCGACACCGACGCGATGCCGCCTCTGGGTGGCATCATCCCTTCCTGAAGGGCGTCGTGGCTACCCTTCATTCGCTTCCCTGTGTGTGCCGGGGGAACAGCAATGTATACTTTCCTTCTCGAAGGTGCTGCTTGGTTCGTCGATTCGACGCTAGGGAGCGTGGTGGTACTTCTTCGGAGAGGGCGCAGCGGTTGCGGGGCACCGTCGTTTAGTCAATCCGTTTATGTCTCCTTTTTATTTCTTCTTCTCTTTTTCTTTGCGTGTGTGTGTTTGCTGCTGCCCCAACATGCCGTTCGTCCTTGTTGTTGGTTGTATCGGTTGGTTACTATATTAATATAGCGGGGCTACGGCCTATTTCGTGAGAAAAAAGAGGGCAAACAACAATAGCATTTCGGTCCAGGAAACCAAAAAATAAGGGTTAAGCCAAAATATGAGAATATAATAGTTTTTGCCTTTTGGGGTTATTAATTTGGATAATTAAACGTACACCTCCATCTTCAGAGCCGACAGTTTCTATTGGTAAAGTAACAGTTCATGACATACATTGTAAATGGGAATGGTATGTTTCGAGGGACTTTGAGAAGTGGTCCAAAAGTCATGCTGGAACACAAGGTAAATTCTTCGGTCATTGTTCCTATAAACTTATTGCAAGAATCTCCATGATTCTCATCACGGGTCTTCAATTGCAGTTCAAAATTAGCATGGAATATCCTCTTGACACACCAAGTTATGTGCCTAGCTTAGCATTTTGACGAGGATCACGAGAAAAGAAGAGGGACTTCAGTGATTGATGTTGGGCTCCGCAAACCCGTCACTCTGAACTATGCTCACTGGATCTGTTAGGGGAAGAGATCATAGACACACCATCTATCCGAAGAGCTTTCAATCACCAAGGGGGAGAATTAATCGTGTGTAAAGATTTGTGCATTTCTCTGAGTTGTGTATGCTCAAGGAAGCTTTTAGATTTGAACTAAATGTTTATAAGATGTCCTTACAAGCATGCACTTCCTGTTTTTGTAATATCTCCTATTAGGAATATATGTTAATTTGAATGAACGTTATATATCATGTGAAAAAGATAACTTGATCTACATGCCAAATCTCTGTCTTTGGGAAAATGTGTTCTTAAATTTGAAATACTTTATTTAGTGTCGACCAGATCAAGTTCAGCTCTATAACAATTTATTGA
The DNA here is from genome assembly GCA_947311845.1 of Poa pratensis. Taxonomy (NCBI): domain Eukaryota; kingdom Viridiplantae; phylum Streptophyta; class Magnoliopsida; order Poales; family Poaceae; genus Poa; species Poa pratensis. The sequence continues at coordinate 36,423,941 of CAMZMU010000056.1, read as the reverse complement.
TAATATTTAGGTTTGTCTATCTTCCCTGTCCGGTTTTATGGGAGTTGCATGGCATGTCTTCAATTTTATGGGAAATCTGTCTATGAAGCCTTCCAGTTAAACAGGTGTCGTGCATCTACATCTCGACTTATCCCCCAATGGTTTATCTCTCTTTATCTGCTTCCACGATTCCTCGACTGTGAAGGTAAAACGCCTTCGCGAAGTGAGGTGAGATAGCGCTAGCGACACATATCTCTATTGGCGCACCACATAGTGTGCCATGAAAGCGTAGAAACTGGTGAGTTACTGCGACATGACAGGTTGCGGTTGTATCTATGAGAGGGCATGTACAATGGTAGAGAAGGCGCGACATCTCTTAGCCATCCACATCATTTAGAGAAGGCAAAATTATAAATTATACAATGCATTATCTCTTATTGCCATCCCTAACAATTAATGAGAATTAATTATATTTTAGTAGGAAATTGTATTTATAAGGGAAGACAAATGGTACAACGGTGAAATTAGTCTTCTCTTATTTCGTAAGAGATCATCTCTTAGCTAAGGGCATGTACAATGGTAGAGAAGGGGTCCACGTCATTTAGAGAAGGCAAAATCATTACTTGTACAATGCGTTATCTCTTATTGCCATCCCTAACAATTAATGTGAATTAATTATATTTTAGTAGGAAATCGTAGTTCTAAGAGAAGACAAGTGGTACAATGGTGAAATTAGTCTTCTCTTATTTCGTAAGAGATCATCTCTTAGCTAAGGGAAGGCAACCTTCTCTTTCTTAATTCTCTCTCCGCCACATAGATAATTATCCTACGTGTCAACGCTAAGAGAAGGCTGACATCACCCATTGTACATGCCCTAAGGGAAGACAACCTCCCCTTTATTCATTCTCTCTTTGCCAACTAGACAAATATCTTACGTGTCATCAACACTAAGAGAAGGCTGACGTCACCCCATTGTACATGCCCTGAGAACTTACCTCGCAAGTCTCCACAACGCAGAATTTTTCTCACCTGTTGCAACGCATGGACATATGTCCTAGTAATTAATGAAAAGAGTGAGCTCATATCCTGTTTCGAAAAAAGTTAGCATTTCGGAACAGCTAACAGAAACATTAGCATTTCGGTACAAGAAAAAAGAGGGCAAGCAACAGTAGCATTTCGGTCCAGGAAACCAAACAGACTCCTCTTCCAAACCAAAAACAGCACCAACACGTTTCGCCACACTCGGAGAGATCGAGCTCACCAGAAAAAAAATCTCGCCGATGCCAGACGACACCTGGCGAGCCCACCGAGCAAGCCACGTTATCCATGACTCCTGCCGAGGTTAATCCTGTCCCTTGATTCCAGCCGGAGCAGAGCACGCATGCACACTCAGCACTCAGCAGAGTGGAGGAGAGAGGGAAAATATTTTGTTCGTGGGAAAAAAGAAAAGAAAAATCGACGACGCGAAGGCTTCAAAAAGCCGAAAGCCTCCTCCTCTCCTCTCCCTCTCCCTTCCAGGCAGCCACAGCGGTGTTTGTGTGTGTGCGCCTGCGGGACACCAAACACCAACCTCCCCTCACACCCTCACCCCGCCGCCGCCTCCTCTTCGCCGCCGCCAACGCCAGCGCCGCGCGGCGTCCGTCCCCGAGGTGAGCCCCTCCCCGTCCCCGTCTTCTCGCGCCCCGATCGCTGCAGCGCTCCGTGCGGCGCCGTCGACTGCCCGCCTGCCTCCCGTGGCGGCGGCGGCGGCGCGGGCGATCGCCGCCGGGCGGACCGATCTCACTGCCCTCCGCGTCCGATCGCGGGGCCTTCCTTCCCTCGCCCGCCGATCTTCCCGTTTCGTGGCGCAAATTTTGGATTGCTGCGCGTGTTCCCGTGGTGGCGGCTGGCTTGGGCTACCGTTTTTCGGGGGACGATCGGGCGCATCCCGGTGATGCGGCGAACGTGTATGCGCGCGTGCGTTAGCCCCGAGTGTCGATCGGTTTTGGCGGGGAAATTTGTGTCGAGGAGATCGGGGTAGGATTTGGGGATGGATGAGAGTGGTGGGGAACATCTGTTGCGGCATAGTGATGACTTCCGGGTGTTAGATTTGTGGCCGGAGAAGTAACAGGGGTCGTCGCCTTGTCCTTGTACAAGTGTTCTGGATGGCTATCGAAGTAGTAGAAATGGGAACTGCTTTTGTGCGGGCTTGATGAATATAGCATTATTCTTTATCCTGGATGTGGGATTTCATGCTTCCTGTAATACTATATGTTTGATCACTTCCTGGTAGAATGTACTACGTTTGTACTAACCCTCGGTGTTGTTGGTTGCGAGTGGCAGATTAGTATGTGGTAGGAAGTGCATGGGGAGGAAGGATGCCAGAGTTGCGTAGCGGAGTCCGGCAATCTCGGCTGAAGGCGAAGAAGGTCGAGGACCTTGACGTGCAGGACCCAGCGGCAAACTTGGTAGAGACAGCTCCCACGGTGGCAGGAAGGCGTGGCAGAGGCAGGGGTGGGAGAGCTGGAGGGCGAGGAGCTGGGAGGGGGAGGGCGGGAGGAAGAGGGCGAGGTGTTCCGGTGATTGACTTGGATCCTGACCAGCCTTTTGAGGTTCTTCCTGGAGCTGCTGTTGGTGGAGGTGTTGTGGGTGGCCCACAGCGCGTTGAGGAATTTGCTGATAAAGTTGTGAAGATGGATGGCGCGAGTCCTGAGAAGGTCGGTGGAGGTGAAGATGACGCATCTCCAGTACCAGAGAAGGTACTTGTTTGAATGGACTATGCCTCTTACTTATTTCTGTCTTTTGATTTGCTCTTCCCCTTGTAGAATATAACGACGAATCTTACATACGTAGAATAACTAGCTAAATGTACTTGCTTCACTATGCATAAAAAATTATATAACCGTCCAATTCACACTTCACTTATGCTGCGGTGCTCATTAATTTCTGTCTATGCTGGCGTCACGCCTCTGTGCCACGTATCATGATTCGTTGTGTCCAGTTTAGTTAATTACTAATTTTGTTAGAGATTCTGTAAGTAAGGTGAGAAATGGAAGCGGTACGCCTTGATGAATCGCGCCTTGCCAACTCCCACTTATAAGATAGTAGATACTGTAAAACAAGATAATTGAAAAAAAAATCAATGGCATTGTCTTTGTCATTATACTTATTTTGGCATTGCTCGTAATAATGCTTCATGAGAATCACCGAGGTGTATGCCCATATTAACACTTGCATCTGGTAGCTCCAGTTGTATCTGTTTCTAAATTTGGAAGGACAGCTTGCTGACCCATGTGGGGGAAGAGAAAAGGAACATATAAGTGGGATTTTTCTCTTCTTAATACTATGGACTGGAAATGGTGAATATCATTTTCATGCGAGGAACAGTTCTATCCCTTAAAATCAGGTACATTAATAATAGGAAATAATTGTAGTATAATTGGATCCAACCCCACACACGTTGTAATTAATTTATTATATCAACTAAGTGATTTGTCAGGGCAGGTATGTGTGCGTGTGTGTGCACCTGCGGAACACCAGACACCAACCTCCCCACACACCCTCACCTATGCATAAAAAATTATATAACCGTCCACTTCACACTTCACTTATGCTGCGGTGCTCATTAAGTTCTGTCTATGGTGGCGTCACGCCTCTGTCCCCCGTATCAGGCTTCGTCGTGTCCAATTTAGTTAATTTATTAATTTTGTTTGATATTCTGTAAGTAAGGTGATAATTTTAAAAAATCAATGGCATTGTCTTTGTCGTTATACTTATTTTGGCATTGCTTGTAATAATGCTTCATCTCATTTTTGAAATAATAAGTACCCAAATTCACGTCCGTGAAGACTTGAACCTGAGTGGCTGGATTGTACATCACTCCCCTGCCCAAGTGAGCTAGGCTCACTTCTTGTCAGTACCACAAGTTGCTGCTTCGAATCTCTCAACATCGGGTTTACGTAATACAAGCTGCTATTTCTTTTTCCAACGTAGGTTCACATGTAATGTAGTAAAACATTAGTAGTTTAAGCACATATACATAATTTAATATAGACGTGAATGTGCTGTGTTAAAGCGTTGGGCTGTTACCCCTACTAGATGAATGAACTAACGGAAGAAATTTAGGTGACATGGGTAAATAAGACAGATACAGCAAGATATTTCATATCGAAATTATAATTTTTTTATCTCATGAGATCTATCAAAGGCTAAGAGTCGAGGACCCCGTGTTCATTGGGAGTAGTGCCCTCAGAGGGGGTGAGAAGCTGTCCCCTCTTTTGGGAGCTTTAGGTCCGTGTGGCTTACCGGCCAGAGGTGGAAGCTCTCTCAAAAATGGTGTATACATAAATAAGATAGACAACCCATATACATACTGGCGGCTGGCCTGATGTGGAAGCTCCCTAAGAAAGGTCGTAAATATATAAATAAGATAGACAACCCATATCGCTCATCCACTTCTAGAGCACTTCAAAGCTTGAGCGTTAGGATATACCTTTGATGCTTCTAGTAATAAGATATGGCATACACATTCAAACTGATCCTTGTTTATCTAAATCTATGTCTATACCTTGAATTTTGGCAGGCAGGCATTTGCAGTTTTCTGGAATCACACTTTATTTGAAAGACGTTTAATTTCTAACAGTACAATCTTATTGGTGGATACCTGGATGGTTAAAGCTAGCTTAAATTTTTTGTTCAGCAGTACATGTTGGCAATTTCAAAGAACTGAGCATTCTTGGGATAATGGGTTGCAATGCAAGTGACATGATGAGAAGTTCAAATGAAAATGAAATTAGTCATCCACTAAATATGTATCTCAATCATCTGCAGGTTCAAGTAGGCCATTCTCCACAATACAAGGTAGAGCGGAAGTTGGGCAAGGGTGGTTTTGGACAGGTCTATGTAGGCAGAAGAATATCTGGTGGAACAGAGCGCACAGGACCTGATGCTTATGAGGTTTATCTCTACTGCTGTTCCTTTGTGTCTTAAAGAAATGCTATATTAATATAATATGATGCCAATAGCGATGTCTTCTCTCATTGCAGGTTGCTTTGAAATTTGAGCATCGCAACAGCAAGGGGTGCAACTATGGCCCTCCATATGAGTGGCAAGTCTATAGGTAATTACATTGTAATAACAAGCTGATTTTCCGTCTATATTTTTACAGAAGATCTTGGAAATCATAAGATTTATACATAAATGTGCCTCAAAAACATTGTTGCTATTTTGTATATTATACAGATTCCTAGTCATATTTTGGATCCAAAGATTTGTTTTTGTACGTAGTCGTACTAACTTTTCTATATTACCGAAGGCACCGAAGAGTGAACGCTTACTTAATAACTTTATTTTGCTGTTAGTTCTTTCATTTGATTTGGCAGTATTCTAATCTATTGAGAAATACGGAAGGCTTCCTTTTTGTTGCTGTTCACCACTTACAAGAACTAATTGTATTACTTTTCTCACCAAACTACTTCCCACTTATTCTGATGTTTAATTGTGCATTTGTTTAAGCTCTCTGAACGGATGCTATGGTGTACCATGGGTTCACTATAAAGGCCGCCAGGGGGACTATTATGTGCTGGTTAGTTATATAAACATTTTATAATTCGTTTGAAAAAGTTCTTTTGCAACCCTGAGCTAAATTATACTGCTGTTTCAGGTCATGGACATACTAGGGCCTAGCCTTTGGGATGTTTGGAATTCTGTTGGGCAAGCGTAAGATGGATACACCTATTTGCCTTTTCTTTTAGCCATATCCGTTTTCAGATAGAACAAGTGACTAATAACCATTGTTTGGAGCAGGATGACTCCAAGTATGGTTGCTTGCATCGCTGTAGAGGCAATCTCTATTCTTGAGAAACTTCATGCAAAGGGGTAACCAATCTCTTGCTAAGTTTTCCTTTGATATGTCCTACTAATTTTCCTTTGAGATACAGCTTCCCAGATTTACATGTTTATTCTTGAAATGTTTTTTCAGGTTTGTTCATGGAGACGTTAAACCAGAGAATTTTCTACTTGGCCAACCTGGATCACCTGATGAGAAGAAGCTCTTTTTGATTGATCTTGGTTTAGGTATGTCATGGCAAAGTTCTTGTGATAAATAATTCATTATTTTTTGCCAACAGTTGAGTAGATCATTCCAATTTGTCGCACAGCTTAGGACTCTGTGTAGCATTCTCTGCATTTTTAAGTGTATTATATACTTGCCACCTACATAAACAAGTGCTCACACCTACTATTTACACTCAGCGTCGAGATGGAAGGAAACATCATCTGGACAACATGTTGACTACGATCAGAGGCCAGATATTTTTAGGTTTGTTTTTATCTAAGGATCAATTGTTTTTCATCTCCTTTCAGTTTCGAGATTAACCAGCTACCTTCTTTTGTACAGGGGCACAATAAGATATGCTAGTGTGCATGCCCATTTAGGTCGTACTGGTAGCAGAAGGGATGATCTGGAATCACTAGCATATACATTGATATTTCTACTGAGAGGAAGATTGCCTTGGCAAGGCTATCAGGTTTCCTCTCTTACTCTGGATAGAAACTCATAACCCATTACTATAGTTTCCAGTTGTACTGAAGAATTTGAATCATACCTCGTGGACTATGTATGGCCACTTGCATGTTGAGTAACATGAAACTAATTTATTACTTTCACCTAATTGAGATTGAGGATGGCATTCTCTTTCTTTTTATCATTTGCCAACACATTCACTGATTATGATAGTCTCTACCTATGCAATGTAAACCTCTTTGTTTGACTTTTGCTCAATGACGTGCAGGGCGAGAACAAGAGCTTTCTTGTTTGCAAGAAGAAAATGGCTACCTCTCCAGATCTGATGTGCTGTTTCTGCGCGCCTCCTTTTAAAATTTTCCTGGAGACTGTGACAAACATGAAATTCGATGAAGAACCAAACTACCCAAAGCTGATTTCCCTCTTTGATGAATTAATTGAGCCTCAGCATTTGAGGCCTATTAGAATTGACGGTGCTCTAAAGGTTATTTTATAGAACTGATTCCCTTTTCCCCTACAATCTTAGCTGGTGCTTTACCCATTCATACAGTGAGTTTGTTTAATCTGACCTTTGGTCATTTTCTTATTTAGGCTGGACAAAAACGAGCAAGAGGAAATCATGAAGAAGATGAACAACCTAAGAAAAAAGTTCGACTAGGAAGCCCAGCAAATCAGTGGATTTCAGTATATAATGCTAGGAGGCCCATGAAACAGAGGTACAAAACATATCGGAGCTTTGTAGGTTGCACATGTTAATGAGTCTTCAGTTGCCACAATCTGCTATACTTTATAAGCATTCTGCGTGTGATGGATAGCCTGAAGTTTGTCCGTAAATATTTCAACTTCGAAGTACGCACTGATGCACAGGATTCAAGTTTTTCTTAGTTGTTTCAGTCCTCCATGTCAAGGTTTAATAGATACTACAGTTGCACGATCGCACTTCTAAGAATTTCTTCTGAAAACTGCCCATTGTTTCTGATTTACCAGAAAATCATGTGCACATCATTAGTGATTTGCCATTTTGAACCAGAACTTCCAGTCGATCTTATTATATTGTTCTCAGCTACTCCCTCCATACCAAAATATAAGATGTTTTAGATATTTCAATACAGACTACGTACGGAGTGAAATGAGTGAATCTACCCACTAATACGCGTCTAGATACATCCGTATCAGAAAAATGCTTAAACATGTGGAGGTAGTAGTTGCCTAGTCCATAAGCCATGATTTTCAAATTGCCCTTTTAGTAACTTCTTGTTTTCCCCCTCTCAGATACCATTACAATGTAGCAGATGCCCGACTTCATCAACACATAGATAAAGGGAATGAAGATGGATTGTTTATTAGTTGCGTAGCATCTTCAGCAAATCTCTGGGCCCTTATTATGGACGCCGGAACTGGGTTTACATCACAAGTCTATGAACTTTCACCAATATTCCTGCACAAGGTAGGTTATCGACTCCTGAGCATGCTGCTTTTCTTTTGTCGGGCTCCTAATTGCCTATTTATTTTATTCTAGGACTGGATTATGGAGCAGTGGGAAAACAATTACTACATCAGTGCCATAGCAGGAGCAACAAACGGAAGTTCCTTGGTGGTTATGTCAAAAGGTTTGTTGAATCTGTTCTTTTGTTGAACGGTTATCATTTATTAGCAAATAAAAAACACGAATGGCTATTTATTATATACATTTAGATTGGTCCATATTCAAGTATTTTTCCTGCTTCTACTTCCCACGACTTTGCTAGTATTTCCGTTCAATGGTAGAGAGCTGACTGTCTTGTGCATATATTGGATGCCCTGTTTCCCAGTTGAAGTGTTCCATTTTGTTGATATTTATGACATGAATGAGGTTAATCTGGATTGGTCATTTGCTCTTTCCAGGAACCCCTTACACTCAACAGTCTTACAAAGTTAGTGAATCGTTCCCCTTCAAGTGGATCAACAAGAAATGGAAAGAAGGATTTCATGTTACATCAATGACTACCGCAGGGAGCCGCTGGGGTGTAGTCATGTCAAGGAACTCTGGATACTCTGAACAGGTAATGTGGCAATCCACGAGGCCAATGTGAATTATACAATGTGCGTATTAAAGAGCATATAGAACCAAGTTCTGTTGTTCGAAATCAAATTATTGCTGCCTCATTCCTCTGTTATGTAACCCAGGTAGTAGAATTGGATTTTCTATATCCCAGTGAAGGTATCCACCGGCGATGGGAGAATGGATATAGAATAACTTCTACTGCAGCCACTGGTGACCAAGCTGCTTTTATATTGAGCATTCCCAAAAGAAAATTGATGGACGAGACACAAGAAACTCTTAGAACATCTGCTTTCCCAAGCAACCATGTAAAGGTAGGATCATATCATTTGTTCTGTACATGTTCATAACTACTACCTCCGTTCCATAATTCTTGTCGTGGTTTTAGTTCAAATTTAAACTAAAACCACAACAAGAATTATGGAACGGAGGAGTAATACAGAGAATGTTAAAGTTCTGAACTATAAGAGTTAATAACTGTCATCTGGCTCTGTTTCAATCTGCATATAGAATTGCATGTTTGCAAGCATGATAGTACTTGAACCATAAGTGGGCTGTCAATACCACTGTTCTGATATTTCTTTCATGTTAGTTCCTTATTTTGTCTTAATATAATCCGCTCCAACCAGATTTATTATTCTATGCTGCTGTTTGTTGTTTCTACAGAGCTATTATCCTTGCTCAAACAGTAACTCAATCAACCCCTCTAATTTAGACATTTGGTTGTCCTTCTGTAGGAGAAATGGGCCAAGAATCTCTACATTGCCTCTATATGCTTTGGCCGGACGGTGTCTTGAGATATACATGCACACCAAGCTCGGAGCTGAGCATATTCAAACGATTTGACGTCGAGAAACCCAGCAATTTTTAGTTGCTGCTGTGATGCTCTGTATGTGTAGGTAAATTGGGTAGATGAACCTTACATCATGGCCAGAGTAGGGGGCGCTCCAGAAGAAGGGATGACGGCCAGCTAATAAGCAGATGGATGTGTGATGCAGCTGGTGGTGGTGCTGACGCGGATGGCGTCGAATATTTTGCATCATCATGCTTTTGCTTCGCTCCAGCTGCTGTGCAGAGTATGGGTGGCCTTAGCCTGTTAGGAGGGCTTTTAACCTGTGATGAAAGCCCATTGTGTATATAGCTCTCATGTCCTGCATTCTGTAAGTGGAAACAAGTTCCATATTCCCAGATAGACCGGAAGTGTCTAAATTATTATGCGAGGCGAACCGAGTGTACTGATGAATTGTGTATCAATTCCATTAAGCTCATTGCGTTGATGGCATGATGTTCAACCGCTGATCATTCCTCATCTTATTTTTACATTTGCACAAGGAATGCAAATAAAACACGAGGCTCTAAAGTGTGGCACTCCAGGGAATACCATTTGACACATTTTTACCATATTGTCTCTATTATTAAGAAGTCTGAGTAAAAGGACTTGGAGAGTGTCACCACTCAGCACTACGAGTAGTGGCACCATTTTGGGGGAAAAGAGAATGTTTATATCCAAAGAATAGAGCTTGTTTGGTTGCCCAAATTTTTGGCTGTTTGAATGCAACTCCTAAGCCTTATAGGAGTGACCGTTTCCACATAGCCAGGCCAGCTTGGGCGGAAGTGAGCTCAAGTTGCACCTGGGGGGACCAAATAATTCAGACGAGAGACTCTCCTTTCTTTCTCCCTCGTCCTCTCGCTCTCTTGAGAGTCGACTTCCGCTCCCAGATCCAATCCCCGGCTCGCTCCCCTCTCCTCTCCGACGGCGTTGCCGGCGGGTGCGGACGAGGATGCGTAGCGCGGGATGTACATATTAGGGGTAGATTTAGATTTAGGTGTTTAGCTTTTGCTGCTGTTGTCTTCGTGGTGGATACCCGCTTGTCCTTTCTTCTCGGCTGGATTCCCGCGACTCTCAGCGACGCCGGAGCCGGGCCTCTCCTCTTCTGCAGCTCTGGTCCACGGTGGACTCCCTGCAGGGATGGAGATGGCAGAGGCCATTTCAATAATCTCGCTGGTCTTTCCGTCTGCTCTGCAGAGTGCGGGGCTCCGCGATTTCTTCTTCCTCTGGCCGGCCGTGGAGGTGAGGAGAGAAAGAGGAGATGCTGGTCTTCCCCAACCTCGGTGGAGTTGTCCCTGCTGCATCTTCGATTACCACATGCGGTGGCCTTGTTCAAGTTCCCCTTTGCTGTTTTCATGGCGAGCTCCGATGTTGGCCTTCGCTGGCTATTCCGGCTCAACATCCTGCTCAAGTCGGGGTGTGCCCCCCGCCGATGCTCCTTCTTCGACGCCAAGGCCTTGCTGCGTGCAGCGAGCGGCACATGCGGTGACTTCAACGGAACTCTAGTTCCCAATCGGCTTGTGCAGGTGACTCAGCGGCCGATCTACTTCTCCTCGTTCTCCTCTGGGTCTCCGGCGGTGCGACGACGAGGACATGGACGGCGGCGGATATTGATCTGCAGGATCTCCCTGGGTTGTGTGCGTGATTTTCTTTTCTCTCAGGGTTGTTTCTGTAAAAGGGTGACAGCTGTTCACTGTCTGGATGTTTCCAGTGTATCACCGATGTATTCCCTGTATTATTAATCCAGAAAGTTGCTCCTGGGGGGAGAAGTGTGTGAGACTGCATGTCCTGTCGCATACAGGCTACATAAAATGTCACCACTCACTACCTCTCCCTCTCTCCACCTTCTCCCCCTGACAGTTCGTGTCCACTGATGAACACAACCGGGTAGCGACATTTGTTTCCTCTACGACGTCGGCAAAAGTTCTACTGCGTTCTTCTTCGTCCATGGTGGCGGCACAACCCTTCCCATGGAGGTTTTTAGATCATGATGACGGTTAACACGGTTGTTAGTACGGATCTACAGTTGGAATCTTCCTATTTGTGCATTAGTCTAGATCCGGTTAGTGAGCAATAGGTTAGTTTGATTTTTAAAGAGATCGACTAGTCGTTGAAGTTTGTGGCCGATCGTCTTCCGGGTGCTGTGGTGATGCGTAGGTAGCTTCACGAGGAGCGTATGTAAGTTGTTTGTTCTTGATGTCGTCATGCCGATGATTAAGAATGTTGCGTGTTGCCTCGCTTCAATGGTGCTTAAGGGGATAAGTGTGACCAAAGTTAGCCTCAGTTCTACCGGTCCTCACGATCCCATTGCATTCACACTACGCATTTTCTGTGAGGCTCATGTTGATTTGAATTGCTTGATACACATGATCAAGGAGAGATGTGATGTGTTGAAGAGCCCTAACGGTTGCATTTCATGACGTTGTCGATGATTAGGCTACCATACTATGTTGAAGCAAGTTCCAATGGTGTTAAATGTAGGAAACCAAACACACCCTTATATTTCGGTATGAAATTTTTTCACACATGACTTTGCTAGTGGGTGTTTTTTGACATGATTGCTAGTGGGTGTTTGATTAGGGACAATGTGTGCAAAATGGGTGATAGATCATTACCGGGGGCCATGTGTCTTCTTCTTTTTGCGGTGCTCATTACAGAAGAAGTTCAAACTTGGGATGGATCCTCTAAGGATGTAGCAGGGGAGAAAAAATGATGTGAAGAGCATGTAGATGCTAATGCTTCCAAAAGGGAGAGGGCAATTCCATGAGGAGCAGACCCCTAAAGCAATTCGCAAAGGTGTTGTTAGCACCTGGGTTATGTATGCTTGTCATCCCAATTGCTTTCATGCCATGGTTAGGTGCTCCATTCAATAGGACAGTCAAGTTGAAGACCTCCAATGGATGTTCATAGATATTGACGATGAAGGATATCAACGATGGATATGTGGCGATGGATGCTAGCTGGCAGGGATTTGCCATTTATTATTAGCTGAAAGTAGGCTAGTTCTCGAGAGCTAGAACGTGGAAGGGGTGGCGTTTGCTATTAAGGGTATGGCGGATTCAGAAACCCTAAACCGTGGGCCCCGTTCTCCTTTATATATAGGCCTCTCAGATGGGTTTCTACTTCAGAGACCCATTGGTACTCTATTCGGATCCTAATCAGAATTAGGCTCCAACCCATTAGTAAGTACTCCTACTTGGTCTATAGTTGATACCCTAGCAAGACGTGCCAAGTCCTAATCATATAGGTCGAACCTTCACAATGTTTACATACATGCTATTCTTTTTTCCTCACAATATCCGGTCAAGTTCCAAGCCGGCCACTCTTTCTCAATCGTGTGATTCGACATCACTTACTTGGTTGACTCTTTAGTCTTATCTAGATCCGATCACCCAATGCGTAGGCCTACCTACATCTAGGTAAAAAGGGCAAATTGACTGACCATGCATGGAAACATGCTTCATTAAAATCCCGAAAACTACCTTCAGGACTATCTAGTTACCTATCTAGTTATGGTGTAGCGTTTGTTTCCCCTAAGTAGGTCAATCCACATATCGAGTACATGCAAAAATGTCAAGTCTAAAACAAAGCATATGAATTGTTAGGAGAGAACAGTAAACATTAATACTATGTCCGATGTAGGGTTAGTCCAGCCCCATGTTCATAACATGTGTTCGCATTACTTAGTTTGACATCTTCATGTATATGACTTCCGAAACATAGTCATCAAACATGTGCTAGTCTTTATCGGGAAAAAATGTGCTAGTCCATTCATATGTTTCATCACATGAATTCCGACTAGGGACTAATTTAGAATAACCATACATGTGGAGTCACAATGATCCCCAATAGTCACCAAAACTCACCTTATTCTTCTTGCGCCTCCACTAAGGTGGATTGACATGGTCCACTAAATGTTTCCCTCGAAAGGCGGCAACCAAAACCTTACAAACAAGGTTGAGGCTATATGCACAATTTAATTGGAGGCTCCCAACAATATCCCTAAGCTCCTCACCACCAAGGTCAACCTTCAAGACGACCAATTCCGTTTAGGGTTTCAAAAAAATCAAGAGTAACAAAATCCACCAAGAATAATAGGGGAAACTCAAGTTGTTTTGGTGTAATCATAAGTCTGGATCTCCTCTATCACTTCTCAAAGATTGAACAGGAACGGAGGAAGTGGAAGATCTCAGCGATTTAACCTTTGATACAATGGAGGAGAGAGATGCAAAGTCGTCACCTTCTTAGGGAAGAAGGATTCCTTTTATAGGGGCCCCAAAATCCAAATGTTACTCTGACCTCACAGTCCCGCACAACTGGATTCCAGGCCCGGGACAACTGGGCCAACTACCGGGATTGGGCCCAAGTACTGGACCCACCTGAGTGACTCACACGGGTTCACGACCCTTGCGGTTCCCACGAACCCCGACATTGTCGGGTTTAGGGTTTAGGGAATGTCGCGACGGGGAACGGGTGATTTCTCGGCGTCACTGGGGACGGCTCGAATCAACGATGGGAGGTGGCGGCAGGAAGCCTCATCCTAGAATTTCACTCACGCCACCTTCTTTTCGCCTGCGGGAAACACTAAAATTTGCGCCTCGTACGATTTGAAGTTTACTGCAAAAACAATTATGGCTCAGCCAGGTTTGCAGGATCTATAGTGGATAGCTTTTCACCCAAAACTGCAAAAAAAAAAGAGGTTATTTTGGGTTTTGGTCTGTTCTGCCGAGATGAACTTAGGCTTAAAAAAAAAAACACACAAATGCACCCTTAGATCATGATCCGACGGCTGGGCGGTCGTCTCCCCAAAACACAACAAATCAACCATGGCCGATTGCAACTAGTCACAAGCTCCTGTCGTCGTCTCCGTCTCACCTCATCAGATCTCACCAATCCTCCATTTTCCGTCCGATCTCCGCGAGGAGATTGCCCAGAACCCCAACCCCTAGCCTCCCGGCTGAACCCGAGGAGGAGAAGGAAGAGGCGGGGATGGCCTTCATGGCGGCTCTGGAGGCCGATCTGCGCGCGCTCTCCGCCGAGGCGCGCCGCCGCCACCCCGCCGTCAAGGACGCCGCCGAGCACGCAACACTCAAGGTACGCTTCTCCCCTTCGTACCCCCGATTTCAGTGCCGCTACTCATTTCGCGTTTACCTTACTTGCTCGCTCGGTTCGGATCCTATAGGCCAAGGTCGTAGTGTAGTGTCCAAACATCCCGAATTGTGGTTGGAAGCTGTTGTTAGTCTCTTAACTCGGTTTTATGTTTCGTTTTGTGATAGCAGTACGTAGCGAGCTAGTGATGTAGGAGTAGGACTCCCGCCTGCTGATTTTAGGTGATATTTTGCAGGTTTGGCCAATTCCACTTAGATGACTTGTAGGATAGACATTTTAGCTGCCGTTTGTGACTTTCAGTTTGTCCCATGGCTAGTGCTAGTGAGGGTTTATACACTTGGTAGGTGTATAATTCCAACTGCAAGGAATGGTTGTGAGTCGCCCTGAGGTTTTTTCTTAAGGATTGGTTGCTTACATTTAGAGGTTTGATATTGAATTTGGCTACAGCTTCGCTTTTCGTTGGAAATGGGCCAATGACGCATAGCTCATGCGAGTAGTTCATGTAGCTCCACAAGAAGACTGGGTACATACTCTTTAGAGCTGGAAGAAATTTATCTGCTTCTTGCCTACCTAGTTATAAATTTGGTTTCTGTGGTTGGAGGGATAACTTTTATTTACTGTAGTGGAGACTGGAGACACACAATTGGCTTCTCTTGTCCGCATCTTCCTGGACAGCGGACACGATAGAAGTAGCTTTTACAGGATTTCATTATCACACGAATAAGCCTTAATATTAGCATACCTTGAGCAAAATATACCGGTGCCGGTCCATATTTAAGATGCAATACTACATATCTACATAACAAGAGTTTTCACGAAAAAATATCCATGAACAATCGACATATAGGCAATGAAACAGTGCTGCTCATATTCGTTTGATCAAGTGTGATCACGAACACCATCTGCACTATACCTCGTAGCAGGCTTGGTGTGTGAAATAACATTCACCACTTTTTTGTTTATTCTTGTAGCTTTACTGTGTGCGTGCCACTAAGTTTTTTTGTTGGATGTACTTGAAATAGAGGAGTGACTTCAGTGATGCTGACACACAGTGTTGCCCATAACTAATTCAATAGTTGAAATAACCACTGTCTTCGTTATCAACAGTGTGCTCTGTAGTTTGAACCAAATTAGCTTAGAGTTTAGTCAGCATTACTTGTACTTGGCCCACATTGGATATGTTGTCCATATTTGTGTGTATTTCTGCCTTGCACGAGTGCTTGCTCGTGTGAAAACCCCCTGCCACTTCCGTGTATTAGTTTTCTATGTTTAACACGCTTTTGTTGTTGTTGTGATCTACGAAGGAACTAACCAAGTAATTGTCATATACTTATATTGCATCAAAATTTTATCTGCTTTGGGATGCATCAACAACATAACCTGTTTTTTTTTTCAGAAAATGATTAAGCTAAAGGTACCTGTTGGGCTAATTCCTCCCTAGAGTCAAAATTTGTGCATCTGTAATTGCTAGATGATGAATACAGCTTTTTTGTTTCTTATGTTACTCCTGTAAAGATGCTAGGAGCCTTCCCGTACATTTTGGCATTCATTTTTAATTCTCATGTGACGTAAGTGGTATGCTACTTGCTTATTTCAATTATCTTTGGCTTGCAGCTCCGTTCTCTATCCAGTCCAAGGGAAATAGCTCAAAATGGGGATATATTGCGGATATTTCTGATGGCATGCAGTGTCAAATCAGTGAAGCTGAGTGTGATAGGACTATCCTGTTTGCAAAAGCTTATATCACATGATGCTGTAGCATTATCTGCGTTGAAAGAGATATTAGCTACTTTGAGAGATGTGAGTCTCTCGTTACTTCTGTATTTACTTACCTCACTTTTTGAACTTAGTCTAATAAATTTAACCTACTCCCTCCGTTCACTTTTATAAGACACACTATATTTTGGCTACATACATACTAAAATGAGTGAATCTATATACAAAATAAGTCTAGATTCACTCATTTTAGTATGTATGTGGCCAAAATTGAAATGGCAGTTAGAGTGCCTTATAAAAGTGAACAGAGGGAGTAGAATTTTTGTGGTATATGCTGAAGGGCTTGTATTAACTATTGTTCTGGATATTTGAGTTTGATAATGTGTTTTCGTTGGAAAGCTGATCTTTATTATAACTGTTTATATTGTATAGGATCTTCTGTTTTATTTGACCATATGTAAAGTATTTATGTGATTTTATTTGATGGATCATCCTGTAGTACCTTAACTCTTAAGGTTTCTAACGTAATTTATCACTGAACTGTGATTTTGTCTGACTGCAGCACGCTGAGATGACAGATGAGAGTCTTCAGTTGAAGACTTTGCAAACAATGTTGATTGTATTTCAGTCACATTTACGTCCTGAAAGTGAGGTAGCACTGTTATCATCTAAATTATTCTAATAGATGAAATAGTTTGTTATTATGTGTTGTATCTGACCCTGTAACACATAGAAGCCTTCCTCTATAAAAAATGTTAAATATGTGACTCTAACAGTGCGCCAATGAGTAATCACTCTTGGCCATCTGTTTTCGCATTTGGCTTATGTGAACTTATAATTTTCCTTTTTATAAACTAAGGTACTTCACCTTTACTTTTTGTTTTCTTTCTGAGTGCTGGCGCCTGGCTGTTTGGACTTGGATTAGCAGATGTTTAACTCCAGCTGCGTGATAAATTTTTATTTCTTCTCAGAGCTCTGTTGATTATTTTTTGGAATATACGTGAAGCTTGACTATTTTTGTAGTTCATGCAATCCTACCAGATGCCGTACTTTTTTGAGGATCGTTATTTTTACCATCAACAGGCTTATCTTATCAGCATATTGTTTCATTTCTGTCAGGAGGATATGTCTCAGGCCCTTGGCATATGTCTTCACCTACTTGAAAGCAGTCGCTCTTCTGACAGTGTCCGCAAGTAAGCTCATTCACATGTTGTTGGATCACATATTCTTAATTCCTTTGTGATGATCTCCTAAATCATACATTCTTCATTTAGCACGGCAGCGGCTACATTTAGACAAGCAGTGGCGTTGGTCTTTGATAATGTCATTCTTGCCGAATCACTTCCGACTGGTAAAGCATCCCCAGCAAGACCCAGTTCACGTGCTAGCTCCGCTGCCAGTAATGTTACCCGTAGCTTCGGCCAGACGCTGTAAGGCTCAGTCTATTTCTCGTTTTTTTAAATATTATGCTCATGTCCTGCAGTAATACATAATGATCTACTCGAATAAAAAAAATGTTGTTAGTAAGAAACAAATCTTTTAAGAATTATCATCTTTGGGTTGATCTCTGGCACACTTTCCAGACTCGACACTCACATGAGATGAGACACTAAGCATGTGGTGATGTGTGCTCTAGTATATCATCAAGTATGAAAGGTACTAAGACGAGTGAATCATAAATATTAAGAAGTTAAAGTTAGAAAATGATCCCGAGTCTAATTGCCAAGTGTGTACCTTCTATGTGATGATCCCGTTCGTTGTTGTTTAGTCATGAATGTAGAATAATATGAGCATTTGAGTAAATAATTTATATGTTAATAGAAGATATTCTTATTAGCCTGTTAGGATGTTCTTAGCAGCTAATTGACATTCAACCCGTGCAAGTTAACTTCTATCCTTCAACAACACTTGCTTTTCTTTTATCTTGTATATTTGGGTATCTGAAGCTTATTTTTCCCTATTTGTATTTCTGTCCATTGAAAAAATTGGCATCCATTCGTTCTGCTAGAATCTTATGAGCTGCACCATCCTTATATTTTGCTTTGTGATGGATAGCTACTGATTATCGCATATTGGGGTTGCCCATTCAATCCAGACAGATCTTGCTCATTGGTCATATGCTTTTTTAGCACACCTGTCATGGTCATGCCGTTGACATGGATGATAATTTATTCTACATTTTGTGTGTTTCCACTCCATTAACTTACTCCTTCCAGATGATGTAAAAAACTTCTTTATTCTAGTTAAAGTAGAAAGCCATTTAATACCAAAATACTTCAGCACAACACAAATATTTCAGATATTCCATTTTTCAATGTATTATTTTGCATTTTTCTTCTTGCATTTTTAATTGATATTCAACATACCCTGCATGATAGGTCACAAGCATTGAACTATGGCGAACTCACCATGAGGGAAGATCTTACTGACGTTGGAAAGCTCGGTCTCCGTCTGCTCGAAGACTTGACAGCTCTTGCCGCAGGTGGATCTGTATGTGTGAACAATTTCTGATAGCACCTGTCACCACATTTTATAAGTAACTCTGAACTTAAATTACTGAATTTCTATGACTCACTATTTCTTGATAAAGTTACTACTGTCTCTCTTTCGTTAGGCTAGGTGGTTGCATGCTCAGTCACTGCATAGGACGTTTGCCCTCGACATACTTGAGTAAGTTCTCTAAGTTCCATAATGAAAATCTTGGGGTACTTCCATTAATCAGTTGCTATAGTTTTCATGATCCCCAATATTCTACACATTTTGTGCTTTATCCAATAAAAAGTTGTTTACTTGAGCTGCCGTTGTTACATGTTATTGGTGAAGCTGATGTCTGGGTTCTGCTGCGGCAAGAATTCTGGATGCAATTGTGAAGGGCACTATAAACACACTATAATTGATAGCAATCGGAAAAAAAAATCTACAAACGAAACTTGAGTTTAATTTTCCTATAAACATTTTTTTGACCCTTGTAAGTGCAAAAGGTCACATTAGATTGGTCCCATGGGAGATGCTTCTATGCTTCACCCCTTCCAAGTTGCGCAATTTTAAAGCACAAAGCAACGTTGGGTGCAATCTACTTGCTAATCTGTGTGTTTCACAATTTACGAAACTCCCGTTGAAGTGGTGTATGGAGTATGGACTGACTTCTAGAAACTAAAGTGCACAAACATCTCCAATGAAAGAGGTGCTTAGTGAGATGCTTAGAAGGAGTTTGCTATGGCAGTAAGCATCAATTCAAAAGCGTGCAAATATATATGCTTTTAGGTGGTTACATCTTCCTACATACTCACAGATGCCCATGCAAGCATTAGTGCTTAACGACGCATTTAATTCATGCTCGAGGATTTGTACATGATCATTGAAGATGTCTGCGGTAGTGGAGTAGTGGACGGTTGCAATTCAAAGTTTCAAACCTTAACGCGTTTTCCAGTTTTCACTTCCAAGGGGAGCTTGGAAGCACTAGTTATCACATTGTTATCTCAAAGATAGTCTGATATAAAAACAAGAGGTATTGATGCTTGCAAGTGCAACAGATCACATTACTTGCTCAAAGATGGTTCCGTTCATAAACAAGAGATACAGTCAGTACTTTGTAATCTGGTACAACTTTTTGTTTCATCTTAGTTTCTTTGTTGATTGTTAATATGCTAGATATGCCATACTTGGAATAAGCGAGCATAACTTTAATTTACTTACATGTTGACTTGAGTTTTCTTCTCATTTTGTTTGGTTGGAGTTAAAAAGGTGTTTTCCAAATTTCTGGACTGTTGTAACATGTTTCAAATCTTTTCCATTTCCATTTCTGTTGCAAGTGCATTTTTTCTTCACTTTTTGCATTTTGTTTTATGATCTGTTACTGATTGTTCATTTTATTTTATAAGTATCACAACAAAATTTGTTCTATTATTTCTCTCAATTTCCATTGTAGCTGAGGCTAGTGATGTCAGTATTTTCATTAGAAGGCTGCTTTAAACCTCTCATTGTCGTATACATATATTGATATTATCTTGGATTTGAGTTAAACATAACTTATCCTGAGTCTTTACTGTTGCTGAGTGTGTCTTAACCTTCTTTTTGCCAGGTTTGTGCTATCCACATATGTTCCTGTATTCCGGGTATTACTATCTTATCAGCAGGTTTGTGTTTCTGTACAACTTTTATACTCAGAATTTTCTGTTAACCATTGATCCATAACTAAAGAGCCTCTTAAAACCTGCCAGGTATTGCGCCATCAGATATGCTCACTTCTTATGACCTCGCTCCGTACTAATGTGGAGGTAAGTAAATAAAAATAAGGACTTTGTTTTTTCAAATTTATAGCATACTATATATGTACTCAGAAAATTATAAAGCTTCAGCACAACTGCACAATTGCAAAATTTATATGCAGAAGCATGAATTTGACCTACTACTTTACTAACCAAGAAGTTTGACGTACTCTGCAAGTACTTTAGGTGCATGCAGTACCTATTTTCTGTTATAGCACTGTTTTGTGGCTGGATGTAACTATGAAATGTGTTATTTGACCGCGGTACCTCTAGCTCTGTAGCTAATACGGGTAAAACAATTGCCTCATTCCGCTCAAGTCTGGGCTAGTAAGATTTGGCCTTAAACAAGTAAATGAGTATAGTTTGCCCTTACTTTGTGAATTAGGACCTAACTTGGGCTAGATAACCAATTTGGCAATTTCATGTGCTGTTAAGTTTATCCATCATATGGAGTTCTCCTTCCCGAGCAAGCTCCTCCCTCTTTGCCCGTCAAGGTGGACAGGTTCTTGCCGAAATGGGCAAGAGACACTAATTCGTCCAAATTGGAAGAAAGCTAGGTTCTTCATATTGGTCAGCGTTGATATATATTTTTGAAGAAATAGGCTTTCGCCCCGCTATATAGATATAGCAACCACACCGTACAACAAAGAGATCACTGCTGGCCTGCTGGGGCAAACAGCACAGTCAAGCCCAAAAGAAAAAGACAAAGAAAACAATGCCAACAGTGGCGGATCAACAAAAATGACTCGCAACCGCTGCGTCCTCTCCGGAGAATTCCCACCACAAACCTAGCACTACGAATCACCGCGTACCAAGCAGCACCTCCAAGAAGGAAAGCGACGACGACGACGCTGCTGCCCAGACTGGTCTTAGGGTTTCCCCCGGCACACTACAGGTAGTGGGGAAGAGGTACATCCGACGCCCTTCAAGAAGGAGAAGCGACACCCACAGGCGTCACCGCGTCGGTGTCAAGATGACAAGGATTTCTCCCGACCCCGAAACCCCATCTCCAAACAATCCGTAGCGCTCCACCCATCTTGCCACCCACCAACAGACGCCACCACGGAATTGAAGCCACCTTGTCGTATCACCATGGCAAGCACTGCGTGACTGGCCGAACTGAGAAGCACACGCCACAGACAAGGAGTGGTAGTACCACATCCACGCAGGAGGGAACATCCTCCACCACCCTAGGCGGTAGCCGACCGGACGCAGCAGACAAGAGCACACCAGGCCACCATGGAGCCGGAGGGCGGCAGCAGCACAGCCACCTGGAGGACGTCCTCCACCGCCATAGGCGGGTGCCGACCGGACGCGGCAGCAGAAACTCGTGCATTCTATGTAGTTAATAGCATAGAACACCAGCATTCTTCAAAAGAACTGGTCTTAGGTTCCGAGATGGACTGTGTCAAGAAAGAAGCATGGTGCATTCTCTGCTCTCAATCGTTAGTCCCAGGAAGTTAGAGGCAAATGTGAAATGATTAACCTCATCATTTGATGTGCCAGTACCTAGTTCAGTTGCTAAATAAAAAGATTTAAATCAAGATGGATTTCATGAGTTTACTATTTGCGCTACCTGATTCATTCAGGACACAGTTATTAATAGGATTCTGATATGTTTACTGATTTTTCTTCAGCTTGAAGGTGAAGCAGGGGAACCTGCTTTTCGCCGTCTAGTCCTACGTTTGGTTGCTCATGTCATCAGACTCTACAGCTCTTCACTTGTCACTGAAAGTGAGGTATTGTTCTGTCCAAGCTCATGTTCATTCCAGTACTGCGATGGGCCTGTGAGCCACTAAATAATCTGAACTAAAACATTTAGAACGATATGTAAGCTCCAACTACTAACCTTTTTTTTCTTCGAGAAAACGCAAAAGCTTTGTGTTTCTTTTCATTGAAAAGGTAGATAGAGTTTGTTTACAACCTCCTAAGAGGCAACAGGCATACAGCGTGAATTACATTCAGTGCACATCCCAGGTGGATGGCAGTACAATCGATGTCCCTTAGCTCCTGCCCGAGCCCAGAGGGCCGCTTCTGCTTTGATCTTGTCTACAGGGCTTGGACAGAGGGTCGAGCACCTTCGAAGACGCAGTCATTCGCGTGAGGAGGGTGATCGAGCCGAGCCCCTTGCGCAGCTGCTTTGGCGTGTTCTGCTTAGCACGTAGCCACCAGTCCATGAGGGAGGGCTCCTGGTTTGGTGCTGGTGTTGTCATCCGAAGCCATGCCAGGATTTCGTGAGCGAAAGGGCATTCCAGCAGGAGGTGGTGCATGGTCTCGGCTGCCTGATCGCACAGCGGGCAGCGAGGGTGGTGCTGCAGTCCATGTCGTGCAAGCCTTTCGGCGGTCCAGCAGCGATCCTGGTCGGCTAACCAGTGGAAGAATTTGACGGCGCCCAGTTCTTCCATATGAGTTTCCAGGAATAGCACGTTGTCGAACCTTGAAAAATTGCGAGGTAGCAGGATTGGGCAGAGTAGGTGCCCCCGGCTGTCCACTTCCATCGCAGCTGATCCGGTGTCGCCGATAGAGCTGTATGCTCGATTCGGTGCCAGATTTGTAAGTATTGACCGATCTCATCGATTCCAAGGACCCCCATGTCGTGCGCCCATTTGTTGTCTTGCAGTCCATCCTCTACCGTCCGTGATTTGCGCCGTCTTTTGGGGATGCATTTGTAGAGTTGTTGTGCGATCTCGCCGATAGAGCAGCCGTCGATCCACGTATCCTCCCAAAACTTCGCCGTTCTGCCGTTCCCGAGCACCATGTAGGTCGAGGCGAATAAGAGAGCTCGCTTTTTAGCAGAGAATTGCAGGTCTAGGCCGCTCCAGGCGCTCGCTGTCGGTTCGCGAAAACCAGAGCCAGCGCAATCTGAGGGCAGGCCATGCCGGCGCGCTCCAGGTCCTGGACGCCAAGGCCACCGAGCGAGATAGGGCGTCACACGCCCCGTCAGTTGACATGGCAGTGTCCCTCGTTGGCTCTGGCACGCCCTGCCCACAGTAACCCGCGCTCGATCTTCTCGATTTGGCGTAGGACCTTCTTCGGTGGCGCTTAAGCCAGGAGCTGGTGGAGGGGTATGGGCGTATGGCGCCAAGGATGGATTTGACTAGGGCAAGACGCCCGTCTTGTTCATGAGCCAAGCTTTCTGATAACTGTAATTGATCAACTGGAATCCGAAAAACCGCTCATACTAATTAGCTTTGTTCAGCATTGCAGTGGATTATGACAATTGACAATCTTGTTTGGTTGAACCACTTTCAGATATTTGTATTTTTGGTTTGCTACATTTTTCTAAAAATCAATCTGCGAAAGGGAGATGTTATTATGTCCCAGATAACAGAACAATCCACTGGAAATGTGAAAGAACAACCATGTGATAGCAGCATTTGTCTAACTCAAATCTGAACCGTTGCTTGATTTCTTACAAATGGCTTTCCCACAGCAGCTTTAAATCAAACACAGCATTGGAACTTTCTCCGACCTAACAATTTGTATCGCCTCCTGACGCAGTTCTATCAGCAGGCACCTTTTTTATTTGTAAGACTGTAAACTGACTCTTACTGTGGGTCCAACTCGAAGCCTTTGGTGACTGCTGTGCAGATTATAATTAGAAACGAGTCCCACAGCAGCTTTAAATCAAACACGGCATGGGAACTCTCTCTAACCTAATAAGTGGTATCGCCTCCTGACGCAGTTCCAGCAGCAGACACCTTTTTTATTTGTAAGACTGTAAACTGACTCTTACTGTGGGTCCTACCTTCTATTGACGTCAATAATCTGTCCCTGCCCTAGTTTGCTCTGTCAGCGATTTAACAGTCGATGCGACTCCGTTGTTTTGCTGGTCATTCGTTTCATAATGTTTCCATATAGGCTCAACCGCGAGATCGTGCATGTTGAGCGAAATAGGCTGTTCTTTCACTTCACTTGCATGATGAAATTGCCAGCTGACAGCTCTATAATAATACTTAATGAGTGCTCAATGTGCTTTTACTTTATTCTGGTTATGTTATTCTACATGAGCCTAAGATGCTTCTGTTGACAGGTATTCCTGAACATGCTTGTGAAAGTTACCCGCCTGGATCTACCTTTATGGCATCAGATACTTGTTCTTGAAATTTTGAGGGTAAGTTTCCTTGGGTACAACATAAATCGATGCGTGTTGATGACCTGCTTTAACTTGTGTGAACTCGTTGATTCATCAGGGTTTTTGCGTAGAAGCTCGAACTCTGCGCTCGCTATTTCAGACATTTGACATGTATGTATTGTATCCACATAACACCATTATTTCTTTTGATGTGGTCGTTCTGTGCCTCTTCCTCTGCTTGTGGCTGGCCTTATTTTTGACTTGTCTAGAAGCTTCCACATCATGCTTGTGTTGAAGCATAGAAGTTGGTATCTGCATGCATTTCCCAAAACAATTGTTGGCAATATTATAAACTGGCTCATAGTTCACATTTTTCTATTAGTGGTCCATTTCCAAGTGAATGGGTCCCTGAATTTAACTGGCATAGGCATGTATGTAGAACATATTCTCATGACTGAAGTTATGTTCAGTAGAAATTGTTTAACATGCTTCATTTGTCTGAGAGCGCGGTTTTCTAGACCAGTGCCTTAAGGCATATTTGGTTTCTTTGCCCATCCTGTCTGCTTCGGTAATGAGGTGAACTACCAAATGTCTAATCAGGATTCATGAAGCTGTACCATCTGTGAAGTTTGTCATTGTTTCTTGTGTGTTAATAACCACGCGAATCTAGAACTGAACTTGAAAATATGTAGTCGCGGCAACTCATATCCCAAATTCTGGACAATTACGTGATAACCTAATGTATTGAACCTTGAGTTCTTAGTTCATCTATTACGCACCCATTTTAGGCTAACCACATCTTGTAGGTCAAGTTGTGTTAATTGGGTTGAACGTGGCACGGTTGCAGTGCTGTCAACAATATGTTGCTATAGGACATGTAGGTAGATTGAAGGAATCCTGCTGGAGAGACCTGAAAATCTTTATAATTATTATTTATATTATGTGTAATCAATGGCCATGTGCCAAGTTACCTCATCTTTTAAGGTTGACTTTGCAGCTAAGAAATGTATGGAAACTATACAAGCTCCTTGTTCTCTTGGTGATTGGATGTGTATAAACCTCCCAAGGGAATATAAGGATTTGATATGTGCTACATATAGTTATTAACATGTTTAGAGCAAAGAGTCTATTAGGGTTGCAACTAAGGTTTGTTACCATTATCTAGAGTATCTGACGAGGCTATTAGGTGCATAGATCAGAAGTCTGCGTTGTACCTACTTGTCATACCAGTTACTACACTGATGCTTTTCATCTCTGTGCATACGTTATACATTTATATGTTTTTGAAAAACTTCAGCTAATATTTGGATATTTTTTGCTGATAATACAGAAACCCTGCAAATACTAATGTTGTGGAGAACATCGTTAAAGCACTTGCTTTGGTGGTAGCTACTATTCAGGTTATATACCTTGCTACATTTCATTCTCATCCTGGTTGATTGGCGTTGAACTTCTAATTATCATTTTAGTTCCTTGTGTCTTCTTGAACCATTTTCATAACATGACTTTCCCTTTTTCTTTTGGATCGTGCATTCTTTATTTGTTTTTGTGCAACTATGTGTTTGGTTTGTGTTTCAATATCAGATATAGTGGCTTGTTAATTCTTTCTCCAGTAGAAACTGCCTTTCTGTTTGTATGCCGTAATTACCATTCTTGATCTTAGATGAATTGACTTGCATGCTTTCGAGGGCATAGTTGGACTTTTGTGTGCACAACGATCTAAAAGTAGTTGAACACCCCAAATGGAGCTTTGTTGAAAATCGCACTTAATATTACCCTGGTTTCTGTTTCGATGAGTAAATTACCATGCTTTCAGTGAAACACATCGTATCACAGCATGTCACGAGTCATCCTCAGCCTAGCCCTAGCAATCTGCTGCTGTGCATTTGAGTCAGCTAAGTTAGGTGGGACATCATAATGCTTCCTCATTTCACCCTGTAGGTCTAACAATACAATGCGCTCAGGCCAATAGAACAAAAAGCTAATCTAACACTTCACAGATATGTGCTCAACATTATCTGTCTTATCTCAACAAAAGGTCTCCATTATCATTAAAAATCATGGGTGGACATGCAAACAACATAGTAACTACACTATTGATGAGTCTATTCCAGTTTGGATGCTATTTTTGAAGGACTAGTCCTAAGAAATTTCGTACATTACAAAAACGGAGTGGAGAGTCACCAGGCCTGTATGGCAGGATGCAATGCCAAACCACCCGAGCTATGCTTTTCCTTATCTTCTGTCACCCATAAGTGCATTTTCCAAAATTTCCTTGGTATGTCCGTTCATGAATCCATTAGCTCTCCTTTAGCTAACTTCCCATCTTGGTATCCTGTTTTCACCAATAAAGGTAACTCAAAGTCATTAGCTTAATTCCCTGCATCCGCGGGAGCTAAATTTGTCATGTGTTGTTTACATGAGATCTTGTCAAATCTCGCTGGGAAGGTCTTACAAGAAACAGTGGGTTTGGCATGTCTGCATGGTCATCCGTCATCATCATTTTGTTTCTAGTGCAATGCTACATTCCTATATATATTGAGAACATCTGCTCTTATAGGCTTCAGATTCAAGTGAAGAGACTCTCGCAGCTGTTGCTGGAATGTTCAGTAGTAAAGCTAAAGGTACCTTCTACAATATTCAAATTCCGTTGATAGTTTAGTTCCTCTGTTCTCTTCATTTGTTTTCCCAGATTGCTGAAGCACGAATAAAATAAAACTGATATGATTTACAGGGATCGAGTGGAGCATGGATACTGATGCATCAAATGCTGCTGTTTTGGTTGCTAGCGAAGCACATACAATCACTCTTGCCCTTGAAGGCCTCTTAGGTGTAGTTTTCACCATTGCTACTTTGACAGATGAGGCTCTAGATGCTGGTGAGGTAAGAAATAGAGAATTATTAGAAAATTATTATGAATTTGGGAATGCAAAGGTAATAATTTGTTTTTATTTCCTTTAGCTTGAATCACCAAGATGTGAAGTGGATCGTATGGAATGTAGTGGGCAATCAGCTCTTCTTTGTGTTGCCATGGTCAATTCAACATGGTTAACCATCCTTGACTCCCTTTCACTTATTTTGATGAGGTGAGGTCCATACCCAAACTTAGATTTTTGTTGTACTTGAAGTTGTATTTTAGTTTTCCTATGTTTGCTCATGTGAATCAAATTAATAGGTCACAGGGAGAAGCTATAATATTAGAAATACTGAAAGGATACCAGGCTTTCACTCAGGTGATCATAATTCTTTGTTTGATGTACTAGTCCCTTTGGAGAAAACTCTGTTTGAGTCCTCTTCTAGAATGGCATCCATTTGCTATGACTTTCAAATGGATGCTGATTTTTTGTTGTTCCTGTTTTACCCCTTTTATGCCCATTGTCTATTGTATACCTTTCTACAGAATTAGAATTATATCAATTATCTTTTTTTCACCATGATAATATGGCATGCAAACTCTTTCAGGCATGTGGAGTTCTTCGCGCTATAGAGCCACTGAACTCTTTTCTGGCATCACTTTGCAAATTTACAATCAATATCCCAAACCAAGGGGAGAAGAAAAGGTATGCCACTGGGATCTTGTTTCTCAGTATATATGTACAGGTAACTTTGTTAGAATTATACCACATTTCTCTACGGGGAGCCGCAATGTAATTGGCTGCAGCTACAATGTATGGATGTCTTAGTGATTTTGGTCATAGTACTTCAGTTGTCCATAAAATAAAGCCATAGAGTCGCCTGCTGATTTATCTTTATGCATGAACTTTGAGCACTTCTTTTCTTCCTTTTCTACCTGTTAGCAGTATCTTGCTCTCTCCTGGATCAAAGAAGCTAGAAGCGTTGATGGATCAGCCTGATAGTATTATCCTGACACCGAAAAATGTGCAGGTAACAGGCGAGATTTACAGCTATTTTATTTGGGTTACCTTTTCAATTTACATTGCATTATAGTTGGTTATTTTTTAATCCAGGCATTGAGGACACTTTTTAATGTAGCGCATCGCTTACACAATGTCCTGGGTCCCTCCTGGGTTTTGGTAAGTAGAGAATATGATTAACTAGCTTTAACTACCGTGCTATTATATCTGATTCTTGAAAACATTTAAGGTCTTGGAGACTCTTGCAGCACTTGATAGAACTATTCATTCTCCGCATGCTTCGACCCAGGTTGTGCAATGTAAAGTTTGTTAAATTCTTGTACTATTAGTGTTCTCCTAGGTCCTAACTTCTCTGAAGTGGTGCAACAAATTTCTGACAGGAAGTATCGGCTTCTGTTTCAAGACTCTCAAGAGATACGTCTGGACAATACAGTGACTTCCACATTCTCTCGTCTTTAAATTCTCAGGTCAGGAGGCAAACATGAAATTATTGTTAATTTTTTCTGGGGTCATCATGTTTCTTCTTTTCTGTTTTTACGTCTCTTAACTACATTTGCATACATTGAATGTTGTTTTGTTTCTTTGTTTGGATGCAGTTGTTTGAAAGTTCAGCCTTGATGAACGTAACTGCAGTGAAGTCACTTTTGTCTGCGTTGCATCAGTTGTCAAGTCAGCACATATCAGGAAATTCTCAATTATCAGGCCAGCAGATTGGGAGCATTGCATTTTCAGTGGAGCGCATGACATCGATACTTGTCAATAACCTGCATCGTGGGTGCTTTCCTTTTCAAACAAGCAACTATTAAATCAGTGATGATCTTCATGCTCTTTGGTAGAAGTACCAAAAAATGATATATTTGGTAAAACAAAATGATAATTTGTGACCGATCAAGTATAGATATTCAGAAGATTCGTTTGCTAAATTAAATACCTATATTTGCTATATTTCTGCTGTTCTAATTCACACAAAGAACTTAATTTGCAACTAATTTCATTTATTTGTAGTATGTGTGAAACTCATCTCACAGATTCATAGTAGGCAATTGGGTTTTAGACCTATATCATCTCATATCCGTGCTAATATATTACATTAAATTGTTATTATTGGCAAGTGTGATCTCACATGAAATATAGAATAACGGTTTACCAGTGTATGATATTATTCATGTGAAATGATGAGCTTTGGATTTTGGCCGAGGAGGGTTTCCTAAGGGCTTAACAATAATGCTCTGAACTTGATCTTAAATATTAACTCGATAGTTGCAACTGGATGTGCAATGTAGTCAGGATATAAAGGTATTTTTCTTATGCTTGTTTGTTTCATTATGCTCAGGAGTCGAACCAATATGGGATCAAATTGCTGCACATCATCTTGAGGTAGTATTGCATTATTTTTGGATTGACTCTTGGCTTTCTTGCTATCATTTGTAATGCCATGATGATCTTGATGATGGTTACAAATTGCAGCTTGCCAATTGCTCTAACCAACAATTACGTAATATGGCACTGGATTCGTTAGATCATTCAATTTGCTCTGTAGTGGGTTCTGAAAAATTTCAGGGTATCAGTTCAGCATCTCACCAGTTTAAAGAGTACCAAGTAAGAGCGCATTAAACTAGTCTTATTCATCCTTCATGATTTGTCTGACCATTTCTATGCTTTTTTTACTGGAAGTTTATTTCTGTGATTGCTAGTTGGTCGAAGAAAGTGAAACACGGTCATTTGAGTATGCAGTTTTATCTCCATTGATGATCCTTTATTCGTCTAACAAGAATTCTGATGTTCAAATGGGTGCACTGAAAATTCTTTTGCATGTTCTTGAGGTACTTACCTTGTTCCATATGTCTTCCATTGGGTACATCATACAATATACTTCTTACTCCTACTGTTTCAGAGACATGGAGAAAAGCTGTCCTATAGCTGGCCCAGCATTCTTCATATGTTGAGGTGTTACTGCAATTCATGCTTGATAGGTTTTCTATTTTGTATTTGTTACTTGTAGTTCCTTACATCCATTTTCTGCTAGGACTGTTACCGATGCATCTGAAAAAGATATCATCTCCTTAGGCTTTCAGGTAAACTCTAAACTGCATAGTGCTTATGTTTACATGGTAGTTCTGTCGAAAGTTATAGCTCACTTGAGCCTGTAATATCAAACTTAAGCATCAGGTTATGAACATTGAATTGGGACTACAGTGTTCACTTCTAAAATGGAGAATGATCAAACAACAATATGTTCTAAATTATGCCAATAATCAATTTGGTAGCCTCAACACGATCACTTTTTTTGCAGAGTATACGTGTCATAATGAATGAGGGACTGGCAACAATACCTGTACAATGTCTTGATGAGTAAGTCTTGAATCTGTTGTGCTCTCAGATACTACGAGATCTCTTTTCCGTCAAAGAGAACTCTTTTTGATAAATGGTTGGCTCAAAAAATGCTGAAGTTATGCAAAGTTGCAAACAATAAAATACACTCAGTCGATATCCTCGATTTTTTCCAGAAGATTTAGTGCATACAGAATTTATGATGCCTGAGCTGTAAAGTTAATGATGCTATGAAGTTGGCATGGGCATCCAAAGTTTATTAGTTGTTTACTATCTACTTCAAATTTCTCTGATACTTTCTTGTGTCTACAAATGCAGATGCATTTTGGTTACTGGAGCATATGGTGCCCAAAAAACTGACATAAACATAAGTTTGACAGCAGTTGGTCTTCTATGGACTGCTACAGATTTTATTGTGAAGGGATTAATCGTTCAGAAAGCTAATCACACAAATGAAGAAGGTACATGGTCACTTCAGATTACGTTACCATTCTCTCTGATTTTTATACTTCATACATGCTCTCTTTTGGACCGCAGAGGTTCAGTCGGGTGTATCAAGGAAAGAGGGAGATATACCAACCAACGATAAAGATGTTAAGCAAAATCCCTTACAGCAACTGGTTGATTACAATAAGCTGTTCTTTTCAGTTTTTTCTGTCCTTCAAAAATTGGGTGCAGATGACCGTCCAGAGGTATGTCTTCTGTGCATGGCCATACATGGTTTGCTTAATATGTTTTGAGTACCTTATTGGTGATTCCATGGCATGATTGATATTCTTTGACAAGTACAGCACACTAGAATTTATGCCAAGTTTTTTTTATTTCTAGGTTCGGAACTCAGCAGTTCGGACTCTCTTTCAGACTCTCTGCACCCATGGGCAGAAACTTTCTCCGACTATGTGGGAGGATTGCCTCTGGATATATGTTTTCCCAATGTTAGAACATGTTTCCCACTTGGTAAGTAATGTAGCACTCGCTTAGCATATTCTGATATTTCCCTTGAATCCTCTCCACTTATAATTAGTCTTGATCTTTTTTATTTCCAGGCATCTACTTCATCTAAAGATGAGTGGCAAGGAAAGGAATTAGGAACTCGTGCAGGGAAAGCTGTTCATATGCTTATCCATCACAGGTTTTCAGTCTTTGAAAGCACTATAATCAGATTATATTCGTTTGATGTGAAATATTGTGTTTAAAGTAAAAAAAAACACTTGTGTTATTTGGTTAGGTCGACCCACAAGTTGGAAGTTAAGTTGGTCGTTAATTACAAGGATAAGTTGTTTTGATTCTAGAGATGGAACCCCACTTAGTGTGCACGTTCATGTACTTGGATTAACTACAACGCACCTTGTTTATCTAATAAATTGAACTCGGATTGATGTGAATTAACATTAGCGCTCTCAGAATTAAGCCACATGCCCATCCATGTTCAGTCTTACTCATTCTGGCATCAAACGATGTCAGAGTTCTTTCTAAGCTTTCATGTTTCTTGATAATGCCCTTGTTCTCTCCTTTTATTTATCAGACGGACTGTTTTTTTTTCCAGTCGAAATACAGCGCAAAAACAATGGGACGAAACAATTGTTCTTTTACTAGGTGGTATAGCACGGCTTCTACGATCATTTTTCCCTCTCCTGCAGCAACTGAGCAAATTTTCTTCTGGTCAGTTCTTTGTAGTGGTCATTATGCTTATGTTGCATGCCAGTTAGTAAATTTCCTGCAACTGTTATTGACTTATCGTGCTTAAAAATGTTCAGGTTGGGCCATTATGCTTGCTTTTCTTAAAAATAGCATCTTAAATGGTAGCAAGGAGGTTGCTCTTGCAGCTATAAATTGTTTGCAGACATTTGTTGGTTCAAACTGTCCAAAGGTTCTCTCTCTCTCTCTCTCTCTCTCTCTCTGAGATAGCTTAGTACATTATTAAAGTTAAATTGAATTGTTGAGCTATGGTTATCTGCCCGCTCAAATTATTTGTGATGCTGAACGCTTAATGTTGTATTTTCTTTATGGGAACAACCGAGTGTGTTACCTGCTGTTCTCACGGTTTGAACACTGTTATGCCATGACCTCGCCTTTGTTATCCCTTCGAAATTTATGCACAGTTTTGAACATGCTACTGCATATGTCATTGTCATCTCCTGATAGAATAAGAAACGTAGCTGTCAAATTGACGAAAACACTTCCATAGGATGCTATGAGTCTCTAATTGATAATAACGTTCTTCGTAAAGCAAAGAAATCAGTCATTTCTGGACCAAACTACGTCAAACTGGAACTGTTTGACGAATGTCACTGGACAAATGAAGTAATTGCCATATTAGACAGGGTTTTGCAATTGTATACGTATTCACCATCTTTGAAATGCAAGGTGTCAGCAGAATGTAATCACCTGATGACTGCTATTACGACTTATGAATGTAGTGGCTGTTTTATGTTTTTTGATGCATCTGAAAGAAACTAATGAGATGCTTTTACAACCGTGAGGGGGGTAGTGTAACTTACACTTTCATGGTGGATAAATGGCATGTCTTGGACCTGTCACCTTACTTCTTTATTTTCTGTGTAAAAAATCATGAGTAGATGGTTTAACATAAGCATCACAAATATACATGTTTTGATGTATAACTAATAAAATTTTCAGGGCAATCTAGAATCCTCCTATGTCAAATCCGTTCTTGATATTTACGAACTTGTTCTTCAAACTTCACCAAACTATAAGAGTGACTCGGCCGAGAAAGTGAAGCAAGAGGTCCTTCGTGGTCTTGGTAAATTCTGAACTTCGCAGTTTGTGTTATGAAGTTCCGTATGTTGCAATGAGATATTAATCATGCTGCATTCATGCAGGAGATCTTTATGTTCAAGCACAGTCTCTATTTAATGATGACATGTATCTAAGACTCATGGCTGTTATGCATCTAATGATTAAGAGTTCCATGAATTCTACAGATTATGATAGCGAATTGGTATGCTCGTGACCTCCATTTTTTAAGTATCCTTCTCTCGCTTGATGGAACTATATGTAAAGCTTCTGCATGTTCTCTTAAAGAAACATTCCATGGTACTTATCTTGCAACCAGTGGCCATGAGATACACTACAAAAGAAGCCTTTAATCTTCATTTTCTCCCTATATACTCTCGGGATCTGTTTTTTATTCCTTGTTTCTAGCTTGACAACTTCCATGCGATAGAACAGGATGCTTGCTGTATTGAACTCCATGACTCAATTGGTCTTTTATGCTTTAGGGTAGCATCCCTCCTGTGCAGCGTGGTATCTTGGAAATTATTCCTATGCTACGCCCGACAACTATGTTATCATCAATGTGGTCGCCTCTCCTGCTTGAGTTGCTATGCTATCTTAACGGAGAAGAAAGTCCCCTGCACAAGAGTAGTAAAGAAGTACGTAAACAGAATACTGATGCACTGGCCAATGGCACAAAGCGTGCTTCTGGTAAGACATGTTATCATATGTTCATACATTTGCATATAATTTAAGAAATATGATACCTTGAGTAATTTTATGTTTAAATTATCATGGCTACAGTTGAACGAGGCCATATCAATGGCAGTGGCACAAAAGGGGATACTATGGTGGGCTGTGGCTGGGGCATTCTATTTGTAGAAAAGCTTGTGCCGATCATGGTCAACCTTTTTTTGGAGGCTCCACCACATGAAAGGTTTAGTGCCGCTCCAGAAATTATTCAAGGTCTTGGAAGGTATATTGCTTTAGCCTGCAGTCCCTAGCAAAGCTTTGGAGGAAATAGTTATTGTTGTCCTTATTTGTGAACCATCCTGGTACTCCTGCACGATTTGCAGATTCAACCATATCTTCCATTATCTACATAACTTAGCATATATGTATTAGGTCTTCATACATGAAAGTAGAGTAGCTGAATACAAGCTTTGATGGGACAAAGCAGTTTGTATGGTTAGCTAAAATGAGGATTTATTTTGAATATTTGTTTTAGAGTTAAATTTGATGGCACAACTTGTTTGGTTGTTACATTTCAACCTCTACATCTGAAGTTCCTAACTTTTTAATTACGTGGTATAAATTTTTCTGGTTGTAATTATAAAGATACAATGCGAAATGTAACAATATTCCCCAGTGACGAAGGTTATGTCCTTACTGCAGCGTGTTCATACTACTTATATATTTGAGAAAGGTTAATTTGGAACCATCTAGATTATGATCCTAAGGAATTGGATTGTTTATTTACTCCATACTTACTCTGGAAGTTGTTAATGCAGGTGCATGAACACAAGGAGAGACAATCCCAGGGGCACCCTTTGGAGAGTTTCTGCTGAATGCTTCAATCGTGTTGTGACAGACGAGGTGAGGCAGGAAAATGCTGAACGTAGAAGTGACATGAATTCATATAGACTTTCTAGAGCTCGCTTCTGGAAGGAGGTTGCAGATGTGTACGAAACCTTTCTTGTTGGATCTTGTGGGCGTGTGTTGTCTTCAGATGTTCCTTCAGCTGACTCTGTTACAGCCGATGAGAGCCTTGAAATGACTGTACTCACTGTTTTTGGAGACGGTGTTCTGAAACTGCAGAAGGAGGCTCCTGTTGAGGTTTGTTCGAAATAAGATGAATTGTTGCCTTTTCGGTTGTACATGAGAAATAAATAACTAGTTGTGGCTTGGAAGAGTTAAAAAAGAAGTCCTTGTAAATTCTCAACTGTGTCCATCTCACAGGTAGTTCAAATGTTTGTTCTCTTCCAGGTATTGCAAAGGCTTGTGAACTGTCTTGATCGGTGTGCATCACGAACAGGATCTCTTCCGATTCAAACTGTCGGTCTTCTACCATTGCACTGCAGTAGATTTTCTCTGGGCTGTTTGCAGATGATGTTTTCCTTATGCAGGTACAACATTTTTTTCTGTTTCTTTTGCTTGCACTTGCTTATGCCAACTTCCAAATTGAGAGTACACTTAGAACAGATTCTTGACTTGTTTTTGTGATTGATTGCAGTTGTACATCGAAGACAAGCTCATACCCGGCAGTATCAGAAACCAGTAAAGTTTCTGTTTCCATTCTTACAAAGCGATGTGAGGCTATACTGGGTCAGTTCTTAGCTGATGAAAATGACCTAGGTATTTTTCTAAATCGATGGTGATTTAATTCTGAGCTTGCTTCCATAGTAATGCTGCTGCATCATTTTCGTTATCTTTTAACACTGTAATTGTCTACAAAAATGCTGCCAGTTTTCACTTGTGAAATTGTACTAATCATGTTGTATTGTTGCAGGAGACCATCCATTGCCCAGTGTGAGGATTGAAGAAACAGTCTGTGTCCTTCAAGAGCTTGCTAGACTAATAATAAACATCGAAACAGCTAAAGCTCTCAACATACCACTGTATCTGAAAGAGGCTTTAGGGAAAAACCAGTCCCATGGGAGGGCTCATTTATTGTCATTGCTTCCCACTTTCTCTGAGCTTGTTGTCTCAAGGTAAGATTTTTTTTTCTAGTCCTATAGAGTTACTACCTCCGTTCCATAATTCTTGTCGTGGTTTTAGTTCAAATTTGGAATCATGGAACGGAGGGAGTACTAGCAAGCAATATGTGGCTATAGTGTCAGAAAAAGAAATACGTCGAGTAGGTGATAGTGATTTGTCAAATTGTTAGCAAGTAACGATGGTAGCTGCAGTGAGTAATAAAGAGCTGTTAGGTAGCTTAACATGTAGAATCGCCAGTAAATAGTGTAGATCTATCGCCCTCATGGCCATGCTAGAAGTTCAATCTCTTGCTAATGAACTAATGAGTAGCTGATAACTGCCCTTAGTCGATCAACTCAGCCAGAGCTGTGCTGAATTTTCCCATTAATATAAAAAATAGATAGCTTTCTTCAATAATTTCTTTCGTAGAATATAACACATGGTTTTCATAAATAATGTCCTCCGTAGAATAGGTATGGTACGTTATAGAATGTGCATCTTCCATATAATTCAGGTAGGATCTCAGATTCTACGATTCAACCATACCATTCATCCTACGCAGTCGAGGATCATCCTCACAAACTTGGTTGACATGTAGGAGTACATTATAATTTGAGCCGTTTTTCTTCCTCTCACTCTTTAAACTTACACTGGCATTCTATTGTCCCTGCATCAGAGAAGCGAGGGTTAGGGAGCTTGTTCAAGTGCTCCTCAGACTCATTTCCTCCGAGCTAGGACTGCAACGTCTGACGTAAAGATGAATGATGAACTCCAGTTTTATTCTTTCGCTGGATGGGAATCTGATAGCTTTTGATAGTATTCCACCTCACTATTTACATCCATGATTCTGTATATCCATCATGACAGGCAATAGGCGCTTGAGGAATCACATCTATAATTGAATAGAGTTGTACATGTAACATTTTGTTGGGAAAGTTGGTGGGTTTTTTCCTGTAACATTAGGTATATAGCCCAATAATTTTATGTTTGACGTAGCAGTAATCAACCTCTAGTGACAAAAACTTGTATTTTGGATTGCGGATTGAGGTTGTGATTGTCTGGAAACAAATTACGAACTGTCTACACTGATCAAACATCTGTAAGCACATTCAAGCTACTACAGTTTTGTTCGTCGCCTTGTCGTGTAATTATAATTTTTGCTAGAGGAAACGATGGTGTTTTATCAGCTGCGGCACGGTTACATTCCTTTTCTTTTTACGAGAAGGGCATGGTTACCTGACACATATATATGTATGAAGTCTGGAGTGCGGATTCCCATGCATGGTTTATGCGCCTGGACAGTGTTAACTTAATTCTTTTTTGTGCGTCTCGTTCTAAATCGCATGTAAATTATCGAGTGGAGTTTAATGGTGGGGAAAATCATTTGCTTATATGCCTCTCCACCGAACGTGTCAGATTATCGGGATATTCTCTAGTCTTGTTATAAATTAATATTTTTAGCATTTTAAATGGAGAATAAGAAGTAAATTTGGTCATTTAATCACTCACTCCGTCGAAATGCTAGTGGAATGGCTTACTGCATGTCGCCGCTCACTTCCTTGAAAAAAATACTTCGCAAACTCGAGTCTTCTCACTGTCAAAAGAAAAAGAAAAAAAAATATAGAAATCACCCTCAAATCCACCCCAACCCAACAGACACATACCATGTTGAACCAATTTGGCATTCTAATTGAGGGTGATTTCTTTACTTTTTTTCAAAGAAAAACGTGCCTTCCCTCTCTGCCTCGGCTGACCTAATGCTCTGACCTAGCCCAAGATCCATTCCAGCCCATTGCTTCACAAACTCGTGCCTTCTCAGAACTAAAGCCTCTCTAAAGTCTAGCACCCCCGGCGGCCGTGCCTCAGAGCTGCCGCCGCGCCGTAGTTTCGCGTCAGTGCCGACGCCCCCCCCAACCCCTTCGCCTCTCGCGCGCGTGGTCGCCGCCGCCGTCGTTCCGGTGGTACCTCGTCGCGCGCCTGCAGTGGCCAGCCCCCACCCCGTCCGCAATCCTGAACATTGATTTCTGAGGTATGAGCGCCCGCTTACTCATCCAGTGATTCATTAAACCCTAACTGACCTCCAACAAGTTCGGGACGAGAGTTCTAGATCAGCCCCCTGTCAATCGAGAATGAGATATGAGAGATATAGTGTCCCCCAAGGCAAATCAAACGAGAAGTAGTTTAACAATTTGCTCAGCGTTCGTGCGACATTGCTGGCCTTTCTGATAAGAACTTTTTATGAATGATTACACACAAACTAGCTGCACTCCTCTGTTGTTCAATTTATTTAACTATGTTGATTCAAAAAGTTATTTAACTGTGATTATTGTCATTTCACCATTTCCCCTCCATGTATTTAGACATACAACCATGAGCGCGAAATTGCTCAAGAGCCTGACCATGAGGAGACTCATAGGACAACAAAGAAATTCAATTGGTGGGCACTGCAGTATTTTCTGTTTTGTTTTCTTTGATCGTGAAAGGCGCTCATCAGATATGTGACTCCTTGGTTGTGTCTTTCTTTGGTAGATTTATACAGGACATCGCGAGCATGGAGCTCTGCCGCTTCCTTTCCTGATGATGATGAGAAGAAAGGCTTAGGTGGCGATGCAGATGATGATCTTGGAGGTTCCAGGAGAGGGACCGAATTTCGTGGTGTCCACCGGGTACTTCCTCTGAGAATAACTATTCATATTTTGGTTCTCATGTTGAGACTCGGTTGACTGGTTTGTTTTTGTTAGGCAATTATCTGTGGCAAGGTTGGACAAGTTCCTGTGCAGAAAGTATTGAGGAATGGGCATACTGTGACTGTTTTTACTGTCGGGACAGGAGGCATGTTTGACCAGAGGAGAGTAGGTGCTGAAAACTTGCCAATACCAGCTCAGTGGCATCGCATAGCTGTTCATAGTGACCACCTTGGTGCATATGCTGTTCAAAAGTTGGTCAAGAAGTATGTGGTTTCTACTTCAAAGCATACGATTCCGTTTCCCCTTATTGATAGCACACTATTCTGTTTAGTTCTCAGTTCACCGAGAATATACGGTGGTTATTTTTACTTCTTATTTCAGTGCTGCAGTCTATGTTGAGGGTGATATTGAAACTAGAGTCTACAATGACAACATCAATAATCAAGTGAAAAATATACCAGAGATCTGTGTGCGGCGTGATGGTACGTCAATCTGATGTTTGAGTACATTTTTTTCCATTTGCATAGCTGTAGAAACAGTATTATTGGCAAAATAAATTTACAAATGCATTAGTTGACCACCTGTAGCTGAGTTAGTCCTCTAAGATTTCCCTGCTAGTTATCTTTCTCCTGCAATACCCCAGCCAACCCTGTAAAATGCAGCTTAATTACAAAACTAGGCCTACCCACAGGAAATAGCCACATAGGAGAGACGACCGTGACCTACCTGCGGAGTCTGAGGACTGGAACACAGTTCTTCATGCAGCTTAATTTTGACTCCTCTCAATATGTTGTGTTATCATTTTTTGAATTCATGATGTTCTAGGTCTTTACGGTTTTGGGTTTTGTTCTTTTTCCATCTGTATAAGGTTGACGTATAGGCGTTTTTAATCTTTGCAGGCAAGATTCGCTTGGTTCAGTCTGGGGAAAGTAATGTCAGCCAGTCATTGGAAGAATTAAGTAAGTGTAGTTTGTATCTTAACATTTATACCAAGGAAAAAACACATCACAACATATAATAAATTGCACACAAAAATCTGCCAGGCAGCATTGCTGTTTTTCAGTGTTCTATGCTATGTCTGTGAACGGTCTGGACTCTGGTCGTATAAACTTGTGTGCATAATAAGTGCATTAGCGTGTTAATGTGTGTTCATCACAGAAGATGACTATAACTTCTTTTTGGCAGGGGAGGGACTGTTCTAGTTGTTATCAATGCTGAGGGATGATAAGCTAGAGGAGGAAGGTGTTAGACTCAGTGACAATACTGTGCAAGTGTTTTTTTCTTCAGTTTCACCAATAATGTTAGACTGAAGGTCTGGATGCCCTTGCAGATGCAAGCCCTGTGCTTCCTTTCGGTCATTCTTAGCGTATGGATTTTGAGATCGATATTGTAGTGTCATCTGCTCTTGAGCTCTAGGAGAGAAACATTGTCGTCATTGAGTAAGACGTACTAGGTGGCATGCATATCACAGTCTGTTCGTTGATATCTGAAGACTGAACTTGTCTGCTGCAGAAGTAGAGCCAGTTAGCGAGGGTTCTCACCTTTTGGACTCTTTTTAGTTGGCGTAGGCACCCAAGTTGCTTACCTATTAGCTGTCAGGCCACATGCCAGTCGCCTCCACGATGTGCAGCAAGTGTTCGCTAATCGCTCCTGAGCAACCGGTGCGCGCTGGTGAACAGGCAAGGGCGGCAGCCAGTCCACAACCACCTTCGGGCGGGCTTCGTCGCTGGTTGAACCTCTGTCAGTTCCATTCACTCTCCGGACGTCTTGGTTCATCTTTTTGTGCGTGCAGAAACAAAACGGAGATGCTTTTTGGGCGAAATAGATACCTGGCATTACTTGTTACACCCACAAATGGATATCGTACAGCATGAGCAATACCCTTCTGCTGAAAATGCAAATCTAAACTCGGCTCCAACTGTATCCAAAATCTTTGTTGCACGTCTAATACATCGAGATATATGTTGGTAGTTGTCGTGTTTGCAACTTATCAAAGTTTCACCCCATATCTAAGTTTGATCTATGTCATGGATCGCAAGTTGA
The DNA here is from genome assembly GCA_947311845.1 of Poa pratensis. NCBI lineage: Eukaryota > Viridiplantae > Streptophyta > Magnoliopsida > Poales > Poaceae > Poa > Poa pratensis. Next base: position 36,383,053 of record CAMZMU010000056.1, on the reverse strand, counting down.
GGTTAATCAAACAGCTAAGGTTTCTCTTGCAAACATGATGACCAAGTTTCGTAGATTGTTTACGGACTTGTGTGATTGTGATGAAATATAAGTTTATTTTGTAGAAATCCAATGAATTGAAGTGAGCGGTCTATCTTTTGGTGTCAAATAGGGGAAACTTCCCTCTCTCACATCCTTCCACATCTTATTATCCATTTTCACAGAACTAGATAGAAAATTTACTAGTATAAGATATTGGAGATAAAGCACAACCTATTTGTCCATCCACAATCTTCTTTGTCATATTTTTTAACATACTAGCAAATATGCACATGCCTTGCAGTAATCATTCATTGCCGCGATTTTTTCACTATTCTAATGCCATGTACGCAATGCCGCCAAAAGAAACGGGCCTCTGGGCATTTAAATGTTTTTTTTTGGAAAACTCAAGTGATTATGTGTCTCGTTTTCGATGAGATAATTGGAATTGGAGAAATGTTATCAATATCCGCTCATAAATCTCAACTCTGCCTACGTACAAGTGAGTATTTGATTAATTTGCATGTACAACAAAGATTGAAAAACCAGACATGTGACACTGACTCGGCAGGTCTTCGGGAAGACATTGACATAATTCTTTAGCTTCACATTGTTGCATTTGCATATGCTTGTTGTGGCGGCTTTCTTGTGCCCTTAAAATTAAGGTTCATGTCTTGCAACAATATGTCGATGACATGGAATTATGTCGCTGCAGTTAAGCTTGATAGCATATTTTGTCGCGCTCATGCCTCTTATATTTTTGAACTTGATGTTGCTGAGTTCCACCGCTGAAGTTTGTTTCTCGCACGATTTAGGATTCAAAGGATCAGTCATCGTGCAATAGTTCTGGTCAACGATTATAGGATTCTTGACTTTCATCATGGTTATATCCTCAAATATGATGTCGTTGGCATATCCTTTTCCTCTTGCCATGTCTTGATGCGTACGCCATTCATTGCGCCAGAGACGTGTGCATTATAGATTGTTACGTTGGAAACTCGGGCCTTTAGTTGTGGTCAGCTAAACTTTCCACACTTATGACCGGGGACACTTATTCCATGAACTGGGGACACTTATTACATGACCCGGGCCACAGCTTATTCCCGAAGCATACAAGTTTTCGATGCCTGTGTCTTAATCGATATGCAATCATCCCCGGTTTTGATATTGCAATCCATCACTTGAATATCCCAATCCATCACTTGAATATCCTTGATGCGAATAATGTGGATTCTGTCATTCTCCGGGCTATAGCTAGACGCACTTATCCCAATCCATCACTTGAATATCCTTGGTACGAATATCCTTGGTGCAAATAATGTGGATTCCTTCATTCTCTGGGCTCTAGCTAGATGCACTTATTGTGATGCGCTTTAGAAGTCGTCTTTGCAATCTTGAACCGATATGTGTATCTATGAAATTAGATACGCATTTGCATGGGCACACTGGCATCCTGGTGGTTTAAAAAAAAATAGAAGACTGGCATCCGGGTGGTTAATTATGCTTCATTTTATTCACTGCGACGGATGGATCACGAGGACACGACACACAGTCCCTCGATCGGTTCGATCACACTCCTTCTTCCCCGCGCTACACCTACCTACTGTAGGTATACTACACATATACACGCGTACGCTACTCGATCGATCGTAAAAAGATTTGACCCGTCCGGGAACAAACACTTCATGCTAGAGCACGGCCACGGCCGGGTAATCGTCGTACTCGTCGACATCGGCAGCAGCAGCATCCGCCTCTCGCAGCGCCCGCGCGATGGCCCTCACCGTCGCCGGGCTCGTCCTGCAGCACCCTCCCACCAGCGAGGCGCCCGCCTGCCTCCACTTCCCCACGCACGACACGAAGTCCGTCGCCGACGACGCGCCGCCGCCACCGGCCGAGTCCTGCAACACACCCACCACCGGTGATGCATCGCAAACCAGATGGATCGAACATGCATACGCAGATGTGTGGCTAGAGCTAGAGCACTCACCACCCACTCTTTGGTCTCGGCCACGTACGTCTCCCCTGTATTGGGGTACGCCACGACAGGTTTGCTTGTCACCTTACTGACGGAGAGGATCAGGCCGTGGATGAGCCTGGGAGCGGTGCAGTTCACCCCGACGGCGGCGACCCTCCTGCAGGAGTCGGCGACGGCGGCGCACTCGGTGATGGGCTCCCCGCTCGCCGCGTTGGCTGCGTCCTTGCAGGTGAAGGAGAGCCAGGCGGGGATCCTTATGTCGTTCTCCTCCAGGAGCTCGCAGTAGGCCTGCGCTTCCAGCTTGTTCGGGATGGTTTCGAACGCGATGAGGTCCGGCCCTGCATCCGCCAGCACCTGGAGCCGCCTCCTGTGGAACTTCTTGAGCGATTCCTTGGTCACCGACCTGCCGTAGTCCCCGCTACGTGCACACAAAACATTGATTCAGTACAGCAGATCATGTAGTACCAAAGAAAGAGATGAACACAATCTCTAGCTGAAGGGATCGATGGGTTCTGTTATTTGAGGCTCCTATTATTTTCGTACGTGTACTCAGAGCCGTCCGCGAGGTACGCCCCGTAGCTCCCGACGGAGGCCGCCACGAGCACTGGCCGGCGCCGCTCTGCGGAGCCGCCGTCGTTGTTCTCGCGCCCGGCGTACGGGCCTTTCGACCGGCCCTCGAGGAAGATGGCGCGCGCCTCCTGCGCGATCTGGACGCTCCGCCGCAGCAGCGCCTCGCTCTGCTCCCTCGACAGGCCGCGAGACTGGAACCCCTGCAGCGTCGCCTGCCATGCCACGCACAAGGTTACGGTCACCGTGCAACAAACTGGCGCTCCAGAGCTTGGGCATGTCCCGTACTCACCTGGTAAGACGCCGTGGTTATGATGTTGGCGCCTGCCTCGAGGTAGTCGAGATGGACCTTGCGGATGAGGTGAGGGGCGGAGACGAGGCACCTGGCGCTCCAGAGCTCGTCCTGCAGGTCCGCGCCGTGCGCCTCCAGCTCCGTGCCCAGGGCCCCGTCCACCACCAAGCACCCACCCGCCTCCCGCACCCACCGCCGCAGCGCGCCCGCCGCGTCGTCGTCGAGGAATGCGTCGCCACGTCCCATGGCCGAAAGGCCGGTCGATATCGTTCGGCAGTTCGGCTCCTAGCACTACACACAGGCAGAGCGCGTACTCGAGAAAGGAGAACACCAAGAACAGGGCAAGTTTTCGCAAGTCTTCAGGAGTAGTTCGCTGGGATCACGATCGAAGAAGGATTTTTAAGACCGGGGCCGACCGGGGCTGCTGCTCTGCAATAGCTCTGGCGAGAGGTCTCGGATTGCGGCACGTACGTAGGCTGGAGCGGCGGCCGGGACGTACGTGGCCGTCGCCTGAAGCAACCACGATGATTTGCGGGGCGACACGTGCCGATGTAACTGTTTCACGCAGTACGGACCACTCGACCGGTGCTACTCCCACCCCCAGGCCCGAAATTTTGATAGAACGGACCACATCCACGAACGAAATGGCAAAAAGGACCAACTGCAAAAAAAAATTGTCAAAAAGGACCACATCGGTCGTGGCGGCAGGCGCGCCAGCCGACACGTGGCACCTGTCGCCATGGATGGAGGCGACAGGGGAGGACGGTGGCGGCACGTTGCTTCGAAACGGAATCCCATCGCTCGGAACGGAATCTCCTTCCGTGTGGGTCCCAGCCGCCTGGCCCCGTGGCGGCATGATGAGGTGGTGGAGAGGCCGCCCGGGCCGCTGGCGGCCTTTGGCCAGGCCGCCGACAGGCGCATGCGTAGCATGCAGAGCCACACTGATTTTTCCACTAATTAAAGACTGCCGACTGCCCCATGCACTGATTAAGGACTGCCATTGTGCTCATTGCTCATTTTGAGGCAGCACTTTTTGCTCATTTTGAGGCATCAATGACAAATATTTGATTAAGGACTGCTGCCTCAAAATGAGCACTGATTAAGGACTGCTGCCTCAAAATGAGCACAATGGCAGTCCTTAATCAGTGCATGGGGCTGTCTGCAGTCTTTAATTAGTGGAAAAATCTATGTGGCTCTATATGCTGTGCATGCGCCTGTCGGCAGCCTGGCCAAAGGCCGCCAGCGGCCCAGGCGGCCTCTCCGCCACCTCATCATGCCGCCACGGGGCCAGGCGGCTGGGACCCACACAGAAGGAGATTCCGTTCCGAGCGACGGGATTCCGTTTCGAAGCAAGGTGCCGCCACCGCCTATGGCGGCCTCCCCTGTCGCCTGGCGGCAGGTGCCACATGTCGGCTGGCGCGCCCGCCGCCACGACCGACGTGGTCCTTTTTGACAATTTTTTTTGCAGGTGGTCCTTTTTGCCATTTCGTTCGTCGATGTGGTCTGTTCTGTCAAAATTTCCCCAGGCCCAACGTGGTCGGAACTGCGGCGGTTCAGCAGCGGAAAAAGTCCAAAATGAACCTTGAACTTGTAGGCGAAAGCTAAATCAGACCCTGAACTCCTGATCCCGGAAATTGGCACTCCAAATTTGTCATTCCCGGTCTATTTCGGACCCTAGACCTGTTTGGCACACTGGGAATGCTACAATCCCGACTAGGAAAACGTGTAGTCTCACTGACGGATTGGTCCCACATGTCATATTCATCCCCTTCCTACATCTCTTTTTTTGAGGAATCTACAAGATCTGTCAAATTCACCACCGCTGCCCACGGCGTCCCTGCTAGTCAGGCTCGTATCCATGCTCACGAGTAGCAGCGCGTGAGGGGACTAGATAGCTTTTGGCCTGCGTGCACAGGAGCTGCCATGGCTCGCTGGAGTAGGCCGGTACAGCGCGCCAGACGTGCGTACGAGTGCGACTGGGACCCGTGCGGCATGAGGTGTGGCGCGCGGAGTGGCATGCGGCGGAAGGAGTGGTGTACGAGCAGAGAGGCAGCAGCAGCTCGAGCCCCTGCACGAGCTCGGCCATGGATGTCGCGGTGACCGGCCGACACAGAACGGCACGTCCAAGATGTAATTAACTGCAAGAAGAAGGGGGAAAGGATGCGGAGCTCGCCACAGGCTCGTGGGTGAAGCAGTTTGTCTCGGGGACGACGGCGGAAACCGGGAGAGGAGGAAGATCGTGGTGCACGGGCGGAAGACGGCGAACTTGCGGCGGCGTCGGTGCTTGCTCTGGAGCATAGCGAACATGGCCAGTGCGCCTCTCTTCCTCAGCCCCGCCTCCGTGCTCTGCTCTCCCGCAACCACCCAGTGCACCTTCGGTTGGTGGGTGTGCAGCCACGGCCAGCCGTCGATGCGGAAGGATTAATTGATTTGGAGATGAATTGAGGATAGAAGATGAATATGACAAGTGTGAAAGGACAAGGATGTCGCCTAGAGGGGGGTGAATAGGCGCTTAAAACTTTTTCGGTTTAGGCTTGATAATTGCGGAATAAAACTAGGTGTTTAAATTAACAAGCGAACAACCTAAATAAACTAGGCTCACCTATGTGCACCAACAACTTATGCTAAGCAAGACAAGCAACAAGGTGATAGCAATAGAATACTTCAAGCACGAAGGCTATCACAATGTAAAGTGCATAAGTAAAGAGCTCTGATATAGAAATAACCGAGGCACGCGGAGACGAGGATGTATTCCCGAGTTCCTCCTTTTTAGGGAAGTATGTCTCGTTGGAGAGGTGTGAACCAACACAATGGTTCAACAACCACAAAGGTTTCACCTTCTTCTCCGATGAACCGCACCACAAAGGTTTGGTTCACCTTCCACTATCGGAATCCTTCGAGTCGGAAATCCGGAGCCTTTACAACAACGATCCGGGGCACAACCCACAACGGGATTGGGGCTCCCGAACAGCTACAAGTGACCACACAAGGGTCTCAACCACCACACGGGCGTCTAGGGTCCAAAGACCCAAAAGTAACAAGTTCACAAGCTTTCAACTTCCACGAATCCTCGTGGAGAGCACAAACCGATGCACAAAGCAATGGCAAGAGCACAAGTGCTCAAATCCTTCACTCTCAAATCCCACCACAAGCAACTAATGCTTATGGGGGGAGAAGAGAGGAAGAACAACGAAGAACACAACAAATGGAACTCCAAGATCTAGATCAAGAAACTTCCCGTCACTTAGAGGAGAGATGGATTGGTGGAAATGTAGATCTAGATCTCCTCTCTCAAATCCCTCAAAGATATGCAAGAATCATGGGAGGAATTGGGAGAGAGGCAAGCTTTCCAAGGTCAACAATGGAGGAGAGAGAGGGGGGAAAACGTGCCTGGAAGAGCTGGCTGGCTGGAGGTAGGTGGAGGGGTATTTATACCTCTCCCAGAAAAATAGTCGTTGCAGTCCACTTAGACCGGAGTTTCCGGTCTGGGAGGCCGGAAACTCCGGTCTGGGCGGAAACTCCGGACTGACTGGGGACGGAGACTCCGGCCTTCATCAGGAAACTCCGGGGTAACTCCGGGGTCATTCCGGCCTCAATACAACGACTGCCGCCGTGTTGCTCTCTTCTCAGCAAATCCAGATGGGCCGGAAACTCCGGCCACTGAGGGCGGAAACTCCGGGGAAACTCCGGACCTACTCCGGCCTCGATGCAGCGACTGCCGCCGTGAAGCTTCAAAGCTCGGTGGGCCGGAGACTCCGGCCCCTGAGCACCCTCATGCCGGAAACTCCGGCCTGGCCAGACAAACTGCAAAACCTGAAATGCAATAACTTATGTAAGGAAGCTCCAAACGAGATGAAACCAACGAGGTTGGAAATATTAAGGGTCACAAATATAGAGGAGATACCACACATGGGAGGTGTGGACCTTACCTCGAGGAGGACCGGTAATATTTCCAACACCGAGAACGCAACAAGTTTTCCATCCGGACTCCGTTTTCAATGATCTTGGGCTTGCTCCGAAGATAATCACAAGCACTACAAGATCATGCATATACACATCATAGTCCATCATGTGAGGAGGATAACACAAGAGGAGAGTTTGACCTCTCTACAAGAGACGAACCGGTAAAACCTCCAACATCAAAAACACCACAAGATATTCAAATGAAATCCGTTTTTGATGAACTAGAGCTTGGTATGGAGATGAACACAAGCTCTAAATTCTCACATGGATAAAAGCCAAATAAGAACCAAGAAAGATGATATGCCAAATATGCAAAGGTTTGAGCTCTCTATAAAGATGCGATCAAGTTACTCACTTGAGAGCCCCTCTTGATAGTACGCCGTCTATCATATAACCCGGTCTCCGAACTAACAACATGAGACTGGTAAAATAGAAACCCTATCAAGATCATACCTTTGCCTTGCGCATTCTACTTGAGCTAGATGATGACGATCTTGTCTCCCTCAAGTTGGAACATCTTTCTTGATTGTGCTTGCTAGCACATGCTTGATGAAGACTTCTCCAAATACTCCCCCATATACCATGATGGGAGAGCCTTGCTAATCTTCGTCTTCATGAATCCACTTGCGCTTCATATTCTTCTCTTGATATAGATGATGGCTTGGAGATAAACATGAATGTTCACTCAATCATCTTTTCCAAGCCATGCTTGCAATAAGCTCAACTCTAGATGACCATTCTTCATATGAACCCATTAGATAGAACCTTGATCATCATATAATCTTCTAGAGTCCAACACATGAACTCCAATCTTTTCATGGACAAGATCTATAAAGATGTCTCAATGCAAAAATTAGTCCATAAGGATTGTCATTAATTACCAAAACCACGCATGGGGCAACACATGCACTTTCAAAGTGGGCCCGTGCCGTCAGTGAGAGTAGCAAATTAAGTTTTTTTTATTCTACCGTGGGTTCTCCGGTACAAGGTGTAGAATAGACCGGGAACGATAAGTTTGGAGTGCCAATTTCCGGGATCGAGAGTTCAGGGTTCGATTTAGCTTTCGTCTACAAGTTTAAGGTTCATTTTGGACTTTTTCCTTCAACAGCATACGCGGCATGCGTGTGTGGCCGCGGCACGACACGAAGGGAACGACACAAACGCGTCAGCTCGACTCTTGGGGTATGCAAAGCTTTTTCTAAGAAAAAATTAATTAGCACACATATGAAATTAACTGTGTGTTTTTAGTTTTCCCGTATGTCTCCCAAATGGTTAGAGATGTACAACGGAAGGATATATTCATTTTCCCCTTCGTTTTCTCTCTCCTCTCCTCTCTCCTCTCCTTTGCTTTCCTCCGCTCGAGTCCCATGTCGAATAGAAAGTCAATGTATCTAACCTATTATTTCACAGAAGTACTAGTTGCTGAAGAGGATTTTAGAATAAAAAAAAATAAAGTCAAAATTATTTGTTCACGTAACTCCACTCTCGGCTTGGATTATATATCCATTTGGTCCGCTCTCGGCCATTCCACACGCTGCCTAGCAGAGACGTGGTTATCTGAAGTGGATTCTCTCCGCCCAGCGAGAAAGGCCCTCTTTGTTGCGGCTGTCCTATCCCTTCTGAAGGGTTCTACAAAGCAGGATGATTTTGAGTGCGGGGAAGTCATCAGTGGAAAGAGAGTGGTGACGGGGATAGAACAGGAGTCTGAGTCTTCCAGTTGATACGAGCGAGCTAAAAATCCCGACAGTGTCCGCTTGCCCTTTCCTAAGCGGTGACAGAATGAAACGACCATAATAAAGACGCTTACTATCTACTCTTGATTCAACACATTTCCACTGTAGTGTTTGAGTGGATCCTGCTACCTCCTCTCGAACCATAATAGACTAGTATTATTATTTGATCATTGAATCGTTTAGTCGCTGAACGAAAAGTATCTAGGAATGCCATCCGATGTGGGCAACTCGACTAATGGAGCTTTAAAATACCTTAAGGACAGAGTGTGGAAGACGTGATCGACCCAGAATCCCTGGAGGCCATGGCATGCAGAGAGGGGCTGGCGCCTAACAGAACGTAGCAGCAAGGGACAACCCACCCATACAGACAGCCTGCGGGGAGGATGGCACTACTGGCAAAGACCGTCTGGCGAAAACGCCGCAGGCGCGAAGCGTGGTGGGCCTGCGCCGGGGGAGCATAGGGAGGGGATGTTTGAAGGACATATCTAACTAATATAGACTCCGCAGCTATTGAATCCCGGCCCGGGTGGCACAAGCAAAGAGAGATTGCGCTCTCTTTTCCGAGAGATTCTTTCCAAACTTGTCAAGTAGATGACTGGCTGGATAGCGAGTACTACTGGGATTTGACAGCAAGAAGAAAGCAATCATAGTACGCGGCACACACCGCTGAGAATTCCATACTTTCACAAAGACGATGGATGAGATTTTGAAGGGAGAAATCCGCTTTTCGGTAGACTAAACACTTGATGAAATCCCGAAGGATTTACAAAGACGATGGATGAGATTTTGAAGGGAGAAATCCGCTTTTCAAAAAGTTCCAGAGGCATCTTCCATTCATTTCGATTTAGGTCTTCGGGTAGGCTATCTAATTCTTCGGAAAGGATTAGTTGAAATCCCCTAATAGTTTCTGCAAGACCAACATACTTTCCTGCGGACAGAAAGCAATGACTACTGACGCCTCAAAGACCCTGCCCAACAAACGGTAGGGGTTAGAGCAACCTACATTTTCTCATTGGTTTTCAGAAACTGACGATTGGCATATCGTAATATGGCTATTCTTGTCTCTCTGCTCTGTTGAGCCTTGTTGCCATTTCTTATCTCCGGCCACCAACTTCACAACCATCCTTCGTTGATGACAGGCAAGCTCAACCACAGTTTCCGTAGTTTGGTTCAATTCATTCGGCATTTCCATTTCCAATTGGTAAGTGGGGCCCTTTCTCCGACCCAAGGAAGAAGATCACAAGCGGGAGTCCCCTCTAGGAAGAGACGAAGCTGGATATGAGTAGATGTTGTTGGTCGAAAACGTCTTTCATTCACAATGAAACAGAATGGTCTCGCTCGATGCGTCATTTTATGATGTGTATTTTCATATTAAGAGTTCTTAAAAGTTATCAACTCAAAGCCCAACCGTCAAAAGGATGCTACAATGTTCGAAATTATCAACTTAACATGCCCCCTTACTTCCTTCGTGACCTCCCACTACTGCATCTACCGCCGGCCTTGCGGCGGCAAAAGGATTAGGACGTCCCCCCTCTCCTGTTAGGAAATCGATCTAGCTGCTTATCCTATAGATAGAGAGTGTCGGCAATCACCTCCACAGGTTCGAACTCTCTTTACCCAAAGTAGTATATCGGAATGGCTTTTTTACTAAGCACTACCAGAAGCCCTCCGCAGGCATCCCAGGTAGAAACGTGGCTGGGCGCTGATGGATTTCACTTTCACTCTTTATGACATCTGGTTCAATCCCCTCCGGCCACGTTTAGCTATTTTTTATTGAATAGTGTAAAACCCAATCCCAAGCAATAGTTAATAATAAAACTCCGGACTAGGCAAAAAAGCAAGGACAATAAAGCCTTCAATCGGCATAAAAACCGGGTAACTACTCTCCTCGGAAGATTAACTGGAAAAAGGCCCTAAGGGAATTTTCCAGGACTTCAATGAAAGTTGGCAAACAATCTAATAAGAACTTGGGAATAAGGGGATGAATTGGTTACTTGGCAGCTTGACTTGCTCTCTTGATCAAATAACCAAAGCTCTTGTTGCGAAGCACACTTCGCGATCATATGATACGGGCAAAGCAAAGAATGCGGGTCCTCCGGCGGCTTTGCCGCTGCGAGTGAGGATGGGAGGAAGCTTGGGCTGCTTTGTAGATAGTAGAGCTAGGGCTAGGTCGAGTTTAGGGCTAGAGTGCCGAATCTTGTCGGCCAGATCATGTGTGTGCTGGTGGTTGTCTTCCTCGCTGCGCTGCTCAAGCACGAGGTGCCGCTGGCGGGTGGGAAGACCCTGGAGATCTCCGCTAATAAGCCCGCTTCTCGAGGGTCTGTTGTTTTGGTGTACTGGCACCGCGCCATGCACGCCGCAGTGATGCTCTTCGTCATGCCTCCAAGATGGGGAGTGACGGTAGGAGCAGATCCGTGGTGACCCTCTTCTTCAGTAAGCGCCTCTGCCTTCGTATCATCGATTTGCAGGTTGCTTTGCTTCTCCTGGTCAAACTCGGTGGCGAGGAGGAGGATGAGGGTGGCTTGTGGATGCTGTGCATGGTGGCGGGCGTCGATCTACCACGGGATCTTGCCTCAGTAGGATCTCGGCTGTTGTAAGCCCAGGGCTTCTCTTGGGTTCCAGGTGTTGCGTTTGTCGAAGCTTCTGCTGTGGATGTTCTTCAGCGACGGCGAGGTGTGCCGCCACTATCCAAGGCCAAGGGGGTCACTCTGCTCCCCGGTGCGCTCTGCTTCGGGTGTTCTTCTTCCCCCATCTGGGAGGATCTTCAGCCTCTGCAGCGTGAGATACTACATCGGCCTTCCATCAAGTGGTTCGTCCCCGGTGTTGGGCTTAGATGGTTGTGACGGGGACAGGATCGTGTTTCAGTGTTTCATGTGAGCTCTCTTTTGTAAATTGTAAGGGCATGTTTCTAGTTTCTGATCTTTCGAGGTCCTCGATGTAATTGTTACCATCGCTTCGATGAAGCTTCAAGATCGTTTTGCCCCGTTTCCCGTAAAAGAAATGTATTTAGTATATGGCCCCGTTAATGGAAATTGCAAAAATAGACCCGATAGGCTGAAATGGCATGTAGTTGGGTTCTCATCCGATTAAAGGTTTGTTCATTGGAAAATGTTTTTCCACCCGAGCTCGAGTGCTCCTGGCACTTTAAAAAATTCGAAAAGTATATTTAAAAGTTTCAAAAAATCTGAAAAAATCATGCATGTTCTTAATGATGTATATGACAAGCGTGCAAAATTTCAATGCTAAATTCTCGATGTTATAATCTACACAAAAATGACAAAATGGGGAGATTTGGAACTATGCATTGTTGACTAAAATAAGATATGTAAATTTGTCATTTTTGTGTAGGTCGAAATATAAAGTTTTTTGCATTGTTATTTTTTACGTTTATAGGATACATCGTCTAGAACATGCATGATTTTTTTTCAATTTTTTTTTGAAACTTCTAAATATACTTTTTAATTTTTTTAAACTAACAGGAGCACTGGAGCTCGGGTACAAGAAATCTCTACTGTTTGTTCATTCGTTCGATGGTGTAATGAGTTAATGAAGTACACTCTCGAAAAAATGAGCTAAGGCTTCTGTGTTACTTTTGTTTTTTAATGTATTTGTTTTGGCAGTTTTTGTTGGTTTATCGGTGCACGTGTTGTTGGTTATTGTTGCACCACGTGTAACGGTGTAAGTTCTGAGAGAGGATACGTGGCTGCTTGGCAGCCATACGTTCTCACTGAACCTTTTTTTCTTCTGTGCTCTCTGTATAACACTCTTTATTCAGTCTTTGGCCCTTGGCACATAGCAGACAAAGAGCGAATGTAGTTCCGCCTCTCATATCTTCTTCCTCTATACACAAGATCTGTTCTTTCCAGTTCTCCGGTGATCGTACCATGAGTGACCTTGAATCGCATGCGTCTGGCGGTGGCCGGGGAGACTTTTATGCAGAGTCAAGCTATGCACTTCAAATGGGGTATCCTGGTAAACAATATTTGGTTTATTTCACTTCCATTTGTGTTGATAGTGGTTTCCCCTTGATTGCTGATGGCAATCTGGATTGTTAAGTATATAAATTTTTATTGTCGTTTATATTCGGATTTACAGGTCGAACGGAAGTTATGAAGGTTTCCCGTTTGCTGATTTTAGGTGAGATGCTGAGGCACCTAAACGGAGAGATGGCTGCAAGGAATTGTGAAAGCACTACCGGCGGATATTCTTCGTGCCTTAAGGTCAGTATTCCGAAGTCAAGAGGAAGCATTGAAATGGCTGAGATAATAGGACGTAGCGATGGTTTCTTCATTACAGAATCTGAAGCAACAGAGAGGGCTGCAGAGAACTTGATCGATTCTATAAGAGAAGAGTTCAAACTTGAAGTCGATGATTTGAACTGGGCGACGAAGGAGAAACTGAAAAAAGAAAATGCCCGGCTGAAAGACCTTGTGAACTCACTCGTGGATGACTGGGCTTACTGTCTTCAGCTTTCAGATTCAGTTTATAAATTGTCGTGCAATATATGTTTTTCTGTCCGTTCTGCATTTAGCGTCGCTAGACTTCATGGATGTGCTAGCCGAACCGCTAGCTCAGCCGTATCTAATACGGCGATGCTCAACGATTGTGCAAAGCTCGCATGGTCCGAAGGAGCACGTGCCTTTAGGAGAATGATTAGCAAAATAGAAGATATCTATCAATCATGATATGTGATCATGTATCTGTTATTGTAGCAGCACATGGGTGAATGTTTTTTTACTACAATTTAGGTGATTGCTCGTAATCTTTGTTTGCCCCTTTTTCCCTATCCATGTAACCCGTTACTCACTACAGGAAAACGACAAGTTGCCTACGGCCAAAAACCGTCGGCAAAGGCACAAATGCCGACGGCATACAATATGCCGACGGCCAAATGTGTATGCCGATGGCCTTTGCCGTCGTCTTTTGCTCCCTCGGCATATAAGCATAATGCCGTCGGCATACAAAAGCCGTCGGCATATACATCAGTGCCGACGGTTTCCTGTGGCCGTCGGCATACAAAAGCGTCGGCAAACAAACTAACGGACACAGCCGTCTGACGGCGTCGGTATGTTTGCCGACGGCCTGAAATTCCATCCATGTGTATGCCGAGGGCAAAAGCCGTCGGCATACTTGATGACCAGAAACAAAAAAAAAGGCAAAAAAGGCTAGCAATTTACAGAAAATACTGTCGACCAATATATTAACATTAAACACCCTTTGCCCAGGACCTTAAACAAATTACAAATGAGATAATTACAAATACGGACACATGATTCAACAACACACAAAGATTTAACATGATTACAAATTCTCGGCACTCCACAAGTAATTCCATGCCTGCTGCAATGGAAAATCAGCTTCTCATCTCAAATCACAAGTACGGTAACAGTTTCGCAAAATGAAAGCCTAGTTAGTTGCAACAGATAGATGTACTATTATTGTTCAAGCTGACCACCAGAAAACAAACCTAAAAATTTGGGGAAACCATCCTATAGAAGTACAGGGAAAAGCTAAAACTTCAGTAGAGCCTAGGAAATCAACGATATGATCTTGGGAAAGTATTCCAATATGCTTGTATCGATCATATATTCCCTGGAGCAATACCCAAATTCCCAAACATACCTACAGATCAACAAAAGCAAAGGACTGAGGATGATGAAAACAGCAAGAGAGGTCGAGGCTTTGTCCAAGTCAGCCAAGAGTCAAATAGGTAACAGCAATGAGGTGCTCCTGCAGAGATCAAATATTTACTGAGTTAGAAAGAGGATAGGCACACCATACATAGGTTCATAGACATGAGAGTTACTGCACTTGACTAATAAGTTTAAGTAAGCAAAAACAAGTGGCGGTTATAGGTCCAAATTTCCGCATGATATGTTTGCCAAGATCTCAAGGCTTCATCCTCTTTGCACTTGCACCAAACTCGCTTCCTTCTATCTCTCTCTACAAAAACAAATAGAGATGTCTATCAAATATAATACTTACAATGGACCATAGGTCAGGTTATAATTACCATCAAAACAGTTTTTGAAAAGTAAAAAGCAAGGCAGAGTACATATGCAGCGACCTCTCTGATTTGTGGTTAAAACGGTCAGTATTTGACATTTCCTATTCATTCAAATGTGTTACCGATATATTAATTAATTGGGCAACACCAACACAATATCTAAGGTCAGTCCAGGATGCTCTGAATTAAAACTGTTGAAACAGTTGTATGTATCAAGGGTATGTGTTCAAACTTTTGACATCTTTCATTCAGACACTTGTCAGTGTTAGCTTTAGTTTGAAATTATGCTTCATCTGCTATGTACATCTTTCAAAGGACTTGGCTCATACTAATTCCAAGTTCAGAAACAACAACTTTAGTTTAACACGTACCCTGCTTCGCTGAATGCCCACTTAATCAAATCTTAAAGTGGGGAGGTGAAGCTAATGACAACATCATGATGTGCAACAAGTTGGGTCATAATATAACAAGGGGAAGACTAATTTGGTAGTAACAATTGGTTTCAGAATCATGATGGCGGATGAGCATAAGTATCAGACATGAATGTACTGTTCAACATCACATTGCAGGAGAGGGAGAGAACAGAGGGGAATCGGAACATACCTGAACCTTAGGCGTAGTGGTCGAGGTAGACGAAGAAGAGGAGGCCTGGCCAGCCGTTGCCTACCACCGAGTTCAGGGAGGCCAGGCCAACCCAGGCCGCTCTCCTCTCCGTCGGTCGCCGCCTCGTCCTGGTGGCCGGCGTCGTGCACGCGCGCGACGCCGTGGATCTGGTCGTCGGGAGCTCCTGTGAAGCCACCGCAAACCCTAGGCCACGCGCAGCCGCGGTACGGCCAGCTCGTCGGAGCGGAACGCATCAAAGCACGCGCGTGTCGTCGATCCAGCCGGCCGCGACGCCGTGGCTGCTGGGCAGCGGTGCCTCTGTCGACGGTTAGGTTGCGCGGCGCGCTGACGAAGGGGAGCGACTGCGACAGGAGGAGTGGCGGAAGGGAGCATGGTCGGGCTCGGGGAGGAGGGGCGGCGGCGGAAGGACCTGCCGGCGAGGTGAGAGCGGCGGCGGCGGCGGCTTCGATCTGGATGGGGAGATGGAGAGGGAGGAGGAGACGGGGTCGCGCGTGCGTGTGTTGTGTGTCTGTGTACTGGGGGTTAGGGTTTGATATCGCATTGGTGTGGTGGGCTGGCTGGGCCGGTTGTGGCCTGGCTGGCCTTTGCAAAATCTTTTTTTTTCGTTTTTTTGTTTTTGGATTTTACAAAACCTTTAGCAGATTATTATCAGAATATAAAATAGGATTTTTTTTGTTTATTGTAGGCATCATTTTTAGGCACACAATTAGTTACTTAATCAGAAATATGCCAAGTTTGTGAAGCAACTGCAAAAAATATAGTGCAAAATGGCACCCGCCAAATTTTCTATGTGTCAAAAATGACTTTTTTGTAAAGCAAGTGCAAAAAATATGGTGCAAAAAGGCACCAATCAATTATTCACACACAGTAGTCCATATTTGATGGATAATCCCCAAGTATTAGGAATTTTCTCGGTTTTCTACCTATTTAAACGACTTTATGCCTATTTTCCAAAAGTAATTCAAATTTGAACTACAAGTGTGTGATAGTTTGCTCTGAAAATTGAAAAAAAATAATTTTAAGTTACACAAGTAGTGGTTATATCACAGAACCGTCGATAGTTTTGAATAATTCGACCCCTTTCAATGAATAGACATGGCGGCCATTTTGACCGTTTTTTCAAAAAAATAAAAAAAGTGAAAAAATACTCAAAAAAAAATCCTTTGGCATGGAGTCCTTTTATGTGTATTAGTTGATAGGATAAATGATAAACTTGAGTTTTGACAAAGTTTTCAAAAAACTTCTTCACAAAAAGATCAATCATCTATAAACATGTATAAGTTTCGAATCAAATGACCTAGCTATGATCATTCCCGTGGCATAGTTTGTGATAATGTGCCCATATTTGACACATAGCTGTATCTTGATATTACAAACAATGTTGCAGAAATGAGTTTTTTCAAATTACTTATATAAATATCATTTTTCTTTTTTTAAGTGTCAAAAATGACATTTTTTGTGAAGCAAGTACAAAAAATATGGTGCAAAATGGCACCCATCCAAATATCTCACAAAGTAGACCATATTTGATGGATAATCCAGAAATATTAGGAATTTTCTCGGTTTCTACCTAGTTTTGCCTATTTAAACGACTTTATGCCTATTTTCCAAAAGTAATTCAAATTTGAACTACAAGTGTGTGATAGTTTGCTCTGAAAATTTGAAAAAAATAATTTTAAGTTACACAAGTAGTGGTTATATCACAGAACCGTCGATAGTTTTGAATAATTCGACCCCTTTCAATGAATAGACATGGCGGCCATTTTGACCGTTTTTTCAAAAAAATAAAAGAAAGTGAAAAAATACTCAAAAAAAAAATCCTTTGGCATGGAGTCCTTTTATGTGTATTAGTTGATAGGATAAATGATAAACTTGAGTTTTGACAAAGTTTTCAATAAACTTCTTCACAAAAAGATCAATCATCTATAAACATGTATAAGTTTCGAATCAAATGACCTAGCTATGATCATTCCCGTGGCATAGTTTGTGATAATGTGCCCATATTTGACACATAGCTGTATCTTGATATTACAAACAATGTTGCAGAAATGAGTTTTTTCAAATTACTTATATAAATATCATTTTTCTTTTTTAAGTGTCAAAAATGACATTTTTTGTGAAGCAAGTACAAAAAATATGGTGCAAAATGGCACCCATCCAAATATCTCACAAGTAGACCATATTTGATGGATAATCCAGAAATATTAGGAATTTTCTCGGTTTCTACCTAGTTTTGCCTATTTAAACGACTTTATGCCTATTTTCCAAAAGTAATTCAAATTTGAACTACAAGTGTGTGATAGTTTGCTCTGAAAATTTGAAAAAAATAATTTTAAGTTACACAAGTAGTGGTTATATCACAGAACCGTCGATAGTTTTGAATAATTCGACCCCTTTCAATGAATAGACATGGCGGCCATTTTGACCATTTTTTCAAAAAATAAAAGAAAGTGAAAAAATACTCAAAAAAAGAAATCCTTTGGCATGGAGTCCTTTTATATGTATTAGTTGATAGGATAAATGATAAACTTGAGTTTTGACAAAGTTTTCAAAAAACTTCTTCACAAAAAGATCAATCATCTATAAACATGTATAAGTTTCGAATCAAATGACCTAGCTATGATCATTCCCGTGGCATAGTTTGTGATAATGTGCCCATATTTGACACATAGCTGTATCTTGATATTACAAACAATGTTGCAGAAATGAGTTTTTTAAATTACTTATATAAATATCATTTTTTTAAGTGTCAAAAATGACATTTTTTGTGAAGCAAGTACAAAAAATATGGTGCAAAATGGCACCCATCGAAATATCTCACAAAGTAGACCATATTGATGGATAATCCAGAAATATTAGGAATTTTCTCGGTTTCTACCTAGTTTTGCCTATTTAAACGACTTTATGCCTATTTTCAAAAGTAATTCAAATTTGAACTACAAGTGTGTGATAGTTTGCTCTGAAAATTGAAAAAAATAATTTTAAGTTACACAAGTAGTGATTATATCACAGAACCGTCGATAGTTTTGAATAATTCGACCCTTTCAATGAATAGACATGGCGGCCATTTTGACCGTTTTTTCAAAAAAATAAAAGAAAGTGAAAAAAATACTCAAAAAAAGAAATCTTTGGCATGGAGTCCTTTTATGTGTATTAGTTGATAGGATAAATGATAAACTTGAGTTTTGACAAAGTTTTCAAAAAACTTCTTCACAAAAAGGCGTAGCATACAAACTCACAGATTATTTATTTGGGAAAAAAGTTGTATGCCGACGGCCTAAATAAGGTGGCCGTCGGCGTATAGGTGGCGCCGTCAGCTTGGTAACGGATGCAGACTTGTATGCCGACGGCCAAACATATGTCTACGGCTTTTCTAAAAAGCCGTAGGCATATAAAGTATATGCCAACGGCTAAACGTATGCCGACGGCTTTTATAAAGCCGTAGGCATACAACCATATATGCCGACGGCCCCGACAAAATGGCGTCGGCATACATTTAGCCGTAGGCAACTATCCGTTTTCCTGTAGTGACTGAGTGAACTTTAACATGTAATGTAATGTGCTATAGCTCTGAAATTCAGATGTAATAAACAATGGTTTGTGCAATGTGGTTTGAATATTGTGAGAAGGTTTTTTGAAGCATAAATATGGCAGGTCTATCGTTACACCGGAAATAAAATCTTTGTCTACCAGAGGTGAACAGCAATGCACTACTATATTGGCGTTTCAGGGTTGATATCTAATTGCCTTTTATTTTGTATAGGTATCAAGCTAGACCAGTGTTGTGATGACATAGTTAGGTAGCACACCAAAATCTCATACAGTACGAACCATTAGTTATTCTGACAAGCAAGAGTAAATTTATTACAGATTGTATTGGCACTGACGACTGCAGCATAACAATAAAACAGAGTTTACACACTTCAAAATGTCGATTTTCGCTTTCCCATAGACTGCTATAGAAGATTTGATGACTGTAAATTACAACTAAACATTGCGTCATTGCTCATGGTTGGACATCGAGGCAGTTTTTATTGCTTCATGTTGTCGTAGTGGCCGAAAAACACCTACCATGGAGTTTGCTTGTCGGCATTGTGTCCGAGAAATTATCCATGGAGAGAGATTGGTGTGTTCACAGAAGAATTGTGAGAAATAAGTCAATTTATCAAGTTGAGGCATTTCGATTTGGATTTCTCATAGGTCAGAAAGAAAAAGACTAACTTGACGGTAGACTGAACACCCACACAATCTCAATTTGACAGAGATAGACTGTCATCGCCATCTCTTTGGACATGCATGTGTGAAACAAATGGACTGAACTGAATTCAGAGTGACATCGCATTTTCGATCCATAGTTGTCGTCAATGTTCTTTAAGCTGAGAAAGACATGGTTTGTAAATAGTATATTCATAGAGGCAGATTTAAATGAATTACCAAGCAGGTGATTTATATATTTCGTACCTCTGTGCTTCAGCAGAAGCACTTCCGTCGTCGAACGATAGCTGTTTTGTAGCAGTTGATTTCTCGGAGAGTGTTATTAGCTCCCAAGGTCTGGTGCTCCCTTCATTTAAAAAATTCGAAAATTATATTTTTGAGTTCCAAAAAATTCTAAAAATAATCTCGGGTGTAGCCAATGGTGTATCCCATAAACGTGCAAAATTTTAGATTGAAATATTTTATATTATGGGTATACAAAATCAAAAAAATCTGATAAGACTTAAAGATTTGAAAATAGCATATTTAGATCCATAATTTGTCATTTTTTATAGCTCAAAATACAAATTATTTGGATTTGATATTTTACACGTTCGTGAAATATACTATTGGCTACACCCGGAGATTTTTTTCATAATCTTTTGAATCTTATAAATATGATAATTGAATTTTTAAAATTGGAGGGTTCATTGGTGCTCGGGAGAAGAAAAAAAAGTCTGTTGATTTCTCCTCTCCTGTATTTTCGCAGTACGTAACATGTCTGTTAAATCATCAGGTAAATTATGTGAATATAATTTGTACCCAGCGTAGTGAGGTGATATTGCCCAAGCAGGCAAGCACTACACAGTACACACACGGAGAGCACATACACGAGAAGGCAGAATAGCCAGAACAAAGATCTGCATCACTCGCCCGATATTTCTGGACCCCTCCCCTCTCTCTACAGTGCGCAGAGGCGATCTCGGAGGCGACTCGGGTTTTCCCGGCGACCGCCGGCGTATCCGCGGGATTCCTCCCCCTCCGCCGGCCGCTGCGGCGGCGGGAGGGTGGGGAATCCCCGGATCTGCGTTCCGGCGGTGTAGATAGGGGTTTGTGGGCGGCGCTGGCGTGGTGGGGTCGCTGGCGTCGTTCTTTTGGTGCTCTGTGGCTTCCCCGTTCCGGCGTCGTCGTCGGCGGCGCTGCCAAGCTGCAGGTGAGTCAGCCATCTGCCGTTGCTATCTCCGGCGGCGACGGCAGATTGGTGGCGGTGTACAGGAGGCCGGCGGAGGAGGTTCAAGATGGCGGCTGTGCGGGCTCGTGGTGTGCTGGTGGAGGATCTGGCCATCTCCGGTGAGGTGGTTTGGCGCAGGCCCCGGATCTGGAGCAGTTCGAGCTTGGGGAGGCCCCCCGGCCGATGCTGCTGCTTCGTCTTCAGATCCAGCTCCACGGAGCTGGTGGCTACTGCGGTTCTTCAACGCCTTCGGGCTAGGAGTTCGTCTGCTCCCATGGTAGGTGCTCCTGGCGGCTGGTTTCTTCGGCGTCTTCGGCGACGGAGAGGTGGCGCGCCTGGTGACCTCGAGGTTGAAGTTGGGTTGAGCCAGCTTTGCTTTTCTTGTTTCTTCTCTGTTTCTTTCCTTGCTTGTATTTGGATCTGTACTCTGTTTCTTGCTGTTTAATACAAGTATGAAAAAAAAAAAAAAAAAAGCCAGAACAGGCCAAGCCTTCAGGAGTAGTTCGCCGGAATCACAATCGCGGAAGAGCTTTTAAGGCTGGGGCCGGCCGGATGCGGCTGCCTGCAAAGTTCTGGCAAGAGGTCTCGGGTTGCGGCACGTACGTAGGCTGGAGCGGCGGCTGGGAGAGCTCGGAGGACGTACGTGGCCGCCGCCTGAAGCAGCCACGATGGTTGGCGGGGCGACACGTGTTGCTGTAAGCCTGTAACTGTTTCACATCTTTCACGTACGTGCTCGCGCCACCCGGCCTGTGGTACTGCAGCGCCCCCAACGTGGCCGGAATTGAGGCGGTTCAGCAGCATACGCGGCATGCGTGTGTGTGACTGCGGCAGGACACAAGGGAACGACGCAGCGCGGCAGCTCGACCCTCGGGCATGCAGAGATTTTTCTTTGAAAAAATAATTAGCACACATATTGAAATTAATTTTATGAGAGCACATGCTTACATACTGAAATTGCCAGCTCATGCTGAGAACTAATTGCTAAATAAGGAAATTTTAAATAGATTTATCTATTGATCCGTTAATCTGACTAGCTACCCATTTACGCAGCTGAATTCGTCTTGGCGAGAGATCCAAAACTAAATCACATGTGGTTATGTTTTGATTTTCTTTTCTTTTTTCGCCGCACTAGTTGTGAGAGTATGGTACCGCGGTTGGCAGAATAGTATTGGGTCATCACAGGGTCATGCTTGGCTCTCTCCCAATAGGGGGGTAAATAGGATTCCTGAGTTTCTTTGTGTTTTTGTTGATTGTAATGTTATACATGGTTCCTGATTGGATACAGAATTACAGACTTGGCTAAACTATTAGTGCTACTGCAGTTCATCTACATTGATTTCGGACATACTTCTTTATTTATCCTTATTATCATTTGCTAACTTAACCACCTCTCTCTCTCATGTTGTTTCTGAATATTTTTACATGTCATGTCGACAAGGGTGCTTGAAGAGGAATCCAAGCAGGCTGCATGTGAGGTGAATCAAGATAATCTATATGATGTACTCAAGGATAAACTCCTCCCCCTCATGTTATTTTTTCGGTTAAATGCTACTAAAGCCCTGATTTAAGACCATTCTTGGTCATGTAAGAAAGCTGAGATTTATTGTGGCCACGTGATTTCCATGAACATATCCTATAAATATTTTCATAGAAAGTTTCCCTCATATCGAACTGTTTTATTTCTTCTACACAGGAAGTTGGTAGAACATGCAGTCTTCAAAGCAGAGGTTCATGAATTGCCTTCTAGGCCCAGTGATAGTTGTACATATCATTAATTCAATCCTTCTATGTCTATGATCTGAATTACTCCTGTAGTGCTATTTACGCCCCCTTTTTTTTGCGGGATACAACTGACATTACAGCAAGTTTACAGAAAGGACCTTCACGAAGATCAAAATAACACACAAGTCCTCCTGCATAGACGAAGTCGCCGAAGACGAACAGCACGTACCGGCGGCGCGCCTCCGCCGCATCCTCCATAGAACCTTGGATCGGGGGATGATCCCAGGCGAGAGGGAAGTCACCGGTGCTCGAACTCCGGAGAGCCTCCATCCTGCACCTCCGGCCACCTCGTTGACTTGCTTGACATCAGCTGGATCTGGATCTTGAGCTTGAGCTGGAGACGCCGCACCGAACTCCAGCGCGGGATCCGCACACGGCGGCCACAGAGGACCACGAGCGCGAAGATGGCGGTGCTCCGCCATGAAGCTGCACCGAGCTCCACCGCCGGAGAGGTCGAACACCACCTGCAAAACCAGACACCGGCACGCCACCGCCTCCAGGACGCCGCCGGCAAGGCACCTACCAGAGCCTACACTATGTACACACACGGAAACGGGGTTCCCCCACCCTCCCGCCGCCGGAGCGGCCGGCGGAGGGAAGGGGAACCAGCGGTTCACCGGCGGCGAGGTGGATCTGCTAGGAATCGCCAAAAAGATCGCCCTCTACTGTAGCGGTCGAGGGAGACGAGTCCAAGGTCGCGTCTTATTCATCTATTTACGCCCCCTTACATCTATGTCATCTTATTCGTAGATATTTGCTTATGTTTGTGTATATATGTTTTCCCATGTATGAGTATATATGTATTTACTCACAAGTCGCAAGTAGTGAGTACTGCAGCCTTCTCACACAAAACTCACAAGGTGCTTGAACAATACTATCTATTAAGCAACATGACCATAATGGTGCCTACTCTTGAAAATACAACTTGAGCAACATCACCACACTGAATCCATTTATTTTACAATATGTTTAAATTGGTCGATGATTAAGATGTGTGTTGCACCTGTCGACTAACTAGCGAGGGGAGTCTTTAAGATCCTTTGACTGCCAGACCTTTAATCCTCCCAACAATGGTCAAGCGCCGACCCGCCAACATGCACCGTCGGCGGCGACACCAACCTCGCCTACGACGCCTCTCTCCAAGCACCGAACAAGCTGGCAACTTTCAGACTGGAGATCGCTGATCAGCAGTACCTCTGGTATTAACTATCTCAGCTTCAGGTATTTTTTTTTAGATGTATCTCAGCTTCAGGTTGGTAATGGTTGTTTTTTGCAAATGCCTAAAACAATAGTACCTTTAGATTTTTTTACAACTGTGAGTTATATAAGTTAATTTATTTTAGATCAACATACACGTAATTCACACAAGGCCATGAGCAAGTGAGCAAGTCTGATGTAGTAGATCACTGAAAAGCTACAAATATTGGGTAAAATGGTGAGAGCAAATAGCATACATGCATCAAAAGAGCACTCAAGTTCGCTGGACCATAGACATGGATGAACTAGGATGTATGTTCTTGTCGCAAGGGATTCAGATTGTCGAGATAAGCATGCATCCATTTGTGTTCCAGGAGAAAGTATGCATTTGGGATGATTCAGTTCATGGTGTGGTATGCTACTTCCAGTATGTGGAGATGTTTCTCATTGGCATGCTATGCTACAAGATGAAACAAAACAATTTAAACTGTGTGCTGGTTGAGTTCATGTTATGCTGGACAGCTCTAAATGCAGGACATGCTATTGAACATGTTTCTGACTTTGAGTCCGGTGCTTGCAAAATACAAAACTGGATGTGTAGAGTTATTGTGCTGAGATATATGAGCTCCTGAAAGCTGCCCAGCCTAAATTTCCGTTAGAAGTGAATTTAGGTGCATTTTTTTATTTGATGCCATTTTGTTCTTTGTTAACAATCGAGAGTGTTAGTTTTGGTTACGTGTTCAAGGCTTGTCGCATGTCTTTTTATAGAGTTAATTGCGTTAGGGGTCACACATCTCGTCGTCGATGTGCACTTTGGTCACACATCTGGATAACGGGATTTTTTGGTCACACATCTCGACAATTGCGTGCACTATGGTCACAAACGGGCCACGTCATCCCGTTATGGACCGGAAATTTTCAGAAAACCCCCTCGAGTAATATTAGCAGGGCCATATTGCAAATATCTGGACAGAAATGATTTTCGGAAAAGAATAAAGAGGGATGACGTCATGCTGACGTCAGCACACAGCAATGGATCTTCACCAGAAACCGTCGCCGGCGGCGCGGCTGCGGGGATGGAGGGCGGCGCCGTTGGGGGATGGAGGCGCGGCTGCGGGGCTGGAGGCGCTCGGCTTCGAGGTGAGGTCGGACGGCGACATGCGCGTGCTCGACACGTGGCTGCCGGACTCGAAGAAGACGAATTGATTCGCGAGGTTCAGCCCATCCCAGCTCGCGGTACTCGGCAAGGAGATAGAGGAGGTCCAGGCGGAGGCGTTGGTCCTGTTCGATTCGTCGGGGAAAGCTTGTGGCGGCGGGGATTCGCGTCGGCGCGGCGGCACGCTTCGGCCGTGCGTGTGGAGAAAAGAGAGCAGGGGAGAGGCCGGCCCTTGACACGCCAGGGGACGCGGCGGCGGGGATGGACGTCATGCTGCAGGTCGAGGCCGGCCTTTGACACGCCAGGGGACGCGGCGGCGGGGATGGACGTCATGCTGCAGGTCGAGGCCGGCCCTTGACACGCCAGGGGACGCGGCGGCGGCGGCGCTCGGCAGGGGACGCGGTGGATGGCGGCGGCGTGGCAAGGAGAGCAGCGTTGACCTCCTTTTTTATTTTTATTTTGTTTTTTCTGAAAAGATCTGACAGGTGGGCATGTCTAATTTTGCAATATGGCCCTGCTAATATTACTCGAGGGGGTTTCTGAAAATTTCCGGTCCATAACGGGATGACATGGCCCGTTTGTGACCAAAGTGCACGCAATTGTCGAGATGTGTGACAAAAAAAATCCCGTTATCCAGATGTGTGACCAAAGTGCACATCGACGACGAGATGTGTGACCCCTGCGCAATTAACTCCTTTTTATAGCCTCTCTGGCATTGATAGTAACAGCAGATTTGATTTTTCAGTCAATGCAGGCTGACATGACCAGCATATTCAATGTTTATTTTCTACAAGTAATTTGTAGGTCATCACTGGACCTGGAACACATGGAGGACTTGAACGAAGCATATAAGAAGCGAAGTATATAAGGAGCTTCACCGTTGGAGCACCAAGGACGAGCCACTGACAAAAGTGTTGATCAGCGTGCATAAAAGATATCTGAGCAAAATAGTAGCCATCATTCATTCATTTGCAAAAACTTTATTTCCTTGAGATGAACAGAAGTTGCACAATGAATAAATAATGTTAAGAGTATCTTTTTTGATTAGTTTACTCATTTGACTTATGTGTCCAAGAATTGGTGTTGTATGTCGGTCGGACTTAATGAATTTGTAAGCTAATAACTATGCATTGTACAATTGCATGGGATTTTCTAGCAATGTTTTCTTGATTGTAATTTGACTAACTGAATTTCGATATTTGCAATGGTTGGTTATGAGCGTTGCACGTGCATGCTAACTAGTAGTATTAAACATTTGTCACGATAACTGAGTATAATTACAAGGGTATTTTTTTACATGTTTTTTAGCATGAAATTAGAATTTGAAGTGTTTATAGTATCATCCCACACAAAGTAGAATCATACAACCTTGTATCGATGTAAAGTGACATACAGAAAACTGGCAACCAAGTTATTTTAGTCTGTCAACTAATTAGTGCATAATGTAGCAAGTATGTACAATAATCTGGCAATTAACGAGGAAGACAGAAGTTGTCGAAACATGTCAACAGGAGATTTAATATGCCCGAAACATAATATAATGGAGCTTTTTTTTAACTGAAATTAGAATGTATTATATTAAAGTTATCTATATACACTATTTTTATGTCCTTTGGTATAAGCATGTACATACTATAAGACCATGAACATACACCATCACGGGCAACCACAAGCATCGACCTCGCGGGAAAGAATCCTGTAATAATGCCATCACTGTCGAAATTTGTTCCATTATTTTTTTCTACCCGCAACAGAGTTCTGTGTTGCTCCTTCATGATTATACAAGGCATTTCCACAAGCACTAATCAGAAAATCTACAGGGTGACAATATTGTTCAAGCATTTGCACAGCATCCAGAGAGCAACATAATAACCATATCAGTCTCCTACGTCTTTTTTTAGGGATATCAGTCTCCTACCTTTGTTTTTATGGATATCAGTCTCCTAACTGGAAATAGAGGTTAATCTCACTGAGGTCCTGATGACGATACTATTGCACAGACGTCATCCCACCGCTCTGGATGTGTTGTGCTCCGCCTCATACCCCGGACTTGGATCATGCCGTCTGAAGCGAAAGTCAAATCAGATTGTAAGAATAGGGTTTGCATATCAATAACATGAAGTAATGAAAATCTGAACTAAACTTGATATATGAGCATCTACTCTCAACTATGAAGTAAAATCGGATGAAGCTGCAGTACTAAATGAAAAAGACGGTAGAAGGTCCGCTTGGTCGAGCTGACAACCAAGCCAGCAAGGGTAAGTAATCCTTCCGCACTAAAGAACAACATATACAACGGCATTGAGACGTAATATAATTAACACATTTCAACATAGCCTTCAAACAAAGTTGCAATAACATTTTACATGGTAAATCCAAGTTTGTGAAGCTAGAAAATCACTTGTATTTTATTCATACAAACTATGGGTATAGTGTGGCAATAGTATGGGTGACTGCAACATTTACCCAGACTGCCTTGAAGTGATTAAGAATAAAATCTGGCATGTCTTGTAGCTCTAAGACATGTCAAAGAAAAGATGAAAAGGTCTTTTAGCCCCACATATTTTAGCCCCACATGTAGGACCCTAAATGAGAACTAAGAACATATAAACAATATGGTATAAATAAAGATGTAAAGATAGCTATATGTCTTTAACATCAGTGATAGCTTGTGTATCATGAATCATCCAGGTACGAAATTGCTTGCACTAAAGACAGAAATCGGCAAATGCCTGCAAAGAAAACAATGGTGACACTGACAGAATAATTCATCGAGACAAGGCAATAAAGCTACTTTTAACGCGTCTAGCAAACGAAATTAGGCCTATAAGGTGGAATATTCATAAAAGTAAGCAACTCTTGAGCACAAATTGCAAGGCAACGTATCTAAAATTCAGAAGGTATAAAACGTGGGAAGCTGCTGAGCCATATATTTGCACCTGGAGAAGAATCAAAAGGGATGGAAGTATATGTGTATAATTCTCTTACAAAGCAGCTAATTTTCACCTTCGCCTAATTTACTACAGCTACTAAATACAGATCCTTGTAGTAGAGATTCCTGAGGAAATTTCCCTTGCCTGTTGTACAACACATAACAGAATTAATAGAATAATAGATCCCCGACCAAAAAAAAAACAGGACAAGAGATCCCCGAAAAAAAGGTCAAGACATAACATCGGTGAACTTACACATGCCCCAAAACGGAAAATTTGGCGTCGTCGGGCGCGGGCGCGCTAGCAGCCTGCTTGGACTGCGGGGGAACACTGCCGGTGGGGGTGGGGCGCGGGCGCGCTAGCAGCCTACAAACTACATAAGAATATCACTATATCACAATCTTTTATCCGTGCCCTCTGGCATGATACATAACACTGATATAAGCAAGATCAAGAATTCAATATCACTTTGGAATTTATGATATTTACCACAAGGGAGTGACTACGTAATTTAGGGTGCTTGCCACAAGGAAATGACTATGGAATTTAGGATGTTTGCCACATAATGACTAATTGGCCATTATACAGAGCTCAACAGCACCAGTGACATACATCACCAAACATACATGAAAAGACTATAAAGAGCTATTAATTCACCAAGGATTGCCATGGTTAAGTTAATTGTTTGACGACAGTATTTGTTCAATTTAAAGGAAATTGACAGTGACAGAAACTTATACAGAATGTATACTGTGGCTGTGGCGCTAAATGTTGAGGGGCTTTAACTGATGCTAACTGAGAAACGGTGCCAAATTTCCCTACAAAATTAAGTAACAGCACATAAAATTATTGGGAAAAAGTTAGCCTGTGTGCACCAACTGCTTTGTACCCACGCGATGTTGAATCTTCAAGTTGGATACTGCTTGCGGAAACAAAAACAATCACTATTGAGTGGAAGAAATATCACTGATATACATGCCAAAGAAAGGTTCCATAAAATCGTATGGCTACCAAAAATAAAACTGCACAAAACCTTGGTGAAGATGAACGTACAAGTTTGCACTGACATTCATCCCACAGCCAAACAGAAAAGGGAAACCGAACATTTTTTGTTTTGGGGATGAAACTTAACTCAGTAACAGTATCGCTGTGCCTTGGATGAAATGGTGAACAACTGTAAATCCATAACATATTTCTATCAAAGTTTTCATCATTGAAAGTTTCTTTTATAATACAACTTGGGATGCTTGAAGCATTATGGTGCATACAAGATTTTGCTTTATTTCCGAGCAAACAGCTAGCAGAACTAGTTATTCCTACTTACAAAAGGATATTTGCATCACCGTTCAGGGAACATGATTTGAAGTTGTTCGGGTTCAGAATTGCACCGAAACATGAAAGTCAAGAACAGCAACCTCATAAACACCGCTGGTGTTATCGCAGCAAGAGCTCGACGCCCGGCTCCATGACATGCCCAAACCACAGACGGCTCTCCTCAGCGTCCAACACAGACACTCGTTGCATCTTTGTCCACGAACAATCCACCGCATCAAACATGACCAGCCTCCCGTCCACAGCATTGTACAGGCAAACAGCCCCCAGTCTGTCCGCAGCCTGAAAGTGCCAGAAACTGCCATGCCTACCAGCAACCAACTCATCGAACATCTCCATTGGCATTGTGGATACCTCCAGCCATCCCACTGCATCATCGTCGTCCAACCGCCACACCACTACACGCTCCAACACCCCAAGATCTCCACTCCACCTAACAAGAACAGCCGATCATCGAGAACAAACAAGTACGCCGTCGTAAGGCCGTGTGGCATGGCAACCGGTGGCATCGTCCATTCCCCCGTCACGAGATCAAGCACGAGAAGCGCGTCCGGACCACGGCCGAGCACAAAGAGCCGAGCACGGTCGCTGGCGACGGCAGCATTGCCGAGTAACGCAAATGGCTGCGGGAGCTCGCCCCGGGGCATCCACTGCGGGGAGGGATCTGCGGAGTTTATGGTGTAGGAGCGGACGGTGGTGACGGCGACGAGCGAGTAATCCCCCCGCCTGGTGGTGGAGGAGGAGGAGAATGAGCGTGGGACGATGACGGCGATGAGGTAGGAGCGGTCGGGGAGGGGCGGGAGGCGGCGGAGCGAGGCGACGGTGACGATGAGGGAGGGGGAGGCGCAGGAGACGAGGGGAGGGGAGGGTGGATCGGGCAGGGGCGGCACCTGGAGGAGGCGGCGGGAGAGCGGGTGGAAGGCGAGGCGCGGAGAGAGGAGGAAGAAGGCGTCGAGGCGGTGCGCGGAGAGGAGGGCGTGGAAGGCCGGGGAGAGGAGGGTGCGGCGGAGCGCCCGGGAGACGGCGGCGACGGGGATGAGCGCGGTGAGCGGGAGGAGGGCGAGGATGCGCTCCTGGAGGTGCTCTGGGAGCGCGTCCCACGGGCAGGCGGCGGTGGAGGTGGCGGCCATGGCCGGGGATTGATCGGCGATCCGGCGGGTTGGTGGTGGCGGATCACGGTGCCGTATTTGGTGGAAGGAAATGGAAATTCAAGGAGGAGAAGCGAGCGGCTGGCAGGTTGCGGAAATAAAAAGGAAACAAAATGGAAATTCCGCGACCGCTCATGCTGTCACGTGCTCCTCCGTTGCTCCACATTTTTTGCCCAGCACCAGACATGGCCGGAGAAATAACCGCGGGGAGGTGTCTGTGCCGTCTCGCCTCCCGCCGGATGCAACCGCGACGCGCTGGTGGCGAAGGAGTAGAGCTCCTCCCATGGGAGGCGACTGCCGGCGTGGTTAAGGCGCATGTTCCTCTTTTCCTCTAGGCCATCTTTCTACTATTTAGGGCGTGTTCGGCAACCCACCAGCTTCCCGAAATCCCCAACTCCAGCGTCTAGATCCTAAATCCGGCGTCGCTAGTGGAGCTAGAACGTTCGGCGTGGCTTCTCGGCGGTGACGCGCTCCGGGCGAAGGATCTCGGCGGGGCAGGAACACGTCCCTGCCCATCACCACCCGCGCGCCCACGTCCACCTTCCGCCTGACCTCCTCCACCACCGTCTCCTCCTCCCCGTCCTCGCCGCCTCTGGCCACCACGCGGCAGCAGCGCCGCGCGAAGGAGCCCTCGACGCGGAGCTCGGAATCGGGGAGCTCGACGACGGCGCCGCGGCCGGCGCCGCCGAGGATGGAGGACCTGCGGGCGGAGAAGAGGGGCTCGCCGGCCGGGCCGAGGAGCGCGAGCTCGCCCGGGGAGGCCGCGCCGCCGCCGTGGCCGCGTCCGTACCTGTCGGGGAAGCTTGGGGACGGACGGACGGTGGCGGAGTCGGGGAGTTGGGCGCCGGCGAGGACGGCGAGTCGGGGGGAGTGGGCGCCGGCGCGGACGGCGACTGCGGGAAGTGGGTCGCAGACGGCGCGTCGGGGTCCTGGACGGCGCGTCGGGGTCGCGCACGGCTCGTCGGGGGAGCGGACGGCGCGTCGGGGAGCTGGGCACCGGCGCTGCGGCGACTCGAGGTGCTTCCTCCGGCCGCCGGAGTCGAGGGTGGCGGCGGCGGATCTAGGGCGGCAGCGGCGGCTGTGTGGCGGCGGGCTGCTAGGTTAGGTCGCGGCTCTGCTCGCGAGAACGAACGAGAACGACTCGTTTCTCTGCTCGCGTGAGGAGAATAGAAGGAAACCAACCGTGCAGTTCACTTGGCGGTGGCAGTTTCTTCGTAATTACCTACAACTCCGCCAAACGCTGATTCGCGAAACCAGGAAACTGCCGCTTCGAAAATTGCACGGTGATTCCTGCTAGCTTCGCGAATCTGGCTTCGTGGAGCTGGTGTGTTCGGCAGTGCTCCAGCGCGAAGCGACGGGAAGCTGGGAGCTGGCCTATTGCCGAACACGCCATTAGTCTCTCTGTTCCGAATTATAACATGTTTTAGCTTTTTTTTTATTCATATGTATCTATACATATTTTAGTGCGTAGATTTAATCATTTTACTCTGTAGGTAGTATTGATAACCCTAAAACATCTTATAATTTGAAATGGAGTGAGTACAAGACTACAAAACGCCTCCTCCCAATCCGTGTAAAGCGCCACCTCCTCCCCGCTCCATACCCTAGATCTACTCTCTATTATCCCGCTCGACGAAAGCCAACGACGAGGAGACTCACGTGCGAAAGCACAGGACACGCGTCAATCAAAGCCCCTCCCTCAAACTACATTAGGTTTTAGTTTTAGTTTGATGTTTAACTTTTTAGTTCAAATTTCGTTTTAAATATCCAAAAATTTAAATGAATTTTGACCCATTCTTTATATTTGAGTGATAAACTTTTCTTTAAGTATGGGGGCAGTGGTCCCTATCAGTCTGAACAAGTGTTCAAGCGCCCCAGACCACTCTTTAAGAGGTGTCGGACACATTAACTGGTGCGCCGGTGTAGATTTCTTAGAATTCCTAGAAGTGACAAATCCAGTACAAGTTGAAAGGGCAAAATCAGTAGGATGTAAACGGATCGAATCAGATTCTGCATTTACCATATTCTTTACCACATTTTGTCATGCGGATTCAGAGCAGAGTGGGTGATGACCGGTTGCGGATTCAGATGCGAATATATGTGACCACGTATTCGAAGCGGAAATGGAACATACTGAGGGAGAAAACAAAATTAATCGAATAGGTACGCGCATATGTACATCATGTACTCCATAGTTTGTACAATGATGACTATGTAATCCCTCTCAAAAAAAACGTTAGACTTTGGTAGAAAATCGGATTAATCGATTAAATCCATGGGATGATCCTATTTAATTTTTGGATAACCCATATCCGGATATCTATGACATACCAAATATTATACAGTATCCGGGTGTGCAGTTCGAAATCAGATATCCTTGTCCGGCGGATTTTCCTTTAAACTGGATATGTATTAAAACAGTTTCGGAATAGAATACGGTGCGAAAATTATCCTATCCGTTTATACCCCTAATAATTAGCAATCTTCAATGATGCCTGCTTTAAATTACCTTAGTAATCTAGTCCCGTTCCGTGTACAATGCATTCTGACCCGTGCAACATTAGCTTACACGAAACCGCCTACGGCAGTACGGCTACGGCTACGGCTACTCAGTGAGGATCCTATATTGTGGTCTTTTTTTCTCGTTAGCTGATCGCATGTTCCTCTGAATGACATGCAGAAATGCTAGAGAAGTCAACGTGAAGAATCCAGGGCTGTATGGAAGTTTTTATCACTGCAAGCACAAAGAAACATCCGGTTACTAGAGTCCATTTGCCAAAAGAAAAAAGGAGTTACAACAGTTTCAAATGCTGTAGCAAATGTAATGGCCTAGGGAAAAATACCTCTCGTCACAGGACAATGTTTGCTGATGTAACATTCGGACGTAACTTCCACGCGTTCAACATTTGAGATCAGCTTTCGCAGATGATGCATATTGTTGTAGGTTCAGGAGTTCAATGCTTTCTGACAATCAACCTGAGTGCAACCCAGAAAAATTATGATCTACACACTGATCCAGCAAAGTTCATTAACAACAGAAATGTCAGGTAATAAAAGAGTGGGGAGCTTGGTAAACAAAGCTAAAACAATTTTCCATAACTCTGCTAGGTTTTCCATTCATCCATTGAGGCATATAAATACGTTAACTTAAGCAGACACTAATTGTAAATCAATAACAGCACTGACAAAACGATAGGAACAGCTTGACGGTCAGAAAACACCCAATTAGACTGCTGTAGATGGGTTCAAGGTTCAACGGCAATACGAATTCGGTGGCACCAATGGTCCAGCAAAGAGATGCATTTGGATGAAATTCCCTATAATGTCCCAAGTGCCAATTAAAGAACCAAAAGAATGAAATGTTGCAGAAGCAAAGCCAAACAGAAATATTTTAAATCAAAACCAACTCAAATGATCTGGGATTATGGAAATACCGAAGTTGAAGTCTTCATCAACTCCCTGATGGCCATTGTAGCATAAGATGATGCTGGTAGAGTAAAACTTAGTTTTACGGCAAGCTCTGGTAACAGATCTGAGCTGCCAATAGATTTGGTCTCTGCTAGGATGTTTGCTCCAGAGGTTTCAAATGAATCTTCATATGACATCCCAGTAGATAATAGTTCATTTGCTTCCGACGGCTTGGCTTTGGATATAACATCTAAATCTGTTTCCACTAATTGTACTTCTTTGTCGGTGTAAGTCATGAGGTCCCTGCAGTCATTAGGAAACGATTTAACTGAAACTATCAGATATCCCTTAAAAGGAGGAACGACTGCATTGAACTTGAACATAGAGAAGTCGCTATACAGAAAATATAGTTAAAACTTCAACAAACCAAAACATAAACAAAGCAATTGATTGAACGAAACAGTTCGATTTTGTTTAAGATGCACCTACCATTCACAGTCAATAGGTCGTTGTATTACACGACGGTAACCTCCTTTTATGCTTGTGATCGAGAATTCCCTTAGAATTGGTAATTGTGTCACCCAGAACAACAGTTAGTATGCAAAATTGGATACTAAAATAAACAGATCAATTATTGCATGAATATGAATAATGTAACACGGTAGTTATGCCAAAGATGCAAATTTTTGTGACCAAATGCAGTATTTAAACCCCTTTTTTGTCTTTGGATGTGTTAAGAACACCCGTCTTCTAGAGGGCCCAGTATGAACTTATGATCATAATACCCATACAAAGCTTTAAATTTGCTTCAGAAAGAAACATGCACATATACAAACAAACTAACTTACTCGACCCCATGGATGCTCTCGGTCAGGCTGATACCATCCTGAGACACAAAACCAAATAGACATTAAATACAAAAACCAAACATTAAGATGGGTTCAAACTAACAAAGGCCACAATGGAAATACACTAGACTAGCTAGCCTAAGACAAGAGCAGTTGCATGCAGCTGAATTTATTGCCAGTAGAGCGTGATTGGTTGGCAACTCCGCTCTGCATGGTAGCGGTGCTAGCAACCTGAGAGCTGAGCTGTGATGTCAATATATCGTAATTCGCAATGTCTTAAACATCTAGAGATTATTGTATAAGATTCAAAAAAGGTAAAAGGGTTTTGCCAAAGCTGTGATGTCACTTGACCCAAAACTTTGCATGTAGCACCGCCACCTAATCTGCAGGTTTCCAAGAAAAGCAAAGGAAGGCATAATGGGAAGCTCTGGTTGAAACATGCGCCTTGTAAAATGGAAATCAAATCAGAAATTATCTTGCCTACTAATCTGAAACGGAGGGAGTACCCAGATAAGGTGCACATAGCACATGGGTAGCTATTAAATATATTATGACAAAAAAAGGGAAAATCTGATATTACACATCTACACCCTCTAGTTAGGTAGAAAAACTGAAAAAAAAAACTCAAGAAGCTTACAAACATGGTTATTCAACCAAATTCATGGCAAAAAAAAAGGATTACCTTGTTGGCTATCTCATGGTAAATCCCAGAAACTTCATTCCCGGGAAACAATGTTCCTGAGCTGCACAACAAAAAAGTAATCATGAGTGCATAACACTCGAGCGAAAAAATTGTATAACAAAGGACATACAACAAGTGCTCATCACCCAGGCAAAGGAAGGACAACATCCTCAAGCGTGTAGACCGCCTTCAATAAATCTTCAGGATCAGCTACCTACAAGAAGAGTGTATAAAAGGGAATTCCGCAAACAGCAGCTTTCATGCACAAGTTTCACACTGTTTGAGTGTAATACGCTTTAGATTGATTTTCTATAGTAAACCTTGACAGACTGGATCTTTTCTTCCAGGGGTGTTTCAGCAGATATGTCCATTTCAGATGCGTTAGTGCAGCCATCATCATCTTTTGAAGCATCCGTTACAGTTCCTTCTCCAAGAGGACATTCTCTTTTGTAAACCAAGTCACCTTCGATGACTCCCGAAAAACCTGTGATTTAGACTGATTAGCATATGAAGACAAAAGAAAGAGAGTAGATGGTACCTTTGAAAAACTAAAGTAGACTTTCGACACCTTGATAAGTATAGTGCAACAGAATGCATAAATAAGTCATTAACGGACCCAAAAAAAATATGTGCACTTGTGGAGGAAGTGGCTTGTGTGCTTGCAATAATCATTTTTTGGGTGAATGGTTGCATCCGGTGGCGGAGCTAGAAAAATGAGAAGCATGGGCAAGACGCAAACTGAGGAAAACATTTGAGAACCGAAATCGCATACTAGGCTACACGTCGTGTAACTAAAACTAAATTTGAGAACCACAAAACCAT
This sequence comes from Poa pratensis, assembly GCA_947311845.1. Lineage (NCBI taxonomy): Eukaryota > Viridiplantae > Streptophyta > Magnoliopsida > Poales > Poaceae > Poa > Poa pratensis. The sequence continues at coordinate 36,347,141 of CAMZMU010000056.1, read as the reverse complement.
AAATAGTTTTATAGTCAAACACCCGACGAACACACTAATATATGTTTGTAAACAGAAAATAAAATGAGATATTATGACCTACTGTTAGTCTGTAAAATTTACCAATTTTAGGATACGATTTTATAATCTACATTTACCCTTCTCTAGTCGATACACTAGATCGTTCACCATAATTGAGTGGTTGGCTATTGTTAACTGATTCTCTTGGTATCAACTTTCCGGATTTTCTTATGGATCCAATGGATCTCTTCTCTTGTACTACTGAAACTATTTATACATTATATATTCAGTAGTGCTCTACTGTTCCCATACAAAAAGTGCACCAAAATATTGGGTGTACATGATAGTTTCGTACAATTGAGTTAAACATGCCTAAATTTTCTTTTCCATATTATATCACTGATAACTCTGCTTTGCTCAACACTACACTTACGATAAAGTCTTCCAAACATATCACAATGCCCATGTTACCTTGGAAGAAGCCAAAGGTGAGAATGAACATAAACAAGAGTGAACTAGTTGCACCCATCTGAATCGGTATTAGTACAAATGTGCTCTAAATATGTCCAAGGTGCCAGGACAACTCTGCACCTTAGGATTTATGTAATTGGTTTCTCAGTATGAGCGGATTTTCACTCAGTAGAACTCCTACATTAGTATGCTACGCAATAATCAACTATAATGCCTTGAAGCTCCATAGTGAACCTAATCAGATCAAAATCCACAGAAGCAGAAAGTGTACTGACCGTACTTTCCAAATCTCATACTCGCAGCATGGTTCCATAGATAACTCTGGTAACTATGTACATACCTGTGTACAATTTTCAACACCGCTTAATATGTAGATGTGTAGAACTTAAGACTTCATGGTAAATAAGAAAAAAGTAACTACTTTGCAGGCACGATGGATTCCAAATTAACATCACAAGACACATGAAAACTTAGATCATGCAATAGAACATACATCAGTCTCAGTGTTCTAGGTATAGCCATTAGTGCTTGTAAATAGTTGCCAGGGTACTTCTTCAAACGCTGAAGCTGAAAAAGACACACAAAGCACGAATTTAAGGGTTCCACTGTCAAATTAGATGATAAGGTGGAGGATAAGAAAGATGCCTTATTAATTTATTACAACTTAGTTAATAATTAGTAATATATTTGAAGCAAGACATCAACGTAACAATTTATGGTTTATAACGTCATCAGCATAGGTTGGTAAGTTTCCTCCATTACAGTACACTTCACAAAACATCTACTAAAATTGAGTCAATGTCAACTTGTGGGCATAGACAAATACTTATATATTATCAATCTGTGACATCATTATGCTTTCTGTTGGTCCATAATATCACAAGTATCTCTCATCACTAATTCAGTATTGTGTGGATGTATCAATCTCACTTGATATGAATAATAAACTTTATAAGCACCAAAAAGAAACAACCAATAGCTGTGGTAGGACAATAAAATGTTCACATGCAACAATATAATCCAATGAAAGAAAGGCAGAATACACTTACAATAGCCCTCTCTGCTATGAGGCGGCGAGGGAAATTCCTAATTGCCACATCAATATCACCATGTTCTTTATAATGTTCCCTCACCCCATTCATGTCATCACACTGTATGCAGCTAAGTTAAGTTTAACAAATTTGAGCACTAAATATTAAAAATCCTAGTTGCGGAACAGCAAAAAAATACTTAAGGATATCTCCTTCCCTTGGATCAAGAATCAAGCTAACAGCAACACTCCACTCTCCTCTAAGCAAAGCAGCACCAACAAGATGATTTGGTACTGAAGCACTACCAAAACGCTAGAAAACAACGATAGAAATAATGTTATACAAGTCAGAACAGAGGCAAAAGGTCAAAAGCATATGCAAATGAATTATGAGGGTGTGTTTCTTTTACTTGTAGACCGTAGTAATTAATAAACCCATTATTTAATAATCCATCAACAGCTGCCTTAATCACATCGTCTGACTCTGTGACAACACTCCTAACAAATGACAGAAATGGAAAGCGTGAATTCTCCAATCACTCTGTAATTGGAAATAAAAACAGTCATGACTGGAATGTAAGATCAATAGATCATAGTGGAAGGCACCAAATGACCAAACTATGCAATTCTTTGTAAGTTGTAACCATCGTGAATTAGCATTAACATTGTGTGGCGGCATAGCCACCACACTTTTATATTGCAGAAGACCAAACAAATTCATTACAACAAAGCTGTATACTACCATCAGTATATATAGCAAGGAGAACATGCACCTTAAGGTAATCGTAAATCGGTTCCCCATGAGTTGACCAAGAGCAAGGCCCTCTTTCACATAACTAGAAAAAGGGATAATCAATTGCTGAATTAGTGAATCTTCAATTCTATTTGGTCAATGACATTAAATCAATGTTGTAAATATGAGATGATAAACATAACCACTTACTTAAAGTTTCCAACTTTAATGCCAATGAGTTTATCATTTAGAGCAGCCAACCTACTGGCATGTACCCTGAAAAGCGTTACCTGATGAGAAGAAGGAGAATTAGAAAATCATGAATCCAAGAAAAAAATCGTCTTGTTTGTGTCTTCTCGAACTATAGCATTCATTCTTTCTTGTACCATCAGCTTTTCTTGAGAAAAAACATTAAACTTTCCATTTTGAGACCATGCTTGTTATATTGAATCATGACCCACATTGTCCAAAAAATGGAAGAAATGCAAAAGGTTGATATGTTGCATGAGTTGCACATCACAAATTAATGTAGAAATAAAGTACCTGTTGAGTTGTAATAGCACGTTTATCCTTTGTCCCTGCAAACCCAAATGATCGTGGCTGCGGATAATGTAGTAACAAGTAATTCGTGAATATGTGTATGAATTCGCTAATATTTTGATGAAACAACGGCGAACATGTACCTGAAGCCCCAACATTTTTCCTATCACTCTTAGTGCCTCCTGGGTGTCCTTGTTCTCCTTGTAGAGATGAAACCTGTAGCACAAATTACAACCTAAATGTGCAGTCCTGTGGATCCTTATGCATAAATACTAAAAACATGATAGATTAACAATGACGGGAATATTTGTAATGCCATCACCTGAGGTACTTCCCAAGATGATAAGGCCAGGTTACAGAGACTCTGCTATCGAATGGCCTGTCATCTCTCCAGCCCGAAGGTCCAGACCTGCCCACGCCCGCCCTAGCCCTCGCCCTCCCACCAAAATTCCTCCGTCCACGTGGCCCTGCCTTCAGCCGCACCCTAACACACCTCTGAACCCCGTCGCTGTGTTCAATGGTATCCGTGGCCAAGAACTTGAAGTTCCTCTTGAAGAAGTCGTGCACCTCCTACAAAATGTGGAACATGTATGACAGCTTCACATCCCAGTTTCAAATATATAACCACGATGTTGGGAGGATAAAATAAAACGAACCCAGCGATGAGCCTTATCCGCGTCGGGGGAGAGAGTGATCGGCGAGACGTTGCTATCATCCTCTAAAACCCTCGACAGAAATTCGCTCAAAGCGTCGCCATCGGCATCACCGCAGAGCAGCCGGAAGGAGTCCAGCGAATGCGGGAGGTCCGGGTCGGGGCCAGCCTCCTCCTCCTCTGCATCTACACCCTGCGAATCCATCCGCGAATGGCACCAAGCCGAAACGAGAGGTCAGTGGCGGACTAGGGCTCCTGAATCCGGAAAACCGTGACGGGGTGAGGAGCAGAAGGGAAGGGAGAAACCTGGTCGGGGAGGTCGAAGGAGGTGAGGCGGACGAGGGCGCCGTCGCGGGCGACCTCGTGGACGATGAAGTCGGAGTAGCGCTGCTTGAGGGCGCCGCGGAAGCCGGGGAGCGAGGAGGCGAAGCGGGAGATGCCGACGTCGGGCTCGGCGAGGGCGGCGCGCGGCTGGGCTACGGTGGCGCGGGCGTGGCAGGCGAGGCGGCGGGAAGGGGGTTTGGGGAGGGCGAGAGGGGAGAGGATGGGGTTTAGGAAGTGGCGGCAGCGCATTCGGGCGAGCGGCGGGAGGATGGACGTCGGAGGGGTGGTGGGGAGGTGCAGGTGGTGGCGGCAAAATGCCAAAATCTTCTCCGGCACCGGCGTCTGAGTCGGATGCGGGCGGGGTGAGGGAGGAAATTGCAATGGGCATTGTTTTTGCGCAAAACTACAATTAAATACGAATACTCCGATTATTAATGGTCTCAACAAATCTAATGCGGATGTAGTTCACAAAAATATTGAGGTTTCAAACGCAAAGTGCCTTAACAAGCAGATACCGAACACAAGGCACTTAACACTCTCGGCTATCCAATTTATTGAGACGTTTTCACTTTGATGAGATGGAAATTCATCAAAGTGACGGAAGATCGGGAGGCCTTGTGATGTGGTGGCATAGCTCACTTAATGTCACCTCGAAGGAGGTATCCCCAAACTTCATTGACATTCGTGTTGATGAGCATACTGATTCAGCATGGAGATTTACAGGGTTCTATAGAGAACCAAGTGCGGACCGAAAACACTTTTCATGGCAATACATCTGTGACTTGCATACGATGAACAACCTCCCATGGTTAATAGGAGGGGATTTTAATGAGATTATGTTTGGTAATGAGAAAGAAGGTGGAAATATTAGACCACGAAGATGCATGCAATTATTCAGGGATGCTATTGATGACTGTTTATTGGAGGATCTTGGCTTCATTGGAGAAGAGTTTACATGGCAAAGAGGGAGAATTAGGGAAAGACTAGATAGAGTTTGGGCAACCAGGATGGTGTGGCCATGTTTCCAGCTCTCGGTGTTGTCCATGAAGGTTGGGATAAGTCTGATCACCGTCCAATCCTAATTGATACTGATTTCTACCTGCAATCGCAGAACAGACGGACACCTGGCCCTAAACGTTTCGAAGCCAGATGGTTGTGTGAGGAGACAGTGGAAACGATTGTCCAATCAGCATGGGATCGCGCTAAGTTCTTGCCTAGAGCATCTTTGGCAAAGAAACCGGTGTCATTCATGCCTCGTTGCATGATTGGGATAAAAGAAGTGCTTCAGGGTCCATGGTCTCATTTGCGTGATCTGCATAAACAACTGAATGAAGTGATGTCTAGACCCACTACAGATCAAGATAGAGGAATTGTTAGAGAAAGAAGAGTTGTATTGGATGCAGAGAGGAAGATTAAATTGGATGCCCAGTGGTGACCAAAATTCAGCGTACTTTCATAGGTCAGCCTCAGCTAGAAACAAGAAGAAATTTGTTAAAAAAACTAAGGAATGATCAAGGGGACTGGCTCGAGGATGAGGACCAGCTAAGTGGGCTTGCCTCGGAGTATTTCAGTAACCTGTTTTCTACTGAGGTTCAAAACCCGAACCCTGCTTCCATTGCAAAAGTTCAGGCCAGAGTGAGTGATGAGATGAATTCTGCCTTGACTGCTCCATACACAAGAGAGGAAGTTAAAAAAGCCTTAGTCAATATTGGAGACTTGAAAGCCCCAGGGCCGGATGGCCTCCATGCGATCTTCTATAAAAAAATCAGGCACATTATTGGAGAGGATCTTACGGATGAAGTCCTACTAGCTGTAAATTCCAGGAAAATCCTGATAGTTGGAATGACACTACGATTGTTTTGATCCCTAAGGTCCCAAATCCTGAACATATATCCCAATTTAGACCTATAAGTCTATGCAATGTGGTGTACAAAGTTATTTCTAAACTGTTAGCGGCGACGTTGAAGACCATTCTTCCAGAGGTTGTCTCCCCAATGCAAAGTGCTTTTGTTCCTGGGAGACTGATCACGGACAACTTTCTGATTGCTTTGAGATTTTCCATGCTATTAAGAACAAGAGAGTAGGTAAATTCGGAAATTGTGCTATCAAGCTCGACATGCACAAAGCTTATGATAGAGTAGAGTGGAAATTTTTGGAGCTTATTCTTCTCCAACTCGGTTTTGCTACTGAGTGGGTACGACTCATTATGGAGTGTGTTACACCGGTAAGATACCAAATTCGTCTTAATAATTCATTATCCGATTCTATTGTTCCATCTAGGGGTTTGAGGCAAGGGGATCCTTTATCTCCTTACCTATTTTGTTGTGTGCTGAAGCCCTAAAAGTTTAATTTTGCATGAGGAAACTGCTGGAAATCTTCAAGGAGTCAGGGTGTGTCGGACTGCTCCTACTATTTCACACCTATTATTTGCAGACGACTCTCTTATTCTGATGAAGGCTGATAATAATAATGCTCTTAGTATGAGGAGAGCCCTGAATGAATATTGTGAGGCGTCGGGACAACTGGTCAGTGCTGCGAAATCCAATCTTTACTTTAGTCCTTGCACTCCAGTGGAGGTCAGAGCCGAGGTCTGCACTACACTCAATATCATGACGGACGATAACTGATAAAATATTTGGGGCTGCCACCATTGGTTGGTGTTGATAGGCCTGACTGGTTTCAACATCTAATTGATAAGGTATGTAAATTGTTGAACGGATGGAAAGAGAAAATGTTGTCTTTTGGTGGGAAGGAGGTACTGATCAAAGCCATTATTCAAGCTATTCCTGCATATGCCATGCATGTATGTATTCAAGCTACCCAAGCAGATTTGTAAAGGGATAATCTCTGCAATGTCCCAATTCTGGTGGGGAGATGATGAACAACATAAGCGTATGCACCGGTTTGCGTGGTGGAAAATGTGTATTCCAAAAAACATGGAGGTATGGTTTTCGAGATCTAGAAAGCTTTAACCTAGCGCTGCTTTCTACACAAGCTTGGAGACTACTTTCAGAACCAGACTCCCTATGTGCTCAAGTACTTCGAGCCAAATACTACCCTTCTGGCGATCTTTTAAATTGTAAACTTAAGAAAGGCAGCTCTTATACTTGGCAAACCATATGGTCAGGCATCCAGACCTTCAAAAGAGGTCATATATGGAGAGTTGGTAATGGAGAGAAAATAAATATCTGGAATGATTGTTGGATTCCTTCTTCTCCAACCCGTAAAGTTATGACTCGGAAAGGTAATATTTTGTTTACACATGTTTCTGAGTTGATTGATGCAGGAAGTGGTGATTTGGATGAAGAGATAATAAGAGAGAACTTCTGGCAAGTTGATGCCGAGCGAATTTTGAAAATTCCGCTAGCTGTGGGGATGATGGAGGACTTTGTTTCTTGGCACTTTAATAAAAATGGGGTCTTCTCTGTTAAGTCATCATATATATTATCAGGAGTGGGATTTCCAACATGGAAGGAAGTTGCACCGAACACATCTCTTTGATGCAACTTCATCTGATCCTATTTGGAAAGCCCTGTGGTCACTAAAAGTCCCTACAAAAGTTAAAATTCATTGCTGGAGGGCCATTTTGGGTGCTATCCCATGTTTTGGGGCCTTGGCAAACTGTCATATGCAAAACTCAAGCCAATGTCCTCTTTGTTCGGTGGATTGTGAGAGCATATCACATGCGTTTTTTAAATGTCCTAGAGTGGCGAAAATTTGGAGCTATCTTGGCATACATGAAGCGATCTTGCATGCTTGTGTCTCGGAAAGCCAAGGGGTACCAGCTCTGATCCAACTTCTGATTAATACTACTGGACACCACGTCTTTCAGAGGTGCGACGCTACAATCTTGTTGTTGTTGCATATGGTACGTCTGGTGGGAGAGGCGCAAAGCAACGCTGTAGGAGTTTGCGCGATAGAAAACAAAAAAATTCTCTCACATGCGGAAGCAACACTCAAGATCCAATCTAGAAGATGCTAGTAACAGGGAGAGTAGTTCATCATACCCTCAAAGAACACGCGCGTTGAACGTTTAATTCAACGCAGCTCGGTGAAGTTGTTGACGATGTTCGATCCAATCAGCACCGCAAATGAGCAGCGCCTCCGGAGGCTTGCACACGTATAGCTCGATGACGTCTCCCTCTTCTTGATCCAGCAAGTGAGAGGGAGAAGTAGATGGGATCGATTCCAGCAGCACGACGGCGTGGCGGTGGATATGGTGGAGAGTTTCCCGCGGGCAGAGCTTCGCTAAGCGGTGCGCGGGAGGGAGGAGGAGATGCGGCAGCGATTGGACCCATATGGTGTGCCTCTCTCCTCTCTTATATAGGCAAGGGAGCTGCAGCCACTTAATTCCCAAGGTAGTAACCCCTTCTTTAAAGAGTGGTAACCCCCTCTCCTTTAAAAGGTAGTAACCCCCTCTTTCAAGAGTGGTAACCCGCCATTTAAGGGCTGCCCATTGATTGACCACATGGACCATGGAGGGCTGGTCAAATGGACAAGTGGGCCACATTGGTCGTCCAGGACAGGTGGGCCCACAATGGGACCCTCCAGAACCTTCTAGAACATTCGGACACTCGACCGAAAAAATCTCGAACTTTTCCGAAACCCGGAAATCAACTTGCCATATATAAATCTTTACCTCCGGACTCTTCCGGAGCTCCACGTGATGTCTAGCATCTCATCCGAGACTCCGAACAATAATCGGACACCATTAATAAAATTATCCCAGAGCTACTCTAGCGTTACCGAACGTTAAGTGTGTGACCCTACGGGTTCGAGAACGTGCAGACATGATCGAGACACCTCTCCGATCAATAACCATTAGAGGGACCAGGATATCCATAATGACTCCCACACATTCAACGAAGATCTTTATCGGTTGAACCACTATTTCGTGGACTACTATAATCCGTATACAATTTCCTTTGTCACGCGATATTTTACTTACCCGTGATTCGATCGTCGGTATCACTATACCTAGTTCAATCTCGTTACCGGTAAGTACTCTTTACTCGTTCCGTAATACAACATTCGATGTGACTAACTCATTAGTCACGTGCTTACAAGCGTTACCGAATGTGCACTACGAGTGGGCCCAGAGTATATCTCTCCGAAACACAGAGGGACAAATCCCAGTCTTGATTCATGTAATTCAACAAGTACTTTCAGAGATACCTGTAAGACACCTTTATGATCACCCTGTCACGAAGCGATGGTTGATGTCCCCAAAGTATTCTTCCAGTACCCGGGAATAACATGATCTCATGGTCTAAGAAACAGGATACTTGACAATTAAAGGCATAACAATATAAACTTAATGAAACGATCAATATTGTTATGCTTAGTTGGGTCTGTCCATCACGTCATTCTTCTAATGACATGATCCCGTTAATTAATTAACAACTCATGTTCATGGTTAGGAAACCATAACCATCATTAATTAACGAGCTAGTCTAGTAGAGGCTTACTAGGGACACTGTGTTGTTTATGCAACCACACATGTATTATGTTTCCGGTTAATACAATTATAGCATGGAAAATAAACATATATCATGAACACGGAAATATGATAATAACATTTTTATTATTGCCTCTAGGGCATATTTCCAATAGTCTCCCACTTGCACTAGAGTTAATAATCCAGTCAATAATTAAGCACTTAACACCTATGGCATTCCAGTGTTATTACTATGCTTCGCATGTGGTAAACTCCATCAAAAGATCTAACATGTTCAGGTCCGTTTGTATTTGCACGTCTTAGCGTGTACATGCATCACTCATTCTCTAATGAGATGGCTTTGTATATATTTGGTCAACCGGTGAGACCTTAATTCCTCAGCTTGAACTAATGTTACCAACATTTGTGAAAATATAGCTTCATAGTGTCAGCATTCTTGGAATTCACCAAATTCAATAAAGAACTCCTTGACAAAAATACTCCTATTATTTGTTGTCAACACAACGATATACTTAGCCTTTGTTGTAGTATTTATCACAATATTTTAATTTTGAAATTCATTCAAAACCGGCATGGAACTTTCTTCCAGCCTATTGTGCCACCCTTCAACACATATTTTAATTGAGATAGATTTATTTGGATAGATGACAAGACTATTAGTGTAACATATTGATACGTCTCAAACGTATCTATAATTTTTGATGTTCCATGCTTGTTTTATACCAATTGCTACATGTTTTGTATCTACTTTATATCACTTTTATACATTTTTTGGGACTAACCTATTAACAAGATGTGGAAGTGCCAGTTCCTGTTTTCTGCTGTTTTTGTATTCCAGAAAAGCTAGTCTGGAAATATGTTCGGAATTGGACGAAACTACGCGGGATCCCTATTTTTCCAGAACTCACCTGACGGAGCGAAGGAGCAACAGAGGAGGGCCACCAGGAGGCCACACGCACCTAGGGCGCGGGGCCCCCTCTGCCGCGCCCTAGGGTGGTGTGGGCCCCTCGGGGGTCTCCAGCCGCCGCCCTTTCGCCTACTTATTCCCCCCGACGCGAGAACCCTAAGTGCCTGAGCAAATATCCACGAAAAGTTCCAGAGACGCCGCCGTCGTCAACCCTAGCTCGGGAGGGTTCAGAACCTCTTCCCGGCACCCTGTCGGAGAGGGGAATTGTCACCGGAGGCTTCTACATCGCCATGCCTGCCTCCGGAGTGATGCGTGAGTAGTTCATCCTTGGACTACGGGTCCATAGCAGTAGCTAGATGGTTGTCTCTCCACTTTGTGCCATCATGTTTAGATCTTGTGAGCTGCCCTACATGATCAAGATCATATTATTGTAATGCTACATGTTGTGTTTGCTGGGATCCGATGAATATTGAATACTATGTCAAGTTGATTATCAATTTATCTTATATGTTATTTAAGATCTTGCATGCTTTCCGTTACTCGTAGATGCTTTGGTCAAGTAGATGCTTGTAACTCCAAGAGAGAGTATTTATGCTAGATAGTGGGTTCATGCCTCCGTTTAATATGGGACAGTGACAGAAAGTTCTAAGGTTGTGGATGTGCTGTTGCCACTAGGGATAACCTAACGATGCTATGTCCACGGGCATATGTGTTTGTTTACATTACGCGCTTTCCTTAATGCAATTATCCGTTGCTTGCAACTAAATACCAACGGGGGACACGGATGACAACCCGGCGGTGGATTATTAGTCATAGATGCTGTTGGATAACGGTCTATGTATCTTGTCGTAATGCCCAATTAAATATCATAGTAGTCATCATGTCATGTATATGCATTGTCATGCGCTCACTATTTGTCAATTGCCCAGCTGTAATTTGTTCACCCAACATGTTAGTTATCTTTTATGGAGAGACACCACTAGTGAACTGTGGACCCCGGTCCATTCTTTTACACTGATTAAACAACCACAAACTGCAAACTGTTCCTTTTTCATTCTCTGCAATTAAACATCATTTTCCACACCATACGTTTAATCCTTTGTTTTCAGCAAGCCGGTGAGATTGACAACCTCACTGTTTCGTTGGGACAAAGTAGTTTGATTGTGTTGTGTGCAGATTCCACGTTGGTGATCGTGTTGCGCCGTGTGAGCCACCAACAACCTTTCTGAAGAGTTGCTTCTCCTACTGGTTCGATAACCTTGGTTTCTTTCTGAGGGAAAACTTGCTGCTGAACTGCATCATACCTTCCTCTTGGGGTCTCCCAACGAGCGTGTGATTCACGCCATCACATATTACAACGAATACTTTGTCATTACTGCAAAGGAAAACACATCCTTAGGTTTCCAAAAACTACTTAAGGATCTTTTCCACAGTTTTCCAATCATCATATGAATTATCCTGGTATAACAATTTATAGCATAGGACTTATCTGGTTGTGTACATATCATGGAACACATGACTTATAAATCTCAATTTCAATTTTTGCTCATCATGTGTCAAAACACTTGATATTGCTCAATTCTTTTCCATACGGCAAGAACCCTTTCTTGTCGTTTTAATATTGACTACTACTTCAATACTTCATCTATGTACTTTGGCTCAATCATATCAGGCGCTTCAGTCCATCTCTATAGATATTGATGCCCAATATATTTTTTAGCCTAAGCCGTTCATCAATATGAAATCTTAACCGTGTTAATTTAAAATACATATTTTCCAATCAACTATATGTCATCAACATAAAGTATTATAAATATATCTTAGCGCTCCCACTTAATTTATTGTAACTCTACAAGTTTCTTCACTATTCATGATGGAATCAAACTCATTTGATAGCTTCATTAAAGTAAAGATTCCAACTTCGTTATGCTCATTTCAACCATTGAAGTTTGCATACTTTTCTAGAAACCTTTTTGAATTTTACAAAAACTCGTAGACCGTGTCACGTACACATCCTTGATCAGCCTTCCTTGAGAGGAAAGTTGTTTTGTTATTCAACTGCCATATCAAAATATGTAACTTTTCTAGAACTATCCATAAAGACTAAGGTATCACTACGAAAGATCGAAAAAAATTCGTACTCAACTCTTCGAACTTTGTCGCAAACATCCTTTCGACAAGTCGAACTTTCAATGGATGTAAACATCCACGTCTTGTTGCTACATATAGATCCGTTTGTGATCGTGAGGATTCATGCCTTCCGAAAGTATTACCAAGTCACATACTTGACATTCATACAGGGATACTATCTCGGATGTAATGACTCATAGCCAATTTACGAAGTCAGGGCCCACCTTTCGCTTCCTTTATAATTTGCAGGTCGTTTGTTGTCAAAACAACACTTCATTCTCAAACCAAAAGTTGGTCTAAGTACAAAGTTTTATGACCTTTGTGGTTCAGTTTGCACACATGTAGTGTCTTTCACTTGGTCAGATTAGGAGACTCTAGAACAACTTCTAGTGTTGCGCTACTCTTGACATGATAACGATGATTCTCTAATCTCATCGAGTTGCACTGTCCTCCCACTCACTTCTTTCGCATGAACAAGTTTCTCGAGAAATCTTCCCTTTCCGACAAACAACATTTGTCTTAGGTTTGGTGATAGGAGAAATACCCAATGGATTCTTTGGGATAACCTTATAAACATATATTTATCCGATTTTGTTTGTAAACATTTTACACATGCTATGCATACCAAAATTTAAGAAAAGACAATTCGGGTCACTACCCAAGCCATAACGCGTACGGTGTCATTTTCAACGGATCACGATGGCGCTCTTTTCAGTGTAAAAGTGGTAGTCTCTAAAGCACAAACTACAAAAATATAATGGCATTTTATTTATCTTACCATGTCTAACAAGGTTTGATTATGTCTCTCGAACAATCCATACTTCTATGGGGTTTTCGGGAAGGATAAGTTGTGGAACAATTCTGTAACTTCTCAGATGTTTCGCTAAACTTGTAACTCAAACTTTATTCTTTATGATCCAATCATAAATACTTGATTCTCTTATTACGATGATTTTTCACTTCATACTAACAATGCTTTGAACTAATTCAAAATGTCAAACTCCCTTCTCATTCAATATATACTCATGTATCTACTCAAATCATCGATGGAATTTTATGAAGAACAATTAATCCACCACACACGGCTACACATAATGGACCATGTACATCAATATGTATAATCTCCACTAAATTAGTCGTCCATTCTACTTTGGCCTATGAACGGAGTTTCAGTCATCTTTTGGAAGAGGTCTCACAAGCGTCAATTCATTCAAAAAACAAAATTGACTCCGAAAGTCCATCAACATGGAGTTCCTTCATGTTTTCCTTTCCAACATGAACTGAAACGGTGGTGTCACAACTTAAGTGATAATCTTGAATTTTACGTCTTGCGACGTTTAGCATTTAGTCTTATAGATGTTTATTTTACCAACACGATTTATATTAACTCATCCATCAATTATGGAACCTAGTCATAGTTTGAACAACTCATTTGTTCTCACAAAATGCCAGAACAAAATAACAACTTATTAAGTTCTTAAAATAAATCTTGAAAGTTTGTTTCGATGCGACAATGAACACAATAACACTTTATTTGCGTTCTTGTCGTTATCGTTTTCACATCTTTTACTAGTTCTTTCAGGCCCTTGTACTTATTGTATTGCGTTGCTCTGTATGATAATTCATACCAACCAATCTAGTATCAAATACCCAAAAAAAATACTTCGTTAACTAGTAACACATCTATAACTGTATATCATGTATATTCCTGAGCTAGACTTTTCCAGTCTTTTCTGCCATATACTTTTGCAATTCTATTTTCAGTATTCCCTTTCCTTTACAGAAGAATCATTCAACATCAAACAATGCCATTCGAACTAGAACATTTTCCTTGGCGTGTTAGTCATATACTATCAGCCATGGAGCCATTTTTTGAAGTTGATTGTTTTACTAATATCACCATATTATTAGCATTCTTCCGGATTCCACTCTTAGCAATCTCCAAGCATAGTAAACAATTTTTAGCCATACTTTTAATCCATCCCATCATAACAATTTTATGATGAAGCTACTATAGCTCGAAGGAAGGAATTTATAGGATAATATTAGTGTCCAACTTCTTGGATGATTCAAACGCCTAGCGTCTTCAATCCTTGCATATATTCTAATAATATAAGCACACATTGTCACAATAAATTACACTCAGTCATGTTGCCACAAACATTGTTCTAGATATCAATATATCTTTCACTCTTTGCTTGTTTCTGAAACAATTCTTTTCATCGCCTAGATCACCTTGATTCTCAAACATTCTTTTGAAGATCAGGTATCATGGAAGCAAGCATGACACTAGATACTAAGTTGGAATCATTTGCTCTTTAGATCAATCAATCATTAAACACATGGATCTATGTAGGTATTACCGAAAATTTACAATAGGACTCAATTATAAATTTCACTAATACGGTACCAGTCCATAATGGTTTTGCCAGATCATAACAGTTTTATCTCAATTAACAAACTAAGTGTAAGGTAGTTCATGATGCCAAATACTACTACAAATTATGCAAATACAGTTTGATAGGTTGTTTATGATAAATTTAGTTCAAGTTAATTCAAAAATACTATGTGAACTCCCACTCAAAACAACATCCCTCTAGTCGTTTCAGTGATTACACAAACCAAATTCACTACACCAAAACCGATCATCATGTGAGATGGTGTAGCTGCAAAGGCGAACATCGAGATGTTCATCATATCATCCATATGACTCATGCTTTACCTTTCGGTTACGTGTTCCGAGGCCATGTCTGCACATGCTAGGTGAAAGTGCATGTGTAGCCCCATGCGTGGTTTTGGTAATTAATGACAATCCATATGGACTAATGTTTGCATTGAGATACACTTGTAGATCTTGTCCATAGGTAATGTTTGGAGTTCATGTGTTGGACGCTAGAAGATTCATGATGACCAAGGTTCCATCCATGGGTTTATATGAAGAATGGTCATGTGAAGAGTTGAGCTTATTGCAAGCATGGCTTGGAAAAGAAGACTGAGTGAACTTCATGTTATCTCCAAGCCATCATCTATATCAAGATAAGAAGATGAAGTGCAAGCTCAATATGATCCATCTCGAAAGACATCATTTGATTGAAGCTTGCAAAGGAGACATGAAGACGGAGCTTAGCGAGGCCCTCCCATAATGGAGTATGGGGGAGCATTTGGAGAAGTCTTCATCAAGCATGTGCTAGCAAGCACAATCAAGAAAGGTGATCAAGAAAGGTGTTCCAAGTTGAGAGAGTAAGATCGTCATCATCGAGCTCAAGTGGAATGCGCAAGGCAAAGGTATGATCTTGATAGGTTTTCTATTTTACCGGTCTCATGTTGTTAGTGGGAGACCGGGTTTTAGGATAGACGGCGTACTATCAAGAGGGGCTCTCAAGTGAGTAACTTGATCGCATCTTTGTGGAGAGCTCAAACCTTTGCATACTTGGCATTCATCTTTCTTGGTTCTTATTTGGTTTTCTCCTTGTTGGCTTTTGGTGCTTGTTGTGATCTTCACGACAAGCCCAAGTTCATCGAAAACGAATTTCGTATGGAAAACTTGTTGCGTTTTCGGTTTTGGAGGTTTGCCGATCATTCCTTTTTAGAGAGGTTTTACCTTTCTCCATTTGGTTTTATCTTCATTGTTGGACTATGATGTTTCTCTGCATGATCTTCTAAAGCTCTTCGTTGCGATTCCAACGAGCCCAAGAACATCGAAAACGGAGTCCGGATGATCAAGATATCATCGTTTTCGTGTGCAGTTTTCTGAGGGGCGGAAGTTCCGGTTTGGCCGGAAATTCCGGCCATCCGGAAGTTCCGGGCAAATTTCCGGCCAAAGTTCCGGCCGAGTGCAGTACGGTTTTTAGTCGCTTTTCTGGGGGTCCGGAAGTTCTTGGACGGAAGTTCCGTCCTCAACCGGAAGTTCCGGCCCAACCGAAACTTCCGGCCTAAGTGAAAACTGTGTGGTTTTGAAGGCAACGGCTAGAATTTCTGGAGGGGTATAAATACCCCTCCACCTTCCTCCAGCCAAGTAGATCGCCCAGATTTCTCTCTCCTCCATTGTTGCAAGCTCATTTCTTTGATATCTCCCAATCCCTCCACCCAATCTCTTTGATCTTTGGAGGATTGAAGGAGAAGACCTAGATCTACATTTCCACCAAACCATATCTCCTCTAAGTGAGGGGAACCCTTTCGATCTAGGTCTTGGAGTTCCATTTGTTGTGTTCTTCCTTGTTCTTCCTCTCTTCTCCCCCATAAGCATTAGTTGCTTGTGGTGGGATTCGAGAGTGAAGGATTTGAGCACTTGTGCTCTTGCCTTTTGCATTTGGTGCATCGGTGTGCTCTCCACGAGGATTCGTGGAAGTTGAAAGCTTGAAGAACTTGTTACTCTTGGGTCCTTGGACCCTAGACGCCTTTGTGGTGGTTGGACCCTTGTGTGGTCACTTGAAGCCGTTCGGGAGCCCCCAATCCCATTGTGGGTTGTGCCTCGGATTGTTGTTGAAAGCCGTTCGGGAGCCCCCAATCCCTTTGTGGGTTGTGCCTCGGATTGTTGTTGAAAGGCTCCGGATTCCGCCTCGAAGGAATACCGATAGTGGAAGGTGAACCAAACCTTTGTGGTGCAGTTCATCGGAGAAGAGGGTGAAACCTTTGTGGTTGTTGAACCGTTGTGTCGGTTCACACCTCTCCAACGAGACGTACTCCCTTTCAAGGAGGAACTCGGGAATACATCCTCGTCTCCGCGTGCTTCGGTTATTTCTATACCCGAGCTTTTTACTTATGCACTTTACATTGTGATAGCCTTCGTGCTTGAAGTTTTGTTTTGCTATCACCTTGTTGCTTGTCTTGCTTAGCATAAGTTGTTGGTGCACATAGGTGAGCCTAGTTTATTTAGGTTGTTGGCTTGTTAATTTAAACACCTAGTTTTATTCCGCAATTAGCAAGCCTAAACCGGAAAAGTTTTAATCGCCTATTCACCCCCCCCCTCTAGGCGACATCATTGTCCTTTCACTAGGCTCGCCAAGTAGAACCGTAGTATTTGCGTGTGTAAATCTGGCTTACACCCGTTGTATGCAAACGTTGAGTCTATCACACCCGATCATCACGTGGTGCTTCGAAACGACGAACTTTCTTAACGGTGCATACTAAGGAAGAACACATTATATCTTGATATTAATTGTGAGGGATCATCTTATAATGCTACCGTCGCGATCTAAGCAAAATAAGATGCATAAAAGGATTAACGTCACATGCATGGATAATGTGACATGATATAGTCCTTCTTGCACTTGATCTCCATCTTGTGCATCTTGGCATGATCTCCATCATTCCACCGGCGTGGCACCAAGGTCCATGGTGCATCCTCCTTGGTTGTCCTCCAAAATTACAACATATCACAAGGATATGATATTCGGCACGCAAGCCATAAAATTAAAGACAACCATTAGGCTCCCGCTGGTTTGTCATAACTTACAAAAAGTGTCATCTCATACAACAAGTTTGTAACACTGACCATATCACATCACATGCCTGCAAAAACAAGTTAGACGCCTCTCCCTTATTCTTTGCAAATTTTGACGTGGCTTAGGGCTTTCGAAGAAAGAACCGTTCTTACCTACGAACATGAAATCACAGCGGTGATAAACAAATTATTTACAACCCGTTGTAGATTAAATCTTAACTATAGTGGGAGAGACAGACACCACAAAGCCACTTATGCAATACAAGTTGCATGTCAGTCGTGGAACAAGTCTCATGTACGCGGACATGTAAAGTTAGTCTGGGCCGCTTCATCCCACCATGCCACTAAGATTCAAAATACACAAAGGAAGCAATAACATGATTATCAACGCCCACATACACATATGTTTTCTACCCGTACCAAAACATCTACGCATAGATCCGGCTCTGATACCACTGTAGGAGTTTGCGCGATAGAAAACAAAAAATTTCTCTCACATGCGGAAGCAACACTCAAGATCCAATCTAGAAGATGCTAGTAACGGATAGAGTAGTTCATCATACCCTCGAAGAACACGCGCGTTGAACGTTTAATTCAACGCAGCTCAGTGAAGTTGTTGACGATGTTCGATCCGATCAGCACCGCAAACGAGCAGCGCCTCCGGAGGCTTGCACACGTACAGCTCGATGACGTCTCCTCTTCTTAATCCAGCAAGCGAGAGGGAGAAGTAGGTGGGATCGATTCCAGCAGCACGACGGCGTGGCGGTGGATATGGTGGAGAGTTTCCCGCGGGCAGAGCTTCGATAAGCGGTGCGCGGGAGCCGGGAGGGAGGAGGAGATGTGGCAGCGATTGGACCCACATGGTGTGCCTCTCTCCTCTCTTATATAGGCAAGGGAGCTGCAGCCACTTAATTCCCAAGGTAGTAACCCTTTTTAAAGAGTGGTAACCCCCTCTCCTTTAAAAGGTAGTAACCCCCTCTTTCAAGAGTGGTAACCCCATCTAAGGGCTGCCCATTGATTGACCACATGGACAAAGGAGGGTTGGTCAAATGGACCAGTGGGCCACCCTTGGTCGTCCAGGACAGGTGGGCCCACAGTGGGACCCTCCGGAACCTTCTAGAACATTCCGACACTCTGCCAAAAAATCCCGAACTTTTCTGGAACCCGGAAATCAACTTGCCATATATAAATGTTTACCTTCGGACTCTTTCGGAGCTCCTCGTGATGTCTAGGATCTCATCCGAGACTCCGAACAATAATCGGACACCATTAATAAAATTATCCCAAAGCTACTCTAGCGTTACCGAACGTTAAGTGTGTGACCCTACGGCTTCGAGAACGTGCAGACATGATCGAGACACCTCTCCGATCAATAACCATTAGAGGGATCAGGATATCCATAATGACTCCCACACATTCAACGGAGATCTTTATCGGTTGGACCACTATGTCATGGACTACTATAATCCGTATACAATTTCCTTTGTCACGCGATATTTTACTTACCCGAGATTCGATCGTCGGTATCACTATACCTAGTTCAATCTCGTTACCGGTAAGTACTCTTTACTCGTTCCGTAATACAACATTCTCTGTGACTAACTCATTAGTCACGTGCTTGCAAGCGTTACCGAATGTGCACTACCGAGTGGGCCCAGAGTATATCTCTCCGAAACACGGAGGGACAAATCCCAGTCTTGATTCATGTAATTCAACAAGTACTTTCAGAGATACCTGTAAGACACCTTTATGATCACTCTGTCACAAAGCGATGGTTGATGTCCCCAAAGTATTCTTCCAGTACCCGGGAATAACATGATCTCATGGTCTAAGAAACAGGATACTTGACAATTAAAGGCATGACAATATAAACTTAATGAAACGATCAATATTGTTATGCTTAGTTGGGTCTGTCCATCACGTCATTCTTCTAATGACATGATCCCGTTAATTAATTAACAACTCATGTTCATGATTAGGAAACCATAACCATCATTAATGAACGAGCTAGTTGATTACCCCAAGAGCAAGGGATCACCGTAGCACCTCTCAATGTGGAAGTAAGGTATCGATCCGCAGGAGCAAGAAGGAAAAGTTATCTATTCCCTACAACTAAAGTGTCACAAGTTTTAGTTGACTATGCACTAAACAAGTTTGGAGAATGATGACGTGAAACACACGTTCGTTGGGAGACCCCAAGAGGAAGGTATGATGTAGTCAGCAGCAAGTTTTCCCTCAGAAAGAAACCAAGGTTATCGAACTAGTAGGAGCAGCAACTCTTCAGAAGGTTGTCAACGGCGCCAGAAAAATAGTGTTGTTGATGGGAGTATGGACTGTTGACGTGGAATCTGCACACAACACAATCAAACTAATTTGCCCCAACGAAACAGTGAGGTTGTCAATCTCACTGGCTTGCTGAAAACAAAGGATTAAACGTATGGTGTGGAAAATGAGTATTAAATTGCAGAGAATGAAAAAGGAACAGTTTGCAGTTTGTGGTTGTTTAATCAGTGTAAAAGAATGGACGGGGTCCACAGTTCACTAGTGGTGTCTCTCCATAAAAGATAACTAACATGTTGGGTGAACAAATTACAGCTGGGCAATTGACGAATAGTGAGCGCATGACAATGCATATACATGACATGTTGACTACTATTATATTTAATTGGCCATTACGACATAATACATAGATCGTTATCCAACAGCATCTATGACTAATAATCCACCGCCGGGTTGTCATCCGAGTTCCCGTTGGTATTAAGTTGCAAGCAACGGATAATTGCATTAAGTGTTGGAGATATGCCCTAGAGGCAATTAATAAATAGATTTTATTGTCATATCTCAATAGTTCATAATAAGTTTTAATACCATGCTATAACTGTATTACTTGGAAACATAATACACGTGTGGGATAGAAACAACCAGGTCCCTAGTAGCCTCTACTTGACTAGTCCTTTGTGTAATAGATGATCAAGGTTTCCTGATCATGGGCATTAACCGGTTAACAACGGAGTCATATCATTGGGTGAATGATTTGATGGACATACCCAAAATATAGAAACGTAGTTTCATATCTTAGACCGTGAGATTATATCAAGTCGCTGCTTCTGAAAGATACGGCTGATCGCACCTAACGTCATGTCTCATACGCACGACAATAAGGGTGACACTTTCGGGTATTGGAAGGAAGTAGTCGGGGCGAGTAATCAATAGCGGGAATTGCCAATCCGCATAGCAGGATAGATGCTCTGGGCCCACTCGATGAGATTACATCTAATGAGCTTGCAAGCATGTGACTAGGTCACGGGGATGTAACATCACAGACGAGAAAAGATAGATTGTCAAGGATGAGGTCAAGCTCGGTTAAATGTGATACCGGAGAACAACGCTCAACAATCTAAGCATCGCCAGGCAAGAGATTGAAACTGGACGTCTACAGGTTCAAACGAATAAAGAGACATTCGTGGACGCACAGGGGCTATCATGGATATCCAGATTCCGATGTTAGTCGATTGATCGGAGAGAGAGTCTCGATCATGTCTGGAGTGATCCCGAACCGTGGGGTAACACACTTAAGGGTGGGTGACGATTAGATTGGATTTAGAGAGAATGAGAAACAGGAACTCCGGAAGTGTTCTGGAGCTCCGGAAGTGTTCCGGTAATTGTCCGATGATTGATCGGAGACCACGAAATATGTTTCGGGGTCCGAATGAATTAAATAATATGTATCTAATATTAATAAGTGTTATTAATGGTTAAATACATTTTTTATTTAATTAATTTCGAATTTAAAAGGCATTAAAAGCTAAATGGGCCTTAGAGGCCCATTAGGGGAAATTCCAATAGGAAAAAGAAAAAGAAAAAGGAGAAAATGGGCAGCCACCCTAGGTGGGCCGAATGGGGCCCACCTAGGGCAGCCGGCAGCCCTCCTTGGTGCGGCACCCCATGTGGGGTTTAGTCCCACATGGGGAAGCCAAGGGAGAAGGTCTCCCCTTCTCCTATAAATATAGTCCCCTATGCCTTTGGAAAACACACAAGTTCCTCTCTCCTTCTCTCCTACCTTGAGCGGGGTTCCGATTCTGGAGCTTCGTACGAGGAGAGAAGTCTCTCTATGGTAGCACACGCCGTGCTGCTAGATCCACTCTTCCACTTCCGCTGCTCTGCTGGATCTGGAGCCCGGAGGTCGTCATCCACACCATACGTGTGTGGAACCGCGAGGCGCCATCGTTTGGCGCTGGGAGCTGTCTACTTCCGCTACACGACCTTGAGGTCGGCTACGTCGTCTTCATCGTCAACGTTTGTGCGGGAACGTAATCCCGCTTTCGGTCTACAAGGGTATGTATTCCGTTCCCTCCGTATAGTATATCTGCATAGTATAGATCCTGGCTAGTTTATGGTTATCGTTGTTAGGAAATTTTTTGTTTTCTGCCTACGATTCCCAACAGTGGTATCAGAGCCGATCTATGCGTAGATATATCTGTACGGTTAGAACACATGTTGAATGTGGGCATCGATTCTACATTTGTTACCCTCTCGCGTGTACTTGTTTATATCGCGGCATTGTGGGATGAAGCGGCCCGGACCGACTTTACGCGTACTCTTACGCGAGACTGGTTCCACACCTGACATATGGCTTGTACCGTATATGTGGCTGGCGGGTGTCTGTATCTCCTACAATAGTTGATATCGCATTTACAATGGAGGGCCCCGAAAGGGGTGTAATAGAGACAATTGTCTTATCGCTGTTGTGGCTGTTTTCGTAGGTAAGAAACGGTTCTTGTGCGGAAGCCCTAGCAGCCACGTAAAACATGCAAAAGATAAAGTAGAAGCGTCTAACTTTATTTTGCAGGGGCAATGTGATATGGTCAAGGTAGGTTTATTAAATTGTTTATAAACTGTTGGCGCGAAGGAGACCATCGCGGAGGAGACCATATCATGTCGCATTACATTTCATATAGATGTTATGTAGATTGTGTGCATCTTATATTGTGTATATATATATATATGTCTATATATTAGTTACACGGCGGTAGTTATATAAGATGATCCCTCCCAAAATTCCGATAATAGTGTTCTCCCTCTGTCGTGCACCACCAATAAAGTTCTACGTTACGGGGTACGTCGTTCGGGGTTTCGATCCCTTTCGTCTACACTCGTCTCTTCGTTCGCATACAGTGGGTGTAAGCCACGTTGCACACGCATATACGGCAAGGGTGTTATGGCGAGCCTAGCATATACCAGTATATGGCCTCGGAACACAAGTACCGAAAGGTTAAGCACGAGTCACATACGATGATGTGATTGATATACGATGTCTACCTTTGAAGTTATGCTATCCGCCCGATCGAAGGGGATAGTATAATGGATGGGGATTGTGTAATCACTAAGACGATGAGAGGGATACTCGTCTTGAGTGGGAGTTCTAGTAGTTTTATTTTGAAAACTTAGTTTTACTTTGAAAACTTAGTTTTATTTTAAAACTTGAACCCATATTTTATTATGAACAAAAGTCTTGTTGCTTTGCAAAACCTTTGTAGATGATAACCTCTTCTATACTCTTTTTAAACTTAGGCGCATTCCTGCGATTTGAGAAACTTAAAAGAGTTGGGTCCAAACTTCATATTTTTATACCGTAGCTTGAGGATACTCCTTGTTTCAAACCTTTTAGCTCTATTCGATACAAAACCCGCTAGGAGATAAAACCGGAGATTCCGCTGACAAAAGATAATTCAGATTATCGAGTTTTGTGCGGATGATTTCATTATAGTCCAGTGTATGCTATGATCTCTGCCGTTGAGATTAAACTGTGGGTGCGTGTTCACAGATCGCGAATGGTCGCTGATCTGTATCCACCGTAAATCAGGTTTTCTGCTCAACCAGATGGAAGAGAACACTTGCATTAAAGGAGCACGTGGCAGTCATACTTGATGACATTGGTCATACTTGATGACATTTGGTCATATTTGATGACATTGAACGCCTCGCTCAACTCGATCACTGGATGACAAACAACGTTGCCAGGTGCAAATGGTTTGTCATAGACTATGTCATGAAAGGGGAATTGTTCACCTTCATGAATTCTTGATTACGTTGAAGAATCAAGAAGATGAAACGGATCACCGAGAAGTCATCAATGATGATGGTATATATGATATACAAGTTATGAATGTTTTACCTAAACAAGTACTCGCAGTAGTGACTAAGATTTGATACTAGTCATGTTTTATGAAAACAAGATTTTCTGCTTGAGTAGCTTGGAAGGATGAAGAGACAATGTGTGTAGGTGATGGCAGGCAATATGTTGTGAATATGTTGTGATGGCCATAGACACTCTCTCTGTATCTACCATTTAAATCAAATTTGATTTGAATGAATTCCATTTGATCGCTTGCTAGCATGATCATTATAAGTGTGTCTCCCTCTTGCGAGACAATCATTCATATCTGTTAGTGATAAATCGTTATCCTACATTTATGAGCGATATCTTTAATGATCATACACCGATCGTGAATGGAATGTTGTCATGGTAGTAGCTCTAACATTTATAACATTAAATGCCAAAGGATACAAATTTAGTAATGACACCACATTCATGTGGCACTCACGTTTTGAATTATGTCAAAGTTATAAGCATAAAGTAGCTCCATTCCGATGGATCTCCGAGTCTTTAGATTTGATCTTAAGACAATTGCAAAGATAACTAAGACACCGTTTTCTGGAAACGGGCGTGTTACTTATTAAATATCATACATAATTGATGTGTGTGGATCAATGAAGTATTTCAACGTGTAGTGGAAATCATTATTTAGTAAACTTTACCAATATTGATTTAAGTAGATGTATGGGCATCCAACTTAATGAAATGCTGGTCTGAAAAGTTTGATGAATTCAAATAAGTTCCTACGATACAGATCGAGGAAACAAGGATTTGAGTTATGAGTTTGGCATGTCATTGAAAGACTTGTGAAAAAAGGTTTCACAAACTACGCCGTATGGAACACCACAATGTTATGGTGTGTTAGGACGTCGTAATCACACAATGTTGGATTGTGTGTGATCAATAAAATCTCTTATCGAATTTTGTGATCATTAGAGTCGTGTGGTAGGAACAAAACATTCACTTTAGATTATAGGGAAACCATCTAAATCCATGGAGACAATACCATATGAGTTATGGCATGGCTTTTAGCCTAGATTGTCGTTTCGTTGTTTTAGTGTTTTGATACGATCAAACCTAGAATGGATAAATCTTTGTAGTGTACCTAAAGAATTAGTTGGGTACGTGTCTCACGACAAGAAGGCAAAATAGTTGCTGGAATATATCTTACTAAAGAAATAGTTTCTTGTCCGAAGGTATAAGTGGGAAAGAAAGTAGAGCAAGACGGAGTTAATGTAATTCCTCTCTAGACATCAGAGTGACGCAACGGAAATTGTTCCGATACCGGAAACTGTTCCGATATCGTCCTCCATAGATGAAAGAAAGCTAATGATAACGATCATGATGCTTTAAGCTCGTACTAAAATCATAGGCATACGAGAATGGTTACGTAGCAGTGAGTGCTACGACTATCTTGTTATGAAACGTCATGTTAATGGAACATGAAAATACCTATGAACTACAAAGAATCGATGGTGAACCTAAGTCCGAGAAATGGCTATGAGCCATATATAATCCGAGATAAAATCCATGTACAATGACTAAGTAATGACTTAGGTATATTTTCTTGATGGCATTCAGGCCATTAAGAATAAATGGAATTTTATGGAAAATAGACACTGACGGAAAGGCAACCGTCTATAAGGATCGATTTGTCATAAAACAGTTTTGACGAATTCAAAAGTTGACCGCAACGAGATTGTGTCTCAAGTGGCGATGCCTTAGTCTATTTAGGATTGTTCTAGCAATTACTTTCAATTGAGAAATTGATAGGAGGATAAAGAAACCGTGTTCCCTAATGGCAACATTAAGGAAGAGTTGTAATCGGTACAACAAGTAGGTTTGGTTGATCCTAAGGATGCTAGACATGTATGCAAACTTCAGTTGTCCATTCATGGGCTGAAGCAAGCATATCGGAGCTGGAATCTTCACTTTGATAATGTGATCAAGGATTTTGGAGTCGTCCAAAATAATTGAAGAAACCTGCATTTATAAAGAAGTGAGTGGGAGCTAAGTAGCTTTTCTTGATCTCATATGTGAATGGCATATTTGAGTGGGAGCTAAAAGTAAATTCCCTTGTCTTATATGCGAAAGGCATATTTGAGTGGGAGCTAGGTGTCATTCCAAATTTTATATGTAACGACATATTGAGAATGATACAGATCCTCTAGTAAAGTATGAATGATTATTTAAGTGATTAAATTTTCTGTGAATGAAGTTTAGAGTATTAGGCTTTAGATCTATAATTCGTATAGATCATAAGGGGCTTAATAACATTAGGTCGGAATATTGTCCTACGTTAAGATTCTGAAATGTTTCAGAATAGAACAAGCGAAGAAAAGTTCTTACTTGTATGACTGGGTTAAAATATTAAGATTGTCTTGGCGTTTCAGTGATGGTTGATTAGAACTGGATGTCCGACATCCTCTATGCCTCAGACATAGATTCTATCATACTGAAAGCTCGACTTGGTGTGACCCAAGTTCTTGGTTGAAGAACGGGTTCTAGAGTGATCCCTGGATGGATCAATGAACAAACGTTAAGTATATCCTTCAGTGTCTAAAGAGAACTGAGGATATGTTTTCTAGTATGGGGTAAGAGTGAAGAGATAACTTGCCGTAAAGGTTTACGATGATGCAAGTTATGACACTGACCCATACGGCTAGAAATCTCATACAGGAGAAGTCCTTTGTTTTAAAGAAAGGGTTAGATTGTGAAGTTGCATATGAATGCACTATATAGAAGGGTTAGTCTGCGAAATTGCATATGAATGCACTGTCGCATGATCTACATAGGTATAGAAATATATGGCTATTTCGGAAATAGCAAATGTGATTGGATTGTGCTGTTTTCCCGAGCATGACTGGTTTCCCTTAATAGAAGGCTCATGCTGCGTGAAATTTAGAGTCTCACTCCATCGACAAAACATATATTTCGCCGTTATCATAAGATACGGGATGATGTCAAACTAGGTGACATAGAAGTGTTGCAAAGCACATACAGATCTCAATGCGGGAAGATCTGATGACTCAACCTCTTCCACGAGACGAGCATGCACCATAATGCTATAGGTGTCAAGCTTTTACCAAGTTGTAAACTAGATTAATTGGTACTCTAGTGCAAGTGGGAGACTGTTGGAGATATGCCCTAGAGGCAATTAATAAATAGATTTTATTGTCATATCTCAATAGTTCATAATAAGTTTTAATACCATGCTATAACTGTATTACTCGGAAACATAATACACGTGTGGTATAGAAACAACCAGGTCCCTAGTAGCCTCTACTTGACTAGTCCGTTGTGTAACAGATGATCAAGGTTTCCTGATCATGGGCATTAACCGGTTAACAACGGAGTCATATCATTGGGTGAATGATTTGATGGACATACCCAAAATATAGAAACGTAGTTTCATATCTTAGACCGTGAGATTATATCAAGTCGCTGCTTCTGAAAGATACGGCTGATCGCACCTAACGTCATGTCTCATACGCACGACAATAAGGGTGACACTTTCGGGTATTGGAAGGAAGTAGTCGGGGCGAGTAATCAATAGCGGGAATTGCCAATCCGCATAGCAGGATAGATGCTCTGGGCCCACTCGGTGAGATTACATCTAATGAGCTTGCAAGCATGTGACTAGGTCACGGGATGTAACATCACAGACGAGAAAAGATAGATTGTCAAGGATGAGGTCAAGCTCGGTAAAATGTGATACCGGAGAACGACGCTCACAATCTAAGCATCGCCAGGCAAGAGATTGAAACTGGACGTCTACAGGTTCAAACGAATAAAGAGACATTCGTGGACACACAGGGGCTATCATGGATATCCAGATTCCGCTGTTAGTCGATTGATCGGAGAGAGAGTCTCGATCATGTCTGGAGTGATCCCGAACCGTGGGGTAACACACTTAAGGGTGGGTGACGATTAGATTGGATTTAGAGAGAATGAGAAACAGGAACTCCGGAAGTGTTCTGGAGCTCCGGAAGTGTTCCGGTAATTGTCCGATGATTGATCGGAGGCCACGAAATATGTTTCGGGGTCCGAATGAATTAAATAATATGTATCTAATATTAATAAGTGTTATTAATGGTTAAATACATTTTTTATTTAATTAATTTCGAATTTAAAAGGCATTAAAAGCTAAATGGGCCTTAGAGGCCCATTAGGGGAAAATTCCAATAGGAAAAGAAAAAGAAAAAGGAGAAAATGGGCAGCCACCCTAGGTGGGCCGAATGGGGCCCACCTAGGGCAGCCGGCAGCCCTCCTTGGTGCGGCACCCCATGTGGGTTTAGTCCCACATGGGGAAGCCAAGGGAGAAGGTCTCCCCCCTTCTCCTATAAATATAGTCCCCTATGCCTTTGGAAAACACACAAGTTCCTCTCTCCTTCTCTCCTACCTTGAGCGGGGTTCCGATTCTGGAGCTTCGTACGAGGAGAGAAGTCTCTCTATGGTAGCACACCGCCGTGCTGCTAGATCCACTCTTCCACTTCCGCTGTTCTGCTGGATCTGGAGCCCGGAGGTCGTCATCCACACCGTACGTGTGTGGAACCGCGAGGCGCCATCGTTTGGCGCTGGGAGCTGTCTACTTCCGCTACACGACCTTGAGGTCGGCTACGTCGTCTTCATCGTCAACGTTTGTGCGGGAACGTGATCCCGCTTTCGGTCTACAAGGGTATGTATTCCGTTTCCCCGTATAGTATATCTGCATAGTATAGATCCTGGCTAGTTTATGGTTATCGTTGTTAGGAAATTTTTTGTTTTCTGCCTACGATTCCCAACATTAAGTAAAGTGCGTAATGTAAACAAACACATATGTCCGTGGACATAGCATCGTTAGGTTATCCCTAGTGGCAACAGCACATCCACAACCTTAGAACTTTCTGTCACTGTCCCAGGTTAAACGGAGACATGAACCCACTATCTAGCATAAATACTCTCTCTTGGAGTTACAAGCATCTACTTGGCCAAAGCATCTACGAGTAACGGAAAGCATGCAAGATCTTAAATAACATATAAGATAGATTGATAATCAACTTGACATAATATTCAATATTCATCGGATCCCAGCAAACACAACATGTAGCATTACAATAATATGATCTTGATCATGTAGGGCAGCTCACAAGATCTAAACATGATGGCACAAAGTGGAGAGACAACCATCTAGCTACTGCTATGGACCCGTAGTCCAAGGATGAACTACTCACGCATCACTCCGGAGGCAGGCATGGCGATGTAGAAGCCTCCGGTGACGATTCCCCTCTCCGGCAGGGTGCCGGGAAGAGGTTCTGAACCCTCCCGAGCTAGGGTTGACGACGGCGGCGTCTCTGGAACTTTTCGTGGATATTTGCTCAGGTACTTAGGGTTTTCGCGTCGGGGGGAATAAGTAGGCGAAAGGGCGGCGGCTGCGGACCCCCGAGGGGCCCACACCACCCAGGGCGCGGCAGAGGGGGCCCGCGCCCTGGCGTGTGGGCCCTGGTGGCCCTCCTCTGCTGCTCCTTCGCTCCGTCAGGTGTGTTCTGGAAAAATAGGGACCCCCGTGTAGTTTCGTCCAATTCCGAGAATATTTCCAGACTAGCTTTTCTGGAATACAAAAACAGCAGAAAACAGGAACTGGCACTTCGGCATCTTGTTAATAGGTTAGTCCCAAAAAATGTATAAAAGTGATATAAAGTAGATGCAAAACATGTAGCAATTGGTATAAAACAAGCATGGAACATCAAAAATTATAGATACGTTTGAGACGTATCAGCATCCCCAAGCTTAGTTCCTACTCGTCCTCGAGTAGGTAAACGATAAAAACAAATAATTTTTGAGGTGACATGCTACTATCATAATCTTGATCATATAATATTGCAAGGCACATGTAAATGAATGAAGTGATCCAAGTCAATGGTCTATAATTTGCTACCAAATAGATAATGAGTAAACAATGAATCACACAAGCTAAACGTTTTCATGAATAGTACTTTCGAGACAAGCATCAAACAGTTTTGCATAAGTGTTAACTCATAAAGCAATAGTTTCTAATAAAAGGTATTTAATCAACACAAAGGAAGAATTTAGTTTCAGCATTTGCTTCAACTTTCAACATATTTATCTCATGGATATTGTCAACACAAAGTAGTATAACAAGTCCAATACATTGCATATAACGCATGTTGTAACAAAGTTGACACTAGTGTTTGCTTGTGGAAGACAGAAAGAATAGGAAAACTGACTCAACATAAAAGTAAAAGAAAGGCCCTTCGCAGAGGGAAGCAGGGATTAAATCATGTGCTAGAGCTTTTAGGTTTTTGAAAGCATATAGAGATTGCATAAAATATTTGATACTCCTCCCAACCTTGCTAACACAAGCCATGGCTAACCGAATCCTCGGGTGCCTTCCATCAATCACATACCATGGAGGAGTATCTATTTTTGAGAGGTGTTTGTTAATTGTCAACGAATGGTAGCGGGTGAGAACAGTATTCTACCTGTCGAACGGACTTTTAAGAGCGGCTCCCATGAAGGACGTTATTTCTACCAGCAAGGCAGATCATCCCTCTTTCTCTTTGGTTTACACACATTCAGGTATTTCACTGTTTGTCATTGCTTACTGATGAATCAGGGCAAAAGTGTGAAGAGAATTAATTGGTTAAAGTTGTAATTAATTGGGACTGGGCACCCCGTTGCCAGCTCTTTTTGCAAGTTATTGGATAAGCGGATGTATATGCCACTAGTCCAGGTGTAAAAGTCCACTCGACAAATAGAATAAAGAATAACCACACTAATTCCTCATGAGCTAGTAAACATTGACACAAAAAGGGAATAATAACATTTTGAATAATTTAAAGGTAGCACATGAAAAATTTACTTGGAGTGGCAAGGAAATACCACATATAGGTAGTTATGGTGGACACAAATGGCATGGATTTTGGCTCAAGGATTTGGATGCACGAGAAGCATTCCCTCTCAGTACAGAGTTTAGGCTAGCAAGGTTATGTAAGCAAACAAGAATATCAACCCGTACACCAAGTTTTATATGACAAACATATTGCAAACGTTATAAGACTTCATACCGTCTTCCTTGTTAACCAAACCCTGTTATTAGAAAATATCTAGACCTTAGAGGTACCACCGATGCAAACCAAATTTTCAACAAGCTTTACGGTAGTTCTTCACTAATAGGCTTAACTCATGTGATGCACAATTTAATCATGATCTACTTGTTAACTCAAAACAATTGACAAGCATCAAGTTATCCATTTTAGTGATCTACAAGATTAAGCAAGTTTTTCCTTATACCAATTACCACATGCAACATTTTCTGAACCAACCAAACACCAATCAATTTATTTCATCAACTCTCCAAACAAATATAAGTGAAGCAAGAGAGTACTTTCTACAAAAGAAAGCTAATAGCTCTGACAAGAGATACATGAAAACAAGAGCTAAAAGCTGAACAGCGCTAGATATGAATACTCAACAAATATAAGTGAAGAATAGGAGTATTCTCATGAAAAAGCGGAGCGTGTCTCTCTCCCAATCAAGAATGCTAGGGTCCAGTCAAGCTTTATTGAAAATAAAAATGCAATACTGAAAATAAAAGCACACAGACGCTCCAAGAAAAGCACATATGATGTGAAAGAATTAAAATATAGTTTCACTAGAGATGACCTGATAATTTTGACGATGAAGAAGGGGATGCCTTGGGCATCCCCAAGCTTAGACGCTTGAGTCTTCTTGAAATATGCTGGGGAGATCCATGGGAGCCTCCCCAAGCTTAAGCTCTTCACTCTTCTTGATCCTATTATATCATCCTTCTCTCTTGACCCTTGAAAACTTCCGTCACACCAAACTCAAAGTAGATCTCATTAGAGGGTTAGTGCATAATCAAAAATTCACATGTTCTGTAAAGACGCAATATGATTTGTTACTTTAAACATTAGCTACAGCCACTGATGTTATGTGAAGCTCTTCCACCCAAAAAAGAATTTCACTCAACACTAGTAAAAGAGAGAATGCAAAAATAAAAAGGCATAATCTGTCTAAAACAGAACAGTCCGCAAAGACGAATTTTTTCGAGGCACTTACGACGCTCAGATCGAGAAACTCTGAACTAATGAAAGTTTCAGACATTCATAAAGATTACGCACAAAAATTTCAGATTTAATTAACAATCTGGTGATTTTAGGAATTTCGTACAGTGAACAGCAAAAATCTGTTTCTGCGCAGCAATCAAAATTAAGCATCATCTTATCATTAGAGGCTACTCTTGGCACAACAATGCGAGAAAATAAAGATACAAAGGAGTTGCTACAGAAGTAAACAAACTCCTTGACTCAACTGAAAATAAAAGATAATGGGTTGCCTCCCAAAAGCGCTTTCTTTAATGCCTTTTAGCTAGGCATAGTGATGAAACACACGTTCGTTGGGAGACCCAAGAGGAAGGTATGATGTAGTCAGCAACAAGTTTTCCCTCAGAAAGAAACCAAGGTTATCGAACCAGTAGGAGCAGCAACTCTTCAGAAGGTTGTCAACGGCGCCAGAAAAATAGTGTTGTTGATGGGAGTCTGGACTGTTGACGTGGAATCTGCACACAACACAATCAAACTACTTTGCCCCAACGAAACAGTGAGGTTGTCAATCTCACTGGCTTGCTGAAAACAAAGGATTAAACGTATGGTGTGGAAAATGAGCATTAAATTGCAGAGAATGAAAAAGGAACAGTTTGCAGTTTGTGGTTGTTTAATCAGTGTAAAAGAATGGACCGGGGTCCACAGTTCACTACTGGTGTCTCTCCATAAAAGATAACTAACATGTTGGGTGAACAAATTACAGCTGGGCAATTGACGAATAGTGAGCGCATGACAATGCATATACATGACATGTTGACTACTATGATATTTAATTGGGCATTACGACATAATACATAGATCGTTATCCAACAGTATCTATGACTAATAATCCACCGCCGGGTTGTCATCCGAGTTCCCCGTTGGTATTAAGTTGCAAGCAACGGATAATTGCATTAAGTAAAGTGCGTAATGTAAACAAACACATATGTCCGTGGACATAGCATCGTTAGGTTATCCCTAGTGGCAACAGCACATCCACAACCTTAGAACTTTCTGTCACTGCCCCAGGTTAAACGGAGACATGAACCCACTATCTAGCATAAATACTCTCTCTTGGAGTTACAAGCATCTACTTGGCCAAAGCATCTACGAGTAACGGAAAGCATGCAAGATCTTAAATAACATATAAGGTAGATTGATAATCAACTTGACATAATATTCAATATTCATCGGATCCCAGCAAACACAACATGTAGCATTACAATAATATGATCTTGATCATGTAGGGCAGCTCACAAGATCTAAACATGATGGCACAGAGTGGAGAGACAACCATCTAGCTACTGCTATGGACCCGTAGTCCAAGGATGAACTACTCACGCATCACTCCGGAGGCAGGCATGGCGATGTAGAAGCCTCCGGTGACGATTCCCCTCTCCGGCAGGGTGCCGGGAAGAGGTTCTGAACCCTCCCGAGCTAGGGTTGACGACGGCGGCGTCTCTGGAACTTTTCGTGGATATTTGCTCAGGCACTTAGGGTTTTCGCGTCGGGGGGAATAAGTAGGCGAAAGGGCGGCGGCTGCGGACCCCCGAGGGGCCCACACCACCCCAGGGCGCGGCAGAGGGGGGAACCGCGCCCTCCTGGCGTGTGGGGCCCTGGTGGCCCTCCTCTGCTGCTCCTTCACTCCGTCAGGTGTGTTCTAGAAAAATAGGGACCCCCGTGTAGTTTCGTCCAATTCCGAGAATATTTCCAGACTAGCTTTTCTGGAATACAAAAACAGCAGAAAACAGGAACTGGCACTTCGGCATCTTGTTAATAGGTTAGTCCCAGAAAATGTATAAAAGTGATATAAAGTAGATACAAAACATGTAGCAATTGGTATAAAACAAGCATGGAACATAAAAAATTATAGATACGTTTGAGACGTATCAGAGAACAAGGTGGTTGATGGATGGAAGTAACCAAGCAAGAATGTAAAAGTGTCCCAATCCTCTTCAATGCTAGAGGACAAGACAAATGGTAGCAAGCAAAAACTCTCAAAGAGAGAGAAAGCCCAATCCTCTATGCAGCAAGAGGACAAGCTCAAGTGTGAGTTTCTTATAGGAACAATGGACATGGGTTCATGGTTCACTTAATCCTCTCTCCCTCATCTACGGCGATTATCATGTTATAGATAAAGTACACACAATTGTCAAGTTTTAATGGTAGCTTTTATGACAGCTATATGTCCTAAAACACATAGTTGAAAGAAATACTCATTTGTGTTGCTAGGTCACCCTCGTAAGGCTAGCGTGGCTGCTCTCACTCCCACATCATACTCTTTCTTTTTACCCCCAGATAAAGGATGTTGGGCGGTACTGTGTCACTCAATACCTATGCCGTGTCACATCGGCCATCCCGTACCCACATACATCATACTTCTTTAAGAACAATATTCAACCAAAGTATGACAAGTCATAAAAGATTCAACACAACGGTAAATGCATAACAAATCATCTCATACCACAATATTCACCACAAAGGTATTACATAGATGACGGTAATCATGTTTAGCAGCTCATACGGTACTAATTAGTGAAGCTCAAGAGAGAGGAGAGATACATAAGTTACCACCACAAACCCAAATCCAGGGGGTGGACTACTCCCCCTTCATCATGGTGATGATGGTGGAGAAGTTCTTGCTGTAGATGTTGATGATGAACACGCCGGAGGGGGGTGGAGCCCTCCGGAGGCGATTCCGGTGGCGTTTCCCCCCTCCGATCTTCTCCGGCGGCAGCCTTCTGTCTCTCTGTTTCGTGGTTTTGTGTTTCTCCGCCGCCTCCTTCCAGAGAACGTCGGGGGACCTTTTTTATAGGCGTTTTTAGGTCAAGACGGAGTCGGTGGAGCAAAGATCAACGACAACGGAGCCTCGAGGGCCAAAAGAGTGGGCCCCACGCAGCCAGGTACTGTGGCCGCGTGGGCCACCCCTTTTGGGCCTCAGGCCTCCATTTGCTTGCTTCCTTCGCCCACAGGTCTTCTTCCTTCCAAAAAATGACGCCCCTAAAATTGCAGGTGATTTGGACGACGTTTGGGTCGCTGAAACATTAAAATACAAAACTAGGGTTTTCTGCCTGTGCAGGGTTAATTCCATAAAAATAGAAAATCATTAATATATTTCCAAAATCATGATAAAACATTGATATAACCCTTATATGATGCAAATATGATTGGAATATGAGTGAATAAAGTGCAAAGTTCATGTATGCATTTTACATGCATCACTAGTCTAGTAGCAGCTTACTAGGGACACAGTGTTGTTTATGCAACCACACATGTATTATGTTTCCGGTTAATACAATTATAGCATGGAAAATAAACATATATCATGAACACGGAAATATGATAATAACATTTTTATTATTGCCTCTAGGGCATATTTCCAACAAATGCATGGCGAACCTATCCAAGACCCAAGGAGGTCAGCCCAATCTATAGCAGCCTTGGCACTTAAGTACTCACATATAAAAAAGAATAGACTGTCTTCCTTGGTTCGGCAAGGATGGGTGAAGCCGCCTGAGAACTTTGTGAAGCTGAATGTAGATGTTGCCTTTGATATCGACTCTGGAACAGGTGGTACATGGGCGATTATCCGAGATCACACTGGTTTTTTTTTGTTTCAGGTGGTAGGTGGTCGCTCCAACATGTGGAGGACGCAGCCACGACAGAAGCCCACGCTCTTCGTAATGGACTACTCCTAGCTGGTCAAGTAGGATGTAATCGTGTGATCGTTGAATCTGACTGCCTGGAGGTGGTGCAGATCATGCAGAATGGAGGAATTCCTTGGGTGCGGCGGCTGCTATCTACGAAGAATGCTCTTTCCTCTGCCGTAGTTTTGCTGTGGTTTCGTTTAACCATTGTCCCAGGGAGGCGAATAGTGCAGCGGATACTCTAGCTAGATTTCTTGAGGTCGAACATGCTATTTGGCATGGAGATCCTCCGTTGTTTTTGTGTGATGTAATAACCAACGATGTAACTATTGTGAACGCCTGAGGCAGCAAGTTTCTGACGCACTCTTTTCCTTACCAGGGTACCTACGGGACTGGAAGATTTTTAATGAGGCGACTTGCTGACCTAATATATATTGTGTTTAAGTTAAAAAAAAATCTCGGTTATCCTCGTCTAACAATCCTAGGAAACTGAAAAATTGTATTTTCCCCAACTCTACCACGTATCAATTAGTTGTCAGGTAGTAAGAACGGTAAAAAGTAAAGCACTAAATGTTTTCTTTATTTTTTAATTATAATTGTGTAGTAAAAAAACTACTAATGTAAAGTATAAGATTGTTTCTTATATTGATCTTTTTTGTAAACATGGTGGCACAAGATTGGATCTACGTGACAAATTATGATGCACTCAGGTCCTTTATATTTGTTTGTTGATAAGCATTCCTAATTTCATATGGCATCACAAGACCTTATGTCGAGATGATTCAACACATCTCGCTAATAAGTACTTTCTAAGCAAGCGAGTTGTTCGTAAGTTTAGAATAAACTAGTGAAATACATATATCATTACTTTAAGTAAGGTGGCATGATGCTGGAATTTCCTATGCATGTGATTGTAAACCAAGGCCACTCTTTTCTCTCATTGCGAAGTTCACCACATCACATTCCGTTTATTGCTAGTGAGGTAACAAGAGAGAGGTAAACACATAACTATCCCAAATTTTATGTCACTATCCACAACTTACTACAAGTTCCACATTAGATAGACAAGCTGCATCATGTAGGGCAACACAAATATAGGATCAGAGTAATAATATCTATTTACAAATAGATCTCAAATAAACAAAACCACACTCGTCATCTAACTTATCTCATAACAAAACTTCCATCGTCATGGGAATACAAATATGACCACAATCATGTTGGGCAACTCATGTGCTTTTAAACAATGAAAGCTCATAGAGAGACGAGATTAAATTACTGCCATCAAATCATAGTACGAGGGCGGACTACTACCTTGTCATCATGGCGATGATGGAGATGTCGTTGGAGAGGCTCCGATGGAGTTCTCCCCTACAATATTTGTTGACAACGACTTTTTGGTTTCCGTTTCGCTTCATATCGTCCTCTCTCGCACGAAAAGTCCTGAAAGACATATGTAGTCAATTTTAGATCGAGGTCCTTGCACGCCTGGGCTTCTAGGACGCGTCATGGGCAGTGGCAGAGCTATTCACATGTCAGGGGGCCGCTGCCCCCCCCCCCCCCCCCCCCAAGCCCAAGAAAAGTTTGGCTAAAACCCACTGCATTTGGCGTATTTTCTTTAAAAAACTGTGGAATTTTGCCCATTTGCCCCCAACTATGGCCCAACATGCCTCTAAATCCTGTTTGCCCCCCCCCATCGATGCGGCCCAAGCTCTGCCACTGGTCATGGGGCCTCCAGATTTGCTAAAAAATGGCATAGTTGTCCAAAAAATTATGGAAAAAATCCTGAATATGTGAAATGGTATTACTGACCTATTTGAACAAAAACCTCATAGTGCATGTTAAAAAAACTTAAACTTGAATCATAAAAAATACATTTTCTTCGGATTGTCACACAATCTCTTTTTACCATACTTGTTAGACAGAAGACTATCACGTAAAGATCTGATCAAAGTAATTGTCTAGATTTCGCATGTGCAACCCATTAGCGGTAACCACGTAACCGGTTAGTCCACAGAAGAGCAAATAACTCCTCCAGCTTGTTTCTTTTATTACACTTTCTTATTAAAAAATACGACTCCTACTCCCTCCCATCCCAATTTTATGTGCGAGTTGTACTGTAGTGTTGTGACTCATCCGTTGTTTTTCCGCCACACTTAAATCGGATCAGAGGGAGTATTAGGCCCGCTTGGGAACCGTGTTAAATTTTACCTCTATGAAAAACGGTCGGAATCCTTCGCAAAATAGTGTGACTCCCGAGGTCCGTATATTTTCCGGCCATTTTCGGCTAGATTACCGGGAATCCAAACGCGGTTTACACTATTTTTAAGTGCTGCCCAGCTTGTTTCGGTTATTTTCCGTCGAGAAAAAGTGAAGTCCGAGGCAACAAACAAAACAAAAACGGCCAAACAGAGCCGACGAAGTCAAACACGGCCAAAAATCCGGTGGAGAACAACTTGGAATCAAGTGCGACACGGCCAAAGCGGCCGTCCTCATCCATCGTCCCCCGACTCGAGTACAAGTCGCACACCCGTACGTCCCCTTCCTCCCGAACGAATGCTCCACCACCAAACCACCACCACCTCCACCGACGGCAGGCAACCCAGCGACAACGAGCCCCGATGAAAGACCATACAGCCCTCTCGTCCTTGACCAACCAGCCCACGCACCTCCCGAGGCTTGACCAGACCCAGGGGCAGTTCGGTCCACCGGTAATCCCATATCAAAACCTCCCAAACCCAACCGGCTAGTCATCCTCCTCCCCTCCCTTCCGCCTGAAGTCTCCGGGGACGCTTCGTCTCGACTCCACTTGGCCATTTTCCCTCGCCCAATCTCCGCTCGCGTCAAACCCTAGGGGCCCGGCTGACTCCCACGCGCTCCCTCGCGTCCTCTCAGATCCAATGGGAGCGGCGCCGTCGACGCCGAGGCTGGGCGAGACGGCGGGCGCGGCGGCGTCGCCGGGGGCCGCCGAGCAGATGTTCGCAGCGCTCGTCGGCGGCACGGCCTACCCGGTCTCCTCCGAGTTCTGGACGCAGCTGCTCGAGCTGCCCTCACCCAGCAGTGGCCAAGGGACCGCGTGCTGCAGGCCTGCCACGCCTTCGGTGAGTGACCACCGCTCGAGATCCATCCGTGCCTCCCCCTGATCGCTTCCCTTCTAGACCTCTCGCTGTTGCTGATTATTTCGTGTTTTTGCGGAATTTGATCTGTCGGGGCAATGCGGATCGTGTAATTTCTGACGTGCGAGGTTGTGGGTCGCACCGCGGAGCTCCGCGGTGGGTTTATGTGGCGCTTTCAGGTGGGAGGGCGGGATCGACGTGGTATTTCTGGCGCTTTCGGCGCGTCTGTAGTGTCATTAAGATGCTCTGGGTGTTGATTTCTGTCGATCGCGAGCTGCATTTATGCTTAGCATGGGAATTTCAATTTAGGGGCTGTTCAGTTACCCTCCTGGTGGGTTCGATCTTCGATGGGTGTTTGATATAACGGACGAGGCAATAGGGCATATATTTGTATTGGCTGCTGATCATGGTTGACTAATCTTAGTGTGTTGCAATATGCAAAGTTAATAATTATCAGGAGTGTTTTAGCCCTTTTACTAAAAAAAGGGTTTGTTGTCATTAAGTATTGGACTACTTTAGGAACAAGAGAAAGTCCCACAGTTTACTCTTCTCAGTGAGAAACAACAAACTGTGGATTTTTTTTTCTGATAATCGATTCCTTTGGCGGGGGAACATGCAAATGGAGGTTCTGACTCATTGATAGTCAGGATGAGTGATTTAGGTGCTAGTTATAATTTACGGAATGCTACATAATTGTTTGCTTTCGGAATTGAATTAGCGGGTGCAGTACCATTGTATAAATTAGGGCTTGTATGCACTTTATTTTGCCATAGTGAGGGGCCTTGTTTTGTGGATTGGTCTGTGTGGTGGAATCTGTGATTTGTTGAACTGGTTCTGGTTTATAGTATACACTAATATAACATGCTAATAGGTTGTTAGGTGAGCATATTATAGCCCATAATTTTTGCCCCGCTTATTTGATGAGGTTTAATGCATTTTGGGTTTTTGGATTTGAAACCTGGTTGTGATTGGTCAAGTGGAGATATGATTAAGCATGCCTTTTGCTTTAGTGACTGTGATCCGTGGATGGTGGGGTATGATAAACCGAATGGAGGTTGGTGTTTTAGTGTTTAGAGGGGTAGACTATGGGTTTATTGTTTCTCTTTTGTTTTTACAATAATGTTGTTTGCTGTGGACAGTGTTAAAAAGGAAGGTAGGCATATATCGTTTAAAGAGTTAAGCTTCAATGTTCTTAGAGATGGATATTAAATACAGAAGTGTGGTTATAGGAGCAAACATGGTTGTTATATGGGACACACATCCTATGTGCTCTTTTGATACACAGTTGCAAACATGCAGTGTTGTGTATAATAACTCTTTTACTTCTTCTATGGGACACACCCTATGTGTTCTCTTTGATAGACACAGTTGCAGACCTGCTGTACATATTTACTAGATTATGCCAGTTGTTAACTTGATGGCCCCATTGTTTGGGCTGATTTTCTATGATTGATTCCTGTAATTAATTCATAATCATCGTTTGCTCACTGGTCTGACCATCAAAATTATGTGCATGTGCAGCGCAGAACAACTACCATACAAAGCATCTTGCGAAGATCTTGATCCATT
Source organism: Poa pratensis (assembly GCA_947311845.1). Lineage (NCBI taxonomy): Eukaryota > Viridiplantae > Streptophyta > Magnoliopsida > Poales > Poaceae > Poa > Poa pratensis. The sequence continues at coordinate 36,306,859 of CAMZMU010000056.1, read as the reverse complement.
TGGTTTGGTGTTTGCATGAGTGCACATCAGCTTCATCTGCATCTTATAGCACCTATAGAAAGGCTATCAATGCTGCCTATATATCATCCATATTTCTCAAGTTCATTATTGAAAACGCAAAGGCAGATAACTGGCAAGAGCTATGCCTTGATATCGACAAGGATGAGAAGGGGATGGAAAACTTTCCTTCTGGTAATTGATTGCTCAAAATTCCAAATGCACTATAAATAGTCTGTATATGTCTGACATGCAAAACATGATGATGCACTAGCACTACACTACTCTTAGTCTTAGATTGTTGTAATCTTCATAAAATTTATATTAAGTCTACTGTTATGATATCTAATGTTTCCCTGCTCCTTCTAGACCTAAGCGTGGAGTATTTTCTGATGAAAGGGGTGCTGAACTACATTGGTAGTGTAGATGTAAGGTATCTTGATGGATGGCTTATATCTATCTAGGGTTTCCTTTTTAAAATGTTTTTATTTGCGTCTCACTTTTTTATTATTTTTTATATGAAGTCCGGAGTCATGCTACCTGCATCACGAGCTTCTAAACTTGATGCTAGTTCTTATGTCGACTCAGTTATGTTCTGGACCATCTCCAGAACCGAAGGATGTGCATCCTTTCATTGACGCAGCTATGCTTCAGGTAAAAATGGGATCTGCTAATGCATTATGTATGGTTTATTTACAGTTACTATTGAGCTAAATTTGGGATGGTCTTTCTTTGCCACATCTTTCTTCTGCAGGATAGTTCCATAGTGGCTTCGGTAGTTCAAAAGTTGCTGCTAAATTTTGTAAAGCGGCCACAAATTCCTTTAAATGGTTCACACCCTGTTTTCTCTGATGATGGTGGGCCTGGTGTTTTGCAACGAGTTGGCTCAGCAGCTGGTAACGCGTGTTCCTTTTTCTTCATCAAAGTGCTTATAGTTTACTGCATTATCATCATGATTTATGTCTTGGCAACTCATGCCATGTGGCCCATGTCAATGCTTTGGAACATATCATCTTATAGGTACAAATTTTGCTTAGACTGTTTTATTTTTTTGTTGTTGTGCTTCCCACGATTACTTTACTCAGGAAGTTGTCATATATACTTCAGTCATCCTTATATGCCCTACTAAGATAATTTTTTCATCATAAATTTGACTTTACTTTTTATCTGGTTTTGCAGCAAATTTTGTACTACTGCCATATTATACTTTTAACTATCTTGTAAGTGCAAGTGCTGAAGGTTCAACTAGTCAATTGGCGGATAATAGTTTACTTGTTTTGCTTATTCTGATCCACTACCGAAAGTGCATCTCAACGAATGAGTCCATTCCAACCGACAGTATATACATGAGTGATTCAAATACCAATGTCAAGGATACACCAGCTTTTCACGAGAACCCTTACTGCAAGGCGCTAAACAATGCTAACGACATTCAATGTAAGATGCACCTTCCCTACAGAGAAATTTTGGCGCTTGTATGCATCACTAACAGTTACAGAAATGAATTATGCTGCAGTTGATAGTGCGGATGTTGAGGGAAATGCTCAAAATGGACCTGTTGTCAGGTTGTCGTTTGCGTCGCTGTTTGATGCTCTTGGCACGTAAGTAATTCATCATCATTCTAATTCACTAATATGTGCATGCTTTTATTTATCTGATTCATGCAATTTCACCAAACGCAGTCGTTAGCCTTTGGGAGCAGTCAATTAAATAGGGTTGTCAAACCTGGTGAAGTAGAAGTGTTAGTTTTCTGGAGCCATTCACAGAAAACAATGATATTATTTTCTTTTTCTTCACAAATGACAACATATCAGGGATTTTGGTCGATTATCAGGTTTGTTGGGTAGAAACAACAGTGGTCTTAGGCTCTTAGCGATGATTTTGGTCATTGGTAGATTATGAATAACATAGAACACGGCACTCCAGATGGACTCATTTGTATCATAACTTCAGGACCTGATGGTTAAAAGTGAGACTGCGGTGTTGAGTATTTCAAAACTAATGTTTTGATATTAAATATTTTGACATCTTCTGTCGGCCCATTATCTAGGACCTACCATTATTTGTTCAAGATTGAGCATCATGTATAAGCAGGCCTTAGTGGTGTATTTCATTTGTTTTGATTATCCATACAGATGCTTAAAAGATGAGAGCTCAGTTCTGTTGCTCTATTCCTTGGTCCATGGGAACTGCAACTTTCAGGAGTATGTTCTGGTTCGAACAGACTTGGATACTTTGGTATGATTCTTTGCAACTATGTTTGTAAGCTTTCTTGCTAGAGCATGTGGTCATTTAATATTCGGACAGAATTTGCTTTGAATTAATAAATCAATTGCGCTGAAAATACTTTCCTTTTTAGGGAGATAATATATTAGCGTTTAATGTGTTTTCATCCGTATCCGTCCATGAATTAGCTTATAATACTGTTTGCTGGTGAATTACAAACATATATCTAAAATCTGTGACTCCGTGTCAACATGAACATTGGAAACTAAATTCCATACTGAATAAAAATGTAATGAACCAAGGAGTGATAGCTAAAGCAATAGGCCAACAGACATTCCTTGTGTGAGGTAATATAGCCTTTGTTGACAATGGGAAAACATCATTTATTGACTGACTGAATTGTTCCCATATTGTGAGTTCTCATAATTTGTCGGGTTTGTCACAGCTAATGCCTATTTTGGAAATGCTCTACAATGCATCAAGGAAGACTTCCAATCAAATCTATATGTTGTTGATAATTCTCTTGATACTCAGTCAAGATTCAACCTTCAATGCTTGTGTGCACAAATTGGTAAGAGAATTAACTGACCTTTTGTTTATTTATAAATGGTTTGCTGACGATTTAACGTATGCTTTTAGGTCCTTCCTAGTGTTCCTTGGTACCAGGAACGCCTCATGCATCAAACATCTCTGGGATCTTTGATGGTCGTAATACTAATTCGAACCATCAAGTATAACCTCTCCAAGCTGCGAGTATGTACCTGAATCTTTTGTTGTTTCAGGGTAGTTGATGCATGTCAAAAACTTACCCTATGCAATTGATCATACTTTATTAGAAGTTTCCCTTAGCATTACTGTTATGTGTTATCCATTCTTACAGTTCACCCATGCTAGCTAAAAACTACTTTGGTTCAGAACTGTCTAATGACAAGCTTATCTGTACTTGCAGGATGTGTACCTTCACACAAACTGTCTCGCAATTTTAGCAAACATGGGCCCTCATGTCCATAGGCTGAGCGCGTATGCATCTCAAAGGCTAGTTAGCCTCTTTGATATGCTTTCTCGCAAGTATGTTATCTCAATCTCTCTCTATTTGATTTTCACTTTTTACATGTAAAGTTAACTTGTCCTTTTGCGTATGTACCATCTTCAGGTATGCCAAATTAGCTGAATTAAAAAATGACAAGGCTCTCAAAGTTGTATCTGATCAAATTGAAACAGGCATCATCTCAGATGATATGGTACTCTATAATTATCTTGCATTGTAGTAGCATCATTGTTTATGTTTTCCTTTATAAATGTAAACAGTGGTTTACTTTTGCAGTCAACGGAGCTTCACATATACACTGACTTCTTAAGAATCGTTCTGGAAATCATCAATGCAATCCTTACATATGCCTTGCCCAGAAATCCCGAGGTATGTTAGTTAGCAATACAGTTTACCTGATAGGCAGAACAAACTGCTTCTAACATCTTCATCAACAGGTTGTGTATGCTATATTGCACCGCCAAGAGGTTTTTGAGCCCTTTAAGAATCATCCTCGTTTTAATGAATTGCTCGAGAATATTTACACGGTATGTCTTGTTGTACAACGCTTCATAATCTCTCTTCTCCAGATTCTGACCATATTCTATCTTCTGAATTTGTCCGTCAGGTATTGGATTTCTTCAACAGTCGAATGGACATGCAACAGTTAGATGGTGAATGGTCCGTGGACAAGGTTCTTGAGCTCATTAACAAAAATTGTCGTTCATGGCGTGGAGAAGGAATGAAGGTGAGAAACATATCAGGACATCACTGTAATTTACCCTAATCATACGGCTAGGGGTTTGTGTGGTCATACCTGTTCACCTAAAAGTTCTTTTGGTATTCAGTGGCATAACAGTACATGATTACCATTTTTCAGATGTTTACACAGTTACGATTTACATATGAGCAAGAAAGTCACCCCGAGGAATTCTTCATTCCATATGCATGGCGGCTTATCCTATCACGAGGGTAAATGTTTCCTGTTTGTGTATGTTGATTCTCTCATAAGATGCTCATTATCAATATGCAAGTGATGTTGATAAAGATGTCTCAAGTCATGCAGCTAGTTATGCCATAGAAATGGCTTGAAACTGTTATTTTGGTTTATTGCATATTGGCTTACTGTCATAATCTTTCACATATCAACTAGAAATTGGCTTTGTCAGGATTGTGGAACAAAAATTGGCATATATCAATTAGAAATGATACTAGAATTTTGTCCATGTCTCATGCGAACTAAACATTCGATAATACCACATGGAAGGCGGTTAGCCGGTTACCTATCTAACGTATAAACTAGACTTATTATATAATAACATGCTATATTGTCCTGTCATTTCACTGTGATGTTTCCTCAACTGTTTCCTGCATTTAACAGATTCTCTTTCAATCCTGGTGCCATAAATCTGTTCCCGGTGGAGATTCATGTTGATGTAAGTTGCTCCATCTTGTTTGAAAATCAGTCTGGTTCTAAGCTTAGGCTCAATTTTAGCACAGTACGCAGAGCATCAAATGAGTAAATGTTAGATATTACATATTCTCATTTCTGTTTAACGTGTCGATTTTGTGATAATGATGTCTATGTTAAAATGGATCACTCCCAGGATGCACCATCAGACGTACAAAAAGTTTAGAGATAAACTGGAACCTCTGGGATTCTGACAACACAGAGAAATGTTTGACCTGTTTCATCCCTTGTGGCGAAGAGCTCGTTGTATATAGGCGGCATATACAAGATATACTTGAGGTGTATTCTCATTCTTTTTTGTGTTAATATTTTCGTTGTTCCATGATGTAATACAAGATGGAGGGGTGGGAGGAATTGCAAAGGGCTGTATCTGGTTGAAAATGCGTAGCGTGTAGGTTCAGAAAGTTCGTTCATAAGTTATTGTTTGTATCGTTTCCTCCAAATCAAATGGCCTGGGGGTCTCCCTCCGTTCCACAATATAAGATGTTTTAGACATTTCCCACATTCACATGTGTACACATGTATCTAGACATGTTTTTGTGTACATGTGCATCTATTTAAGTGTGAATCTAGACTACACGTGACACATCTAAAACATCTTATATTGTGGAACAGAGGGAGTATTACATATTCACTCTGCTGATAGTCTGTTTCCCAATAGAAGAAGAATCGCGAACAGGTCCATTACATTCTGCTGCATGATCGCAGATCGTATAAAAGGTTCCTATGCAGAACAATATTTGAAAGACTCTGCTTCATGTTTATATTGCCTTTTTCTTTTCTTTTAACAGTATGACATGGGTACTATTTGGCAGATGGCATCTATCCAAATGGTCTACATTTGTCAAGACCATCTCTAACCCTTTAGCTCAAAACCAATCTCATTTTTGCATTGCGCATCTGTGGGCACTCAAAGGACTCAGCTGGCCCTCCTAATTGACGGTGAAGAGTGAACACTGCACGATGAGCACCTGTACTACCATCGGGACCCTCTTGTCCAAGTTGATAATGAATTGCCTATAGAGTTTGGCACAGAATCGAGACAAAGAAACTCACAAGCAACTGCAAAATGATTTAGTTATGCATCTGTGTGCACTTAAGGACAAGCAGCCGGCCCTACTAATTGAGTGTGAATTATTTTAATTTCAATTATTGTATGAATTATTTTATTTATTTTCATGAAATAATTTTATGTGTCCAAAACTATGTAATACGATTTTGTTCTAAATATTTAGATTAAATTATCTTCTATTTAAGAGAAAAACTGATCTAAATTTTATTGGGAGCGTTTATTGGAGATTTAAAGCTTGATGCTTCTCTTCTATGGACACACCACTGAGTAAATTTTTCACTCGCGGCACCGCTTCCCTCCCAGGCTCCCCTGCAGCCCTTGCTCTACAAATTCATTTTTCGCATCCATTCCCGCGTAGACGACGAGCTCGCAACTCAGTATCAATGACCAAGGAGGATTGGTCGCGGCACTGGTAGGTGGCTCGCGTTTTGTTTGGCGTCTCGCCCGGCGACGACTGCCCCGCCGTGCCCACCTTGGGTCTCCTTGTCCCTCCGGTGGTTTCTTTAATCCTCGTCCAGATCAAGAGTGTGTGTAGTGTCCTCCTTCGCGTGGTGTCCTCTTTCGTGTGAGTGGTGGCCGGAGTCCAGGGCTTCTCTCTCCCTGGTGTCCGGGGGGATTTTGGCGGCGGAAGGCGGGGACGGAGGAGAGTTGGGGCTCGGGGCGAGGCGGCGGTGGCCATGGAAGGGGTTGAAGACCTGCTTGAGCATGAGGCTCTCGGAGGCGGAAATGAAGGGAATCAAGGTGGGGGGGAAGCGCGAAGGGCAAATTGAAGGCGGCAGAGCCGCAGGCGGTTGGAAGACTCTTCTCCGAGAGGCCGGCAGCACCTGACTTCCTGATGCGCGCGCTCGGAGGGATCTGGTGCCCCCGTAATGGCACTGTGTGCAAGGAGCTTGGAGACAATACATTCTTGTTCACATTTTCGCAGGCGTGGGGGAAGGTGAAGGCGCTGGAGGAGGGCCCGTGGATGTTCAATCATGAGATGCTTGTGATGGCTGACTTCGATCCGCGGAAGACTCTGGAGGAGTACAAGTTCACCTCGATCCCGTGCTGGATTCGTGTTCTGAATATGCCTTTCGGACTGATGAACAGAGACACCGCTGAGCTCATTGGGGCAGAGTTTGAGGAGATGATCGAGGCTGAGACGGAGGAAGATGGCTCGACAGTAGGGAAATTTCTGCGAATTAAGGTGAGACTGGACATCAGGCAACCACTTAGGTGGGGCATCAAGCTGCTTGTGGAGCAGGGGGAGGAAGATGCAGTGGGAGATGGTGGCGAATATGTAGTGGACGAGGAGGGCAAGCAGACGAAACTCCGATGGTGCCCTTTTCAGTATGAGTTCCTGCCCGATTTCTGCTACCTGTGTGGTCTGCTTGGACACAAAAAAGAGCACTGCCCAACCTGTGATCGGAAGAGCAAAACCCTCGAGTATGCCCGGGACTGATTGCAAAAAAAGCCGGGGAAGAGAGAGGCAGAGCTTCTGGAGGAGGCTATGGTGGTAGCTGGGGTGGAGCTGGCTCGGGCAGCAAAAGTGGTAGCCGGAGCGAAGGCGCGTCGTGGAGAAAGGTGAAGGAGGTTGACGGCGGCTTGTTGGAGCCGGGTAAAGGTGAAGCGGAGGAAGTCACGAGTCCAATTAAAACTGGGCTACCCACACCTGTTATCCGGAAGGAAAATGATGGGAACGTTGGAAGGGAAGGAGGCCTGCCGTGCAGCTATTTGCGAAGGTGGAGAAGGTGGAGAAGGACACCATCGTTGAAACGATTATCCCTACCGATGAAGAACCGATGCTCTGTGAGCACTCCATGATCCAACTGACTAGCACAGATGCAAAGGTGACCAGCCCATGCCAGGGGAAAAAACCCAAGACATACAAGAGTCAGAGGAGGCCCAAAACTAACAGTTCGGAGGAAACAAAAGAAAGGCAGCGAGTGAAAAGGGTTCTTGTTGTGGAGGACAATGAGGAGGAGGGAGGGGGAAGAAAGCAAAAATCGTGGGAGGGGGATGATGGAGGGAGTGAGCTCTGACACACAAATTTCAGCGGGATTGCCAGGTCAATCCCGCGTCACTCAATGAAAGCTATAGGTTACAACTGCCGGGGGCTTGGGAACCAGCCGACAGTTGATGGTCTTCTGGAACTCCAGAGGGCAGAAGAGCCTGATGTTCTTTTCCTGTCGGAAACAAAGCTTGACAGGAGGGGGATGGAGCGTTTCAAGATGTTGTTGAACATGCCGAACATGGAAGTGAAAGATTGCGAGGGCCAAAGTGGCGGTCTGGCGCTGTTCTGGAAGAGGGATGTGAAGCTCTGTGTAAGTCCGGTGAAATCCCGCTACCACATTGAAGCGGAGATCACCGGGGCTGACGGTTTCGTCTGGCGGCTCACAGGAGTCTATGGGGAGCCGAAGACGAGTGAGAAGGAGAAGACATGGAGGTTGATGCGGATCCTGCATGGGCAATCCAATCTGCCTTGGATGTGCTTTAGGAATTTTAACGAAATCCTGTTTGCAAGTGAGAAGCAAGGAGGAAGGGGAAACCGCAAGTGTGCATGGACAGGTTCAGGAGTGCACTGGAGTTTTGCGAGCTGGAGGACTTGGGCTTCGTTGGGGACCCATATACTTGGAGGAACAACAGCCACAATGCGGATACTTTCATTAAGGAAAGGCTGGACCGTGCTGTTGCAAACCTGGCCTGGAGGCAACACTACCCAGCATACAAAGCAATCAAGGTGACCCGAGACACTCGGATCACAGGCCGATCATTCTGGACATGGAACCTGTGGGCCGAAACAAGAACAACAATAGAGTAAAGATGCAACCAAAATTCGAAGCTCAATGGCTTGAGGAGGAGGAATGTGAAGAAGTGGTGCACAATGCGTGGAACCTGGCAATCCTAAATGGGGACACCATTGTGGCTGAAGTGATAAAACGAGTAGGTGCTGATTTACATCATTGGAGCCGTGAAATTCTGGGAGATCTGAAAAATAGAATAAAAAAGGCCAAGAAAGACCTAGCCAAATGCAGGAAGGAAAACATTTCTCAAGACCAAGTCTCGAGGGAACACCTGCTGAGATATAAGTTGGAAAGGCTGCAAGACCAGAAGAATGTTTTTTGGAAGCAAAGAGCCATGCTCACTGGCTGAAGGATGGTGATCAGAACACGAAATTCTTTCATGCCTGTGCATCGGAGAGGAAACGAGTCAATAAGATTAAAAAGCTCAAAAATGATGCTGGAGAGGTGGTGGAGGGTGATGAAAACCTATCGGCCTTCATAGAGAGCTACCACAAGAATCTGTTTACTGCTGCTGCTAGCCATTCCCAGTCGGACCTGCTTGGCAACGTTCCGCAGGTGATTACCAACGAGATGAACGAGTACCTACAGAAAGCTTTCACTCTGTTAGAGATCAAGGAAGCTCTTGATTCGATGGGTGATCTAAAGGCCCCTGGCCCTGACGGCATGCCTGCTCTCTTCTACAAGAGATTCTGGGAATTGGTGGGAGAAAAAGTTCAGAACGAGATCCTTGGTGTCCTAAATGGTGGACTGATGCCAGCAGGCTGGAATGAAACTATCATTGTGCTCATTCCCAAGACCAGAGCGCCGGAGCGCATGAAGGATTTGCGGCCAATTAGCCTCTGCAATGTCATATACAAAATCGTGGCCAAGGTCATTGCTTCCAGGATGAAATCGGTGCTTCCGGAATGCATCTCGCAGAGCCAGAGTGCCTTCGTGCCAGGCGTTTGATTACAGACAATATTCTAATTGCATATGAAACTACTCATTACATGCACACCAGAAAAGGGGGGAGGGATGGTATTGCTGCAGTCAAGCTGGACATGTCTAAGGCGTATGATCGGATGGACTGGTCTTTTCTTGAAAAGATGATGCTGAGAATGGGTTTCGCTAGAGGCTGGGTCAAATTGGTCATGTCTTGTGTCCGGACTGTCAGCTACAGGGTCAAAGTAAATGATGGGCTTGCTTCTGTTATCCAAGCACAGCGGGGCCTGAGGCAGGGGTGCCCTCTTTCCCCCTACCTTTTTCTTCTTGTTGGGGAAGGCCTCTCTGCTCTCTTCGAACAAGCTGACAGAGATGGTTCGCTGCAGGGTATCCAGATTTGCCCAGGTGCTCCCCGCATAAACCACATGTTTTTCGCTGATGACGCTCTCATTTTTAGAAAGTGACTGAGGACAGCGCTACGAAGCTACAACACATTCTGGCCATGTACGAGGGCGCCTCTGGCCCAGCTCTAAATAAAGATAAATCTGCTGTCATGTTTAGCAAAGGAACCTCCAGAGCAGCGAAAAGGAGATTTATGTCCACTCTTCAAATCTCGGATGAAGCCTACAATGAGAGATACCTAGGGATGCCGGTTTACCTAGGGAGATCCAAAAGAAAAGCTTTCGAATATCTCAAGGAGAAGGTGAGGAAAGCAATCCAGGGGTGGAAGGAAAATTTTCTGTCTAGAGCTGGGAAAGAAATCCTTGTGAAGGCTGTGGCACAAGCAATCCCAATATACACTATGTCCTGTTTTGACCTAACCAAAACTTTCTGCGATGAGGTTAGCGCAATTGTGGGTGCTTTCTGGTGGAATAATCAGGATGAAAATAGACACCATTGGCTCAGTTGGGAATGTCTCACAAACCCAAAAGCTAAGGGTGGGTTGGGTTTTCAGGACTGATACGTCTCAAACGTATCTATAATTTTTGATGTTCCATGCTTGTTTTATACCAATTGCTACATGTTTTGCATCTACTTTATATCACTTTTATACATTTTTTGGGACTAACCTATTAACAAGATGCCGAAGTGCCAGTTCCTGTTTTCTGCTGTTTTTGTATTCCAGAAAAGTTAGTCTGGAAATATTCTCGGAATTGGACGAAACTTCACGGGGATCCCTATTTTACCAGAACACACCTGAAGGACCGAAGGAGCAGTGGAGGAGAGCCAGGAGGGCCCCACACGCACCTAGGGCGCGGGGCCCCCCTCTGGCGCGCCCTAGGGTGGTGTGGGCCCCTCGGGGGTCTTCAGCCGCCGCCCTTTCGCCTACTTATTCCCCCCGACGCGAAAACCCTAAGTGCCTGAGCAAATATCCACGAAAAGTTTCCAGAGACGCCGCCGCCGTCCACCCTAGCTCGGGAGGGTCCAGAACCTCTTCCCGGCACCCTGCCGGAGAGGGGAATCGTCACCGGAGGCTTCTACATCGCCATGCCTGCCTCCGGAGTGATGCGTGAGTAGTTCATCCTTGGACTACGGGTCCATAGAAGTAGCTAGATGGTTGTCTCTCCAATTTGTGCCATCATGTTTAGATCTTGTGAGCTGCCCTACATGATCAAGATCATATTATTGTAATGCTACATGTTGTGTTTGCTGGGATCCGATGAATATTGAATACTATGTCAAGTTGATTATCAATCTATGCCCTATGTTATTTAAGATCTTGCATGCTTTCCGTTACTCGTAGATGCTTTGGCCAAGTAGATGCTTGTAACTCCAAGAGAGAGTATTTATGCTAGATAGTGGGTTCATGCCTCCGGTAATTTGGGAGAGTGAAAGCAACTTCTAAGGTTGCGGATGTGCTGTTGCCACTAGGGATAACCTAACAATGCTATGTCCACGGTCATATGTATTTGTTTACATTACGCACTTTACTTAATGCAATTATCCGTTGCTTGCAACTTAATACCAACGGGGGACTCGGATGACAACCCGGCGGTGGATTATTAGTCATAGACGTTGTTGGATGACGGTCTATGTATTATGTCGTAATGCCCAATTAAATATCATAGTAATCATCATGTCATGTATATGCATTGTCATGCGCTCACTATTTGTCAATTGCCCAGCTGTAATTTGTTCACCCAACATGTTAGTTATCTTTTATGGAGAGACACCACTAGTGAACTGTGGACCCCGGTCCATTCTTTTACACTGATTAAACAACCACAAACTGCAAACTGTTCCTTTTTCATTCTCTGCAATTTAATACTCATTTTCCACACCATACGTTTAATCCTTTGTTTTCAGCAAGCCGGTGAGATTGACAACCTCACTGTTTCGTTGGGGCAAAGTAGTTTGATTGTGTTGTGTGCAGATTCCACATTGGTGATTGTATTGCGCCGTGCGAGCCACCAACAACCTTCTGAAGAGTTGCTGCTCCTACTGGTTCGATAACCTTGGTTTCTTTCTGAGGGAAAACTTGCTGCTGAACTGCATCATACCTTCCTCTTGGGGTCTCCCAACGAGCGTGTGATTCACGCCATCAAGGACTTGCACTTGTTCAACATGGCTATGCTTTCGAGGCAGGGATGGCGTCTTCTTCTAGAACC